>CM051005.1:2008860-2113860 GCA_027704905.1 Muraenolepis orangiensis | reverse complement strand
GAGAGATGGTGTTGACCCTCCCTCCTCCCTCTTCCCCCCTCCTCCTCCTCCTCCTCCGTGTCTGTTTAGGTTTGAAACACCTCCCTCTAGTGGGCGGTTCGTATAAATGCTCAGGCTCCATTAGTGTGACTCGAACAGTAGACGCAGCGTCTAACTCGATACCAATGGCGGCCGGTGACTCCCGAAGTAGGAGGGGCGCAGGGGGGTAAAAAATTCGCAATTTTTTTATCATATCTGCTGTGCAATAGCGCATTTTCCCAGACGGTGGCGCCATTTCTCCATGTAAACGTGTCCACGAATCCACACCGTTTACATACAAATGACACAAGCTGCATGTTTATACAGCAAGACCAACATTTCTTATCCCCTTTACTTTACGTTTACATCGTCCACAATAAAAATAAATGTAAAACTATAACCGGGACAACAAAAACGTACCTCTCCTCAGACAGCAAGACCGAACTGAGAGCAGAGCAGTACGGGCTTTACAAATAAGGTTCAACTAGGCTACAATTGAGTGGCGCATGCGTGACTGGTTTTCTTTGCTACAATTGAGTCGCTCAATTGTAGCAAAGAAACCAGTCACGCATGCGCCACTCAATTTGAGTGGCGCATGCGTGACAGGTTTCTTTGTTCGGGCGCAAGAATATGCGCCCCCACAGATCGTATTTAGGACCCTTGATAGGCTACATTTATTTGCTTGATCCATTTTCATTGGCCGTTTGCGGCAGTGACGCGGAGTTCCTGGGCGCACCGGTCTTGCGCCCAGGTTTGGAGGTAGGTACCAGATTTCTATGAGAGTGACGTCAATGACAAACGAGGGGGGAGAATAGCACGCACAAAACAATGATTTATATTTGCTATATTAACGTTATTGTGCATTTTAAACACAAACATACTTAAAATGAGTAATTATTATTCATTTTAAACATGTTTAGTTTATTTTTAGGGGTCAAAATGTTTTTTTTCCCTCTCTCAACCAGGTGGGGCGGCGCCCGAGCGCCCCTATGGACGAGCCGCCACTGCTCGATACGTACTAACATATTACAGTGACAAACACCAAATAATAATAATAATAATAATTTAATTTGCGTGGGCAAAACTCAAAGTGCTACAGAGTAAAAATGGTTTAAATAAAACAAGAGAATAAAAGCAGCAACGTTTACGCCGGCATGGCAACCAGTGGGTTTTTAAAAATCTAGTGAAAAGCTATTAGGCATTTTTTAAAACCATCCACAGTCTGTGGTGTCCTCAGCTGGTTTGGGAGGGCGTTCCACAGTCTCGGAGCAGCGGAGCAGAAGGCTCGGTCTCCCATGGTTTTCAGTTTGGTCCTGGGGGGAAGGAGGAGGTTTGCCTTTTCAGAGCGTAGGCTCCTCCTGGAGGTTTGTGGGGTGAGAAGTTCTTTGATGTATGAGGGAGCATTTCCATGAATGCACTGATAGGTGAAGAGGGTGATTTTGTAGTCAATCCTGAGTGAGACCGGGAGCCAGTGCAATGATTTGAGTATGGGCGTGATGTGCTCATACTTCCACACTCTCATCAGGATCCTAGCAGCGCTGTTCTGGATGTACTGCAGCTTCTGGATGTTCTTGGCAGAAATCCCAATGAGAAGTGTGTTACAGTAGTCTAGCCTGGAGGAGACAAAGGCCTGGACAAGCTTTTCAGCATCTGATAGACTGAGTGTGGGACGGAGTTTAGCAATATTTCTGAGGTGGTAGAAGGAGGTCTTGCATGTTTGTTTGATGTGGGCCTCAAAGGTCAGGTGAGGATCCATTTTAACACCCAGATTGGTGACAGTTGATGAGAGTGAAATGTTCTGACCGGAGAAGGTGATGCTGGTGATGGAGGATGAAAGGACCTGATGTGGAGTGCCAACTAGAGGCTTCAGTCTTGGAGCTGTTTAATGGAAGGAAGTTGAGCTTCATCCACACCTTTATCTCCTCCAGGCATGTGGTTATGTTGGATGATGGCAGAGGTGCGGAAGGGGTTGGGTTTGCTGATGTAGAGCTGCGTGTCATCAGCATAGCAATGGAACCATATTCCATGCCGGCTGATGACACGACCATGTATATGGTGAAAAATCATTAGGTTGGCTATTTAATGTCATGAAATGATACTTGAAGTGCAACTATAGTGCATTCATATTTATACTACTGTCTATACTGTACTGTATATATTTCACATATAATGTTCAAATATATAAATATATATATACTGTATATATATACAGTATATAAACAGTATTTCATCTATACTGTACCTATCTTGTCCATTGTGTATTTCTGAATTTATTACTAGTAGTAGTGGATATATACACATAATCCTAGTGAATCACTTGTTGTATATTGTGTGTGTGTGTGTGCATGCGTGTGTGTGTGGTGTGTGTGTGTGTGTGGTGTGTGTGTGGTGAGAGAGAGACAGACAGATGAACAGATGTATGGACATACAGACGGACAGACAGACAGACAGACATATGGTTGTATTGGTCTGTAACAGCAGCTGTAAAGCCTGGGACCAGAAACAGAAGATATTGATCAACCCACGACTAAATCCAGATTAAAAAGGTGGAGACCTGAAGCTTCTTTCAATAGAATCACCCATTGAACACACAGCACCAAACACGACAAAGATAAGATAAACAAAGGTGTTTCAGCACTAGGGGCCATCACACACATTACACATACAATACAGTACAGGACCCTGAGGTCCAGGACCCTGAGGTCCAGGACCCTGAGGTCCAATACCCTGAGTTACAGGACCCTGAGGTCCAAGACCCTGAGGTCCAAGACCCTGAGGTCCAAGACCCTGAGCTAGAGGACCCAGAGGCAGGACCCTGAACTAGAGGACCCAGAGGCAGGACCCCGAGCTAGAGGACCCAGAGGCAGGGCCCTGAACTACAGGACCCTGAGCTAGAGGACCCTGAGGTCCAGGACCCTGAGCTAGAGGACCCTGATGTAAAAGACATTGAGGTAAAGGGTTAATGGACCAGTTAACATGGTTGAAGCTTAACCCCCAACTCAACAAGAGTAAGACATGGGCTTGGAGGCAAGTCCCAGAGAAAACACACAAAAGACTTGAATCTCTGGCCCAAAACACTAGGACTTGGGAGAGGGTGCTAGACCCTGACTAAACCAGCAGCTCAGGAGGTACAGCAGGCTGCTAGGGTGCCGGTTAAATTCCCCGTGTCCTCCTAGCCAAAGTGTGGAGGTGTTCCTGAGCAGGACACCCTGACCCTAACTGGTCCGGACCAGCTGGCTGTCTCCTTGCAAGACTGACACCGCCGTCGGTGGAATAATGGGGGTGTATGTGTGAATGTTGGGATACATACTTTATTTCCTGTTGTTTGAATGTCTTACTGCAGTTTTGCAGTCTGATTGACTGACGTGTCCTCCTGTGGTAGTCACATGTGTAATGCAGGATTTTTGTTTAATCATTTAATGCAAAGCCAACAATATCTCTCACACAGGTCCGGCTGGTGTCACGTGGTGTCACACGGCCCAATCACGTGTTCCGCCCTCTTCTTCCTCCAACTCGCCCGCGCGCTGCTGCTTCTTCTTTTTCCAGCCTGTTTGTTAGCACTAGCCGCGTTAGCTCCCCCTGTTAGCACAACCAGCTCAAGGCGCCACACTAGGTGAAGACGAACGTGTTGGACAACACAATAGAGAGAAAATAACAACAACAAGAACCACCACTAAGTCACGTATTCACTTGTAAGTAGACTTGTAAGTAGATTTCAATTTGGCGGTGTGAGAGGAGCGGCGGGGCGCCGCGGTCCGCACTGCCGCCGTCGTCTGTTTGGTTTCCGGGGTGACGGCGGCTGGACGTCCCCTCACCGTGTGCACACGGCACGGAGCTCTGGTGCACACACACACACACACACACACACACACACACACACACACACACACACGTCGCGTAACTGTTGACTCGCCGCCGACGTGTGGCGTTTGCGTACACACACACACACCCGTTGTGGACGTGTTTGTCTAACCGGTCTAGGTGGTTGAGGTGGTTACCGGTCTACCGTGAGGTGGTCACCGGTCTACCGTGAGGTGGTCACCGGTCTACCGTGAGGTGGTCACCGGTCTACCGTGAGGTGGTCACCGGTCTACCGTGAGGTGGTCACCGGTCTACCGTGAGGTGGTCACCGGTCTACCGTGAGGTGGTCACCGGTCTACCGTGTGGTGGTTACCGGGACCCCGTATGGCTCCAGACGTAGGGGGCCCCGAGGCACATGGTCGGATGCCCGGGTTAAGTACACGCTGTGACCCTACTACGTGTACTTAACCCGGGTGTCGCGCAGTGTAACCCGGGTAACCGTTGTAAGAGATGACCTGACTACATTAGGGTTGACCTCTGAGAGAGTATAAGGAGAGTATAATACTAATATGATGTACTATAATCTCTCCTATGTTCGCTGTTCCTCCACATGGGGTGATTCATGTTCTCCACAGCATGTCACACCCACCAACTGGGCGCCACTGAACACCATCCTAACACCACCCTGTCTTAACACCACGGGGTGTGATGGAGCGAGGGAGGGGAGGAGGAGGAGCGGCCGTCGTCCTCCTGCTGTGCCTCTCGGGGGTCAGGGCCTCCGGGGGCGGCCCCACGCCGGAGGTCGGCCTCGCTGCCGGTGGGGAGCTGCTGCTGCTGCCTCCGTCAGCTGTGGTGAACATGGGGCAGGCGGAGCTGAGCCAGAGGCACCACCTGGAGGCGCTGTTTAACCGGTCGGTAGTTGGAAACACAACTATTACACAACTACCCTGGTATTTATGAAGTCATCCATGGGATCAATTCCTGAAAAGTGGATCCAGTGGAGATTGAATAAATCGTATTTATATATTTTACAGTGCTCTTGTAGTATGGATGTGTGATGGAGCGATGCCCTAATGTTTGTGAAAACATAGATAGTTTCTCCCCTTTTCAAAGGTGCTACTGTACTCCAATCAGGAAATCACCTTGACGGGTCATCAGAGATTTAACAATCCAACACTGGAAAACTTGTTGAATTCTTCAAAACTAGTAGATGTTTGCGGTCAGGAAACTGGCATAGATCCTATATGTGTGATGCATGTGTTGTGATGCAGGGCCCCTCCCTGTTGTCCTGGGAGTGAGTCCATGGCCCAGGACCGCTCTTATGCTCTTTGGGTGCGTCTGCTGTTTCTAGCGTTGGATTCCGGCGAGGAAATGTTGTTGATACAGAGAGCTTCAAACACAGGACGCCTGCAGAGGGCCTTACATAAGGACCCAACCACCAAGGGGGTTTCCCCACCCTGAAGCAGGCTGCCTTATTCCCCCAGTGGTTTATTCCTCTTGTACCACAGTTACCAACGATGATGAAGACACTGGTCACTTTAATCCATAATGTGAGCTGTTGTTGAGCGTATTGTGATGCATGGATGGTTCTATTGGGCCGTGTTGTTCGTTTGTATCACATTGATGTGGAACAGTTAAATAACAACGGTGGCCCTTAATTGAAACATAGTGCACAGCCTTGGAACGCTATTGACCAATCAGGATCGAGTATTTAACTATTCTCTAGGGCTGTTGTTCCAACCGCTGTCCTCTCTCATGACTGAATTGGTTAAGTGACGATGTTCCGGTTGGTTCCACCAGATACGGGGAGAACGGGACCATGTCCCTGGCGGCCCTCAAGAGCCTGCTCCGCGCCATCGGTCTGGACCGCATCAGAACCGCGGCGGTCCAACACCACCACCATCACCACGGCAACGGCTCCCAGGACCACCACGATCAGCCTCATCATCCTCAGGACCACCGGGACCTGGGCCACCCCAACATGCTCGCCAACCAAAGTTGGACCAGGCCTGCGGTATGCACACACTCACAAACAAACCGAGGGTTGCTGGTTTGATCCCCCGGCTTCTCCTCCTAGCCAGGTGTGGAGGTGTCCTTGAGCAAGACACCCTCACCCTAACTGCTCCTGACCAGCTGGCGGTCTCCTTGCATGTCTGACACCCTCATTCCTGGATGAATATGAATGGGTGAATGTGAGGCAACAATTGTACTTGAGATCTGACTTGAGATCTTTAAAGATCAATTTGACGCTGGTCAACCTTGTCTATCAAGCGTTTGGGTTTAGTGTGGAAGTTGTTGCTGCGGTTGTTGTCGCTGCTCTCTGTGTCTCCGGACAAAACCTTCCCCCAACTGTGTGTGTGTTGAGGGGCGGGTCAGAGGAGACGTGGTTCCGTGCTCATGTCCTCTTCACCCGTAGTGTCAGAACGCCTCCGAGGTCCTACGGTCCCACGGCCTGGCCCCAGACACGCCCCTGACCCAGGGGGACTTTAGCTACGTCTGCCCGGCCCTTCTCCACCAGATCTCCTCAGGGTCCTGCATCCTCCACTCGGACACCGCCTGGCACGGACCCACAGGTCAGCTGACCCCATGTCCTGTGAAATGTTGTGGCTCCAACAGATGTTGAATTAGTTTGTACAAAGTGGCCTCACCGTCTGTCAGCTATCAGTGAGTGGAACGCTCTGTGAGGATCTATTTGTAGTCTATATGAGAACATTTAGATTCTAGAGACCGCCCCTGGTTTATTTCTGACCAATCAGCATCTCTGCATGGTTCGGGGAATCCATGTCACCTGTTGATCACAGGGGTGTGAAATGTAACACCTCTCATTGGTGGAGAAATGAAGGGAGCAGAGAAGGAGCTGAGAGAGACTTAATTTCTTTAGAATTTCTACTTATTTTTTGTTTATTCTCCAGGGCACGAATCTCACAGGCACAACCACAGTCACCACAGTGACCACGAGGACAACCGGGGTGGTGGTGGGAGGAGCGTCGCCATGGGTAACAATTGGAGCTCTCGGGGCTTCTCCATTAACATTCAAAAGGTCTTGTATATACACACTGTAATTAACACTGTATTATTGTGTGTGTGTGTGTGAAGCGTGGGCTGGTGGCTTCGTGTCCATCACATTGATCAGCCTGCTGTCCCTGCTGGGCGTGGTCCTCATCCCCCTCATGAACAAAGTGTTCTTCAACTTCCTGCTCAGCTTCCTGGTGGCGCTGGCTGTGGGAACGCTCAGCGGAGACGCCTTCCTCCACCTCATCCCACATGTAGGTCCCTGGTAAACCCTAGTGTACACCCTTTCCAACTATGTCCCTGGTAGATCACCTGGTACACCCCCTGGTAGATCACCTGGTACACCCCCCGGTAGATCACCTGGTAGATCACCGGGGACCCCCCATGGTATCTCCATTGGTACAGCCCACCGGGGACCCCTCGGTACATCCCGCTGGTACAGCTCTCGATGCTGTGCTTTTAGCTCCAGATGTTGAGTGTCCCTGGTGAGGTTCTTACCTGTCTTCTCCAGATGTTGAGTGTCCCTGGTCAGGTTCTAACCGGTCTTCTCCAGTCCCAGGCTCCCGACCACCACCGCCACCACCTTGAGGAGGCGGGGCTGAAGGTGGCGGGACACGGCCTCCACGCGGAGAACCTGGACGGCGTGTGGAAGGGGCTGACGGCGCTCAGCGGGGTCTACGTCATGTTTCTGATCGAACACTTCCTCACACTGGGCAAGATGTACAAGGACCGCAAGAAGGTCAGTCTACTGGGACTCTACTGAGGGCCCTCTAGTTGATCATGTGTTGTTAGCTTGAAGCAGAGCCATAGAGATAATAGAGACACTCTTTGATGTCCCGCCACGTGATGACGTGGTTCACGTTCCCCTAAATAGTTCCTAGCAAACCTCGCGCTGGGAAGTTCTTCTGTGGGACAGACGGCAGCGAATGCCATATTGAACGGTCAATATTAAAATAAAACCAAAACGAGTACATTTATAACTGGTATTGCATTTCCTGCATGTATGTTAGTGACAATTTTAAATTTACAGTGTCTAATTTATACAAGTTTTAATTCTGGAGGGAAAGCTTAGCTCATGTTAGGCTTCATAATGTTAGTGCCCACTACATCATTCAAGTTAAATTAGCCATACATCATAATCGTAAATCATAAATCGTCTATGCAAATTCTTAAATTCGAAGGGTTTTAGTCTTACTAGGCATGCATGTTGAGTTCCTAAAATTCCTTTTGTGCAAATGGTTTCCATCTTTGCTTACTTGATTACCAATATTGCTGATAAGAAATATTCAAATTCAAAAGTGCTAATAAATTCTTTATTAGCATGACCATAGTATGTTACGTGTGTGTACGTACAATACAATAATACAAACAATGACAATGAGACTAATATATAATACAATAGTTACACATACATACATATACATACACACATGCCTAAATTTCCCTCGGGATCAATAAAGTATTTATCTACATATACATACATACGTATACACACAGACATTTGTATATATAATAGTATTTATAACTTTATATTTCTTAATAGTGTTTTAAAGGTTATTCGAAGGGTATTTAGGCATTGTCCCTCAGTTCATGACAGGAGATCACATATATTGCTATGGCTCTGGTTTCTCAAAGTAATGTAGGCTACGGTCCGGCCTATAAACTAAATAACACCAGTTGGTCCAGCAACCTAATGTGTTATGTTGCCCTACTTCAATACCTAAATGTCTTATTTTTATTTGATTCATTGGTGAAATAGGAACATTTTCATTAAGTTAGCCTCCTCATCTGGCAAAGAGTTGACAGACAGTTAACATGGGAAACACATTCAATCGTTTAAAAAAATGCCGTTAATTCATCAACTTCCCGCTGAAATGAGTGATGACGTCACGCAGTAGATATGAACGCGGTCCAACCACGTGATGTGGTGTTTCTGAACTAATGCAGTCTCCATAACCCGGAAGCTGGACCAATATCCCTCTGACCAAGCTTACAACGGGCTTCTATGGGAGTGTCGCTTGAAGGTTAGTGTGTCAGGTTAAAGCTGGTGGGCCTGTTGACCTTTGACCTCATTGTTAAACGTCTTTTACAGCTAAAGATGGTGTCGGTCATGATGCCGTTTGGTTCTTTTAATGACTCCCCTGCCGTCTGATTGGTAGTGGTCAGCGGAGTCTGGCGTCTGATTGTCATTGTCTGCTGAGGCATGCTGACAAAATGAGGATGATGATGCGTTTCTCTGTGTTGGACGTTAAATAAATCCTCGTCCCGCCTTCCAGATGCAGAAGAAATTGGATTCTAGCGATAAAGACCTGGAGGAGGTCCAGGCCCTGGAGGAGAACCACCTCAAGCCCAATGAAGGTGAGAGGACCAGGAAGACGGCTCCAGGAAAACCTCCTCTGGGAGGTGTCCTCATTTGCTCAATGGATGGTCCAATGGACTGCATCTATAAAGCACTCTACAGTTATACATCACACCTTCATACACACATCACACATTCATACACACATCACACATCACACATTCATACACACATCACACATTCATACACACATCACACATTCATACACACATCACACATTCATACACACATCACACATTCATACACACATCACACATTCATACACACATCACACCTTCATACACACTTCACACCTTCATACACACATCACACCTTCATACACACATCACACATTCATACACACATCCATACACGCATCACACCTTCATACACACATCACACATTCATACACACATCACACATTCATACACACATCACACATTCATACACACCACACATTCATACACACATCACACATTCATACACACATCACACATTCATACACACATCACACATTCATTCACACACACATCACACATTCACACACACATCACACATTCACACACACATCACACATCACTCATTCATACACACATCACACATTCACACACACATCACACATTCATACACACATCACACATTCATACACACTTCACACATTCATACACACATCACACGTTCATACACACATCACACATTCATACACATTCATACACATTCATACACACATCACTCATTCACACACAGTGTTGGGGTGACAGTAGCCCAGGAGGTTGAGCGGTGGCCTCACAACCGGAAGGTTGCTGGTTCGATACCCCAGCTCCTCCTAGCAAAAGGTGTTGTGGAGGGAGGGGTGTTGACATGGAGGGAGGGGTGTTGACATGGAGGTAGGGGTGTTGACATGGGGGTAGGGGTGTTGACATGGGGGTAGGGGTGCTGACATGGAGGGAGGGTTGCTGACATGGAGGGAGGGGTGTTGACATGGGGGTAGGGGTGTTGACATGGAGGTAGGGGTGTTGACGTGGAGGGGTGTTGACATGGGGGTAGGGGTGTTGACATGGAGGTAGGGGTGTTGACATGGGGGTAGGGGTGTTGACATGGGGGTAGGGGTGTTGACATGGAGGTAGGGGTGTTGACATGGGGGTAGGGGTGTTGACATGGAGGGAGGGGTGTTGACATGGGGGGAGGGGTGTTGACATGGGGGTAGGGGTGTTGACATGGAGGTAGGGGTGTTGACATGGGGGTAGGGGTGTTGACATGGAGGTAGGGGTGTTGACATGGAGGTAGGGGTGTTGACATGGGGGTAGGGGTGTTGACATGGGGGTAGGGGTGTTGACATGGGGGTAGGGGTGTTGACATGGGGGTAGGGGTGTTGACATGGGGGTAGGGGTGTTGACATGGAGGTAGGGGTGTTGACATGGGGGTAGGGGTGTTGACATGGAGGTAGGGGTGTTGACATGGAGGGAGGGGTGTTGACATGGGGGTAGGGGTGTTGACATGGAGGTAGGGGTGTTGACATGGAGGGAGGGGTGTTGACATGGGGGTAGGGGTGTTGACATGGAGGGAGGGGTGTTGACATGGGGGTAGGGGTGTTGACATGGGGGTAGGGGTGTTGACATGGAGGGAGGGGTGTTGACATGGGGGTAGGGGTGTTGACATGGAGGGAGGGGTGTTGACATGGAGGGAGGGGTGTTGACATGGGGGTAGGGGTGTTGACATGGAGGGAGGGGTGTTGACATGGAGGGAGGGCTGTTGACATGGGGGTAGGGGTGTTGACATGGAGGTAGGGGTGTTGACATGGAGGTAGGGGTGTTGACATGGGGGTAGGGGTGTTTATAGGCCCGTTGTGATGCTATTGGTCTCTAGACCCCTAACCCACTGACGCGATGGTTGGCCATTGCTCTGCTCCGGCTCCACAGACGTGGAGGCCAACGGGGGCGGGGCCCTGGCGGAGGAGGAGCAGCTGATGCTGTCGGGGGCGAGCCGTGCCCGCTCGCCGGAAGCCGCCTACACGGACCAGGACTGCGAGCACAAGTGCCACTCGCACTTCCACGACACGGTGGGCGGCCAGGCGGACCACCACCACCACCACGACTACCACCACATCCTGCACCACCACCACTCGCAGAACCACCACCCGCACAGCCACGCCCGCTCCTACTCGCAGGAGCACTTTGAGCAGGCGGGTGTGGCAGCGTTGGCCTGGATGGTCATCATGGGCGACGGGCTGCACAACTTCAGCCACGGCCTGGCCATCGGTGAGGCTCCGCCTGCTTCGTCAGGCGGCTCAACTCACTTGGATAGGAATTCATTAAAGGGCCGCGCATTCAGCCATCTAAAAGTCTACCCGGGGGACCGTACCAACTAGTAGGCTTATATATATATATATTATACAGTACAATAAAGTCATTCAACAGGTAGACAAGAGAACTACTAGTCACCATAATATTATAAACATACATATATAATAACCTAATGTATAATACTACTATAACTTATTACTAGAAACAATTCCTCTTAGATGAGAAACGGTGCTCAGGTAAGAGAACAATAGGTTGTCTCTCTAGAGTTGACACAATAAGAACATCAAACAGTGACGCCAACAGAGAGAGCTAGTGGCGTGTGTGGGCCCACTATCACCCCTGGTGGTCGGGGGTGAAGTGGCTCCTGATTCAGCTGTTGGTTCCCCAGGTGCTGCCTTCACCGAGAGTCTATCCAGCGGTCTGAGCACCTCGGTGGCAGTCTTCTGCCACGAACTCCCCCACGAACTTGGTAGGCACCTCCTATGTTCACTGTTAGCCATGTAGCACCTCCTATTATTCACTCTTAGCCATTTAGCACCTCCTAGCCATGTAGCACCTCCTATTATTCACTCTTAGCCATTTAGCACCTCCTAGCCATGTAGCACCTCCTATTATTCACTCTTAGCCATTTAGCACCTCCTAGCCATGTAGCACCTATTATTTACTGTTAGCCATGTAGCACCTCCTATTAATCACTGTTAGCCATGTTAAACCTCCTAGCCATGTAGCACCTATTATTCACTCTTAAACATTTAGCACCTCCTAGCCATGTAGCACCTCCTATTATTCACTGTTAGCCATGTAGCAACTCCGATGTTCACTGTTAGCCATGTAGCACCTCCTATTATTCACGGTTAGCCATGTAGCACCTCCTATTATTCACGGTTAGCCATGTAGCACCTCCTATTGTTCACTGTTAGCCATGTAGCACCTATTGTTCACTGTTAGCCATGTAGCATGTCCTATGTTCACTGTGTCCTATGTACTGTTAGCGGTGGGTGAATAATCGGATGCAAGTACTGCGACGTGTCTTAGCCAGTCTCTCCTGTCGGACTCCGTTTCCCAGGGGACTTTGCGGTGCTGCTGAAGGCTGGCATGACGGTGCGGCAGGCCATCCTGTACAACGCACTGTCCGCCCTGATGGCGTTCCTGGGCATGGCGGTGGGCATCCTGATAGGACACTACGCCGACCACATGTCCATGTGGGTGTTCGCCCTGACGGCCGGCCTCTTCATGTACGTGGCGCTGGTGGACATGGTGAGGACCCAGTTCAATGTAGAATGACCTTTAACCCCTACCTGCTCCTTAATGACCCCTAACCCCTACCTGCTCCTTAATGACCTCTAACCCCTACCTGCTCCTTAATGACCCCTAACCCCTACCTGCTCCTTAATGACCCCTAACTGCTCCTTAATGTCCTCCAGCCCCTACCTGCTCCTTAATGACCCCTAACCCCTACCTGCTCCTTAATGACCTCTAACCCCTAGACCCAACCTGCTCCTTAATGACCTCTAACCCCTAACCTGCTCCTTAATGACCTCTAACCCCTACCTGCTCCTTAATGACCCCTAACTGCTCCTTAATGACCCCTAACCCCTACCTGCTCCTTAATGACCTCTAACCCCTACCTGCTCCTTAATTCAAGATTCAAGAAACTATTAATCCCGAGGGAAATTAAGGTGCAACAGTTGACACGGGGAATAAATGCACACACAAATATACTAATACCTAAGCTAAAAACTAAATAAAACGACTAACTAAATAAAACTAGTATTGATGTGTATTGATAGATGAGTAGATGAATTGCACAATTTACAGTATTATTACAGTAATACGTAGGTATATACAATACACAGCAATACGTATAGTGCAAATTGGCAGTAATAATATATTAATAAATAATAACTAATGAATACTGAAAAGTGACATGTGAAAAGTGAAATAGAATTTACAGTGCAAAATTACAGTGAAATGATTTACAGTGCGTTGACCAAAAAAAATAATAATAATAACAGTTCGTTGGCCTCAGGTCACTGAGTCTCCACTGTCCCTCTCACGACCCGAGGTAGATGAATTATAGAGACTGATGGCCACAGGAAGAAAGGACTTCCTGTGGTGTTCTGTGGTGCACCTGGGTGGAATGAGTCTGTTGCTAAAGGTGCTTCTATATGAGGTCAGCACCTGATGGAGAGGGTGAGAGTTGTTGTCAAGGATACTAAGCAGCTTGCGCAGCATCCTTCTCTCAGACACCACCAACAAGGAGTCTAGCTGGACCCCCAGGACAGCGCCAGCCTTCCTGACAATCCTGCTGATCTTGTTGGCATCTGCTGACCTCAACCTGCTTCCCCAGCACACGACACCGGAGAAGATGGCACTGGCTACCACCGACTGGTAGAACATATTCAGCATCTTGTTACAAACGTTGAAGGACCGGAGCCTCCGCAGGAAGTAGAGACGGCTCTGGCCCTTCTTGTAAACAGGCTCAGAGTTCTTGGCCCAGACCAGTTTGTTGTCCAGATGAACTCCCAGGTATTTGTATTCCTGAACAACTTCAGCGGACACACCCTTGATGGAAATGGGTGTGGGGGTAGATTTCCTCCTGCGGAAGTCCACCACCATCTCCTTCGTCTTGTCAGTGTTGAGCTGCATGTGGTTCAGCTCACACCACTCAACGAAGGAGTCCACGACGCCCCTGTACTCCTCATCGTTTCCCTCGCTGACACAACCAACAACTGCAGAGTCGTCCGAGAACTTCTGCAGATGGCAGGACACAGAGTTGTACTGGAAGTCTGAGGTGTAAAGGGTGAACAAGAATGGGGAAAAAAAACGTTCCCTGTGGAGCACCAGTGCTGCTGACCACAGTGTCAGACACAGTCCTGCAGTCTGACAAACTGTGGACGACCCGTCAAATAGTCAGTAATCCAGGACACCTGGGAAGAGTCCACCTTCATCGCCGTCAGCTTACTCCCCAGCAGGGCAGGCCGGATGGTGTTGAACGCACTGGAGAAGTCGAAAAACATGATTCTCACAGTGCTCCCGGGTCTGTCCAAGTGGGCGTAGGCACGATGAAGCAGGAAGATGATGGCGTCCTCCACTCCCAGTTTCGGCTGGTAGGCAAACTGAAGAGGGTCCAGCGATGATCTGACCAGGGGCTGAAGAAGCGACAGGACCAGCCTCTCAAAGGACTTCGCCACGTGGGACGTCAGCGCCACCGGTCTGTAGTCGTTTTAGGTGCTGGGACGTGCCTTCTTCGGAACCGGCACCAGGCAGGATGTCTTCCACAGCACAGGGACCCTCTCCAGTCTCATGCTCAGGTTGAAGATGTACTGCAGGACTCCACTCAGCTGGGCAGCACATGTTTTGAGGACCCTCGGGCTGACGCCGTCAGGACCAGCAGCCTTGCATGGATGGAGCCTGCACAGCACTTTCCTCACCTGCTCAGCTGTGAAGGTCTGTGTGCCGTGTGGGGGCAGGAAGAGTCACTGTTGTGTTGATGGGGGAGGGGTGAGGTAGTGGTGGTGGTGGTGGGGGAGAGAGAGAACAGGTATGTTGACGCTGGAGAGGGACGGTGGACAGCAGGGTTGGGGGGCTGGAGGGGAATGGTTGTAGAGGGGCTGGGGGAGGGGGGGTAGACCGGAGCCCACTCATTGAATCTATTGAAAAACGAATTCAACTCGTTGGCCCGATCAGGACCCCCCCCTATTGTCTGGATACCAGGTTGTTTGTAGCCAGTGATGCTCCTCATGCCACTCCACACATCCTTCAGGTTGTTCTGCTGAAGTTTGTGCTCCAGCTTCCTCCTGTAATTATCTTTGCCCTGCTGGATCCTCTCCTTCAGCTCCCTCTGAACCCGCCTCATCTGCTCCCTATCCCCGTCTCTGAAGGCCCTCTTCTTCTCATTGAGCAGGACCTTGATGTCTCGGGTGACCCATGACTTGTTGTTGGGGAAACAGCGTACAGTCTCTGTGGGAACAACACTATCCACACAGAAGTTGATGTACCCTGTTATACATTCCGTGAGATCATCAAGGTCCTCTCCATGCAAATCAAAGAGGAAATCCCAGTCTGTTGACTCAAAGCAGCCCCGCAAGTCCTCATCGGCCTCCTGTGACCATCTCCTCACAGTCCTTGTGGTCACAGGCAGCCGCTGTACTAGAGGCCTATACAGGGGCTGAAGGTGGATGAGGTTGTGGTCTGACCTTCCAAGAGGAGGAAGGGCGGTGGCGCTGTATGCCTCCTTAACATTGGCATACAGCAGGTCCAGTGTCTTGTTTTCCCTGGCGGGACAGTCCACAAACTGCTTGAAGGTGGGCAGTGTTGCAGCCAGAGTCACGTGGTTGAAGTCCCCAGTTATCGCGATGAATGCTTCAGGGTGCTGTCTGAAGTCTCGCGACGACGGAGTGGGTGACGTCACACGCGAGCGCCGCGTTTGCCGACGGTGGAATGTAAACAATAACAAGAAGCACATGGGAGAACTCTCGCGGCAGATAGTATGGCCGCAGACTCACGGCCAGCAGTTCAATGTCCGGGCTACACACACGTTCCTTCACAGTACATGTCCAGGGTTACACCACTTGTTGTTAACGAGAATAGCAAGTCCCCCACCTTTCCTCTTGCCACTCTCACGGTGCGTCCTGTCCGCCCGGACGGTCAGCTGTCCGCGGTAACATTGGAGTCCGGGGTGTCCTCGTGGAGCCACGTCTCCGTGAAACAAAGCACGCTGCTCTCCCGGTACACCCGCTGGGTCCTCACCAGGCCCGCTAGCTCGTCCATCTTGTTCGCTAGCGACCTCACGTTCCCCATGGTGATGGAAGGGAGATATGGTTTATATCTCCGCTTCCTCTCCCGCTGTTTACGTCCAGCCTTGCATCCCCTGTACGTCCTCCTCAGCTCCCTGGGGAGGTCGGGGATGTCGGGCCTCTCCCGTAGCAGCGAGGTCTGTTGTAGCGACAACAGCTGACTCCGTGCGTAGACAATGGCTCCGCCGTAATGTTGAGCCACGACGGAGACACGCTTCAGTAATCGTGTCCCCAGAATGAGAAACATGGCAAAAACTTACCTAACCCCCTAGACCTCTAACCTCTAGACCCAACCTGCTCCTTAATGACCTCTAACCCCTAACCTGCTCCTTAATGACCTCTAACCCCTACCTGCTCCTTAATGACCTCTAACCCCTGCCTGCTCCTGAATGACCTCTAACCCATACCTTCTCCTTAATGACCCCTAACCCCTACCTGCTCCTTAATGACCTCTAACCCCTACCTGCTCCTTAATGACCTCTAACCCCTACCTGCTCCTGAATGACCTCTAACCCCTACCTGCTCCTGAATGACCCCTAACCCCTACCTGCTCCTTAATGACCTCTAACCCCTACCTGCTCCTTAATGACCTCTAACCCCTACCTGCTCCTTAATGACCTCTAACCCCTAGACCCAACCTGCTCCTTAGCGCCTGCTAAACGACTGCATGGTAATACTTTTGTATTGAAGGGTGCTGTTAACCCTATCATCGTGACCTTTGACCCCCCCCTCCCCCCAGATGCCGGAGATGCTGCACAGCGATGCGGGTGAGCACGGCTTCAGCCACTGTGGAGTGTTCCTGCTGCAGAACGCCGGCATCCTGCTGGGCTTCACCATCATGCTGCTCATAGCTGTGTTCCAACACCGGATCCAGCTGGACCTGGGCTACTGAGTCCAGGTCCGGTCTCTGGGTCCGGTCCACATCTTCCGGCTCCCCCTTCCCTTCCCCTGGGTCTTCTCCTATGCCTTGTTTTCAGTTCAATTTGAGTGTTTGTTTGTGGCTCTCACCCGGTGGGTGCTGCTGACCTGCTGCTTTCAGAAGGTTCCTGCTTCATGCAACGGTACACCGGACAGTAGATCCAGTATAGGAAAGGAATGGTACTAGACCCATGACACTGTACCCTAGGTCCAATACTACTACAGCAAAGTACTTCTAAAGTACTGTAGACCCAGTTGGTCCAGTACAGTTACAAGCTGGTACTTTAATGTACTGTAGGTCAAGTACAGTTACAACCTGGTAGTTTAAAGTACTGTAAGTCCAGTACAGTTACAAGCTGGTAGTTTAAAGTACTGTAGGTCAAGTACAGTTACAAGCTGGTAGTTTGAAGTACTTTAGACCCAGTTAAGTTACAACCTGGTAGTTTGAAGTACTTTAGACCCAGTAGAGTTCCAACCTGGTAGTTTGAAGTACCATGTACCCAGTATGTCCAGTACAGCAGTACTGTACTAATATATTCTATAATAGGGTTCCCTAGACGGTAGAAGTGCAGAAGGCTACATCTTGGTAGAACAGACCCCGGTACTGTAGGTCTGGTACCGGTCCAAAGTGGCGCTGTGCCATCATTTGATTTCATTTGACCTTTCTGTTCTTGCCAGAGGCCAACGGTTCTGTTGGTCCTGGACGGCTTCAGTCTTTATGATCTGGGTACAGACCGCCCTATGGGTCTGTGTTTAATGTGGTTCCGATGCCCAGGTGAAATGGCGTGGGCGTCGTGGACAGGTGAGGACCGTCTTGTAAACGGCAAATAACCGCTTGCTTCTTCCGGTCCTTTAGTTCGGAGGATGTGGGTGACGAGAACAGCTACGCGGCTAACTACAGTGTTCCTTTGCGGAGTTTCGCCGGTCAATTTCCCGACCTATTCCGACCGCATCTCGGCTGATTCTGTTACGTTTGCGTGTAGAGTGAGATCCCCCAATATTTTTTCGTTCCTACGTAACGTTTTTAAATGTTTAAAAGTCAGTCCTACGCAGGTCGTGTTGTATTAGGAGAGCTACAAAGTACTTAATCATTGTCAGTTCAAATCGTTAACTAATCGGGGATTAGTTGATTTCATTTAATGAGTCAGTTATTAATATCACCGATACCGGACTTATTCACCGGGACCTGTGTGTTGGGTATGAAGACCTTTCTGCAGGACCAGTATTCAAAAAGTCCTCCCCTTTAATCAAATATTAAATGAGGAAAATGGAGCCGGCCGAACTGTAGCCTTTTAGGCCTTTTTTCTGGGTTAGTTTTGATGAAACTGGTTTAAGTTCCATAAGGGTAGACCCCACCCCTGAGTAATCCATCTGTGGTCCATCATAAGACAACCGCGGGGCTGTAGAAGGTTATTGGTTGTGATTTAATTTAGTACGTTTTGATTCAGAAGGCGCTCGTACCTCAGTTGCGCTTCGGGACGAGCCGGAGGGGAAACAGCGCCCCCTGCTGCCAAGACGGTTCACGTCTGGGTTCACGTTGAACTGAGTTCATACCCACTAGGTGTGTTCAGAAGGTGTTGATGTGAGTGGGTTGAGTTTTTTGTTTATCCTTTTATATCAGTGTTTTTTAAGTTAGCATTTCGATATTCCCGATCCCCGGGAATTTGGGCTCACGTGTACAATTACAAGTACATAAGTGTGTGTGTGTGCCGCTCGAAACTTACATCAAACTAAACATAACATAACAAATGTAAAAATCCAGCTAATCGTTGCAAGTTAAAATTCAACCAGCACTTATCACGGCCGCAGTGCAAACTAAAGGGAGTTTGCTATGACGCTTGTATGTTTTAAAGAGTGTTTTATTTGGTGAAGTGTGTCAGCTGTTCAGGAACCACTGTTAGACTACTGCTGTTAATTAAACTGAACCTTCAACCGTCTGTGTGTGTGTGTGTGTGTGTGTGTGTGTGTGTGTGTGTGTGTGTGTGTGTGTGTGTGTGTGTGTGTGTGTGTGTGTGTGTGTGTGTGTGTGTGTGTGTGTGTGTGTGTGTGTGTGTGTGTCAGTGATGACTGACATATTCTTCATATTATATCAATATTTTTCAGACAAGAAGCCAATTCCTTGTGGGTCAATATTATAGCCTTGAATAAACTGTAAAATAGACAGCAAGACGAATCAATTCTCAATCTATTTATTTATTTTTTGGTTCTGGGAGATTCGTTTTTCTTTGCTGCTTCATAACAAACTATTTTTATTATATTATTTGATATGGTCCAAAGGGCATTGAACAGAAACCGCATCTAGACCTGGGCTACAACAAACCACTGGTCTTTTTCTGAACTCAATGAGAATACAAGTTGCACCAGCAGGGGGCGCCAGACGGTTAGATTTGTACCAACGCGGATGTGCGGTCGTTTATTAACACGTTTTAACTGATCTCTGGGAAGAGGAGGTTTAGGAAGTTTAGGACAGTTTAGGAAACTACACTTGTGATATTTCAGAACATGCACAACTTTAATTCATATTACAAAAATATGTACAATTAAAAGGCTTCCGTCGATAGACCTTTTCCATTCCTAATGTTGTTGGAAGGAACAAGATGAAAGGAAACGGCATTAAGCTAATGTATGATTATGCTTTAGTAAATATAGATTTTTACAGCCTCTGTTCTTGTTGCCTCTTACATTCACAATCACATTTACCACAAACTAATATTGATCACGATAACATTAGTGTGTTTTCAACAGTGTTCTTAAATCATAGACCAAGCTTTACCATAGTTCTTGCACGAGACAAACAAGAATGTAATTGACTGATATTGACTAGTTGTTACATCTATGTAACATGTAACATCTACTGTGGACGTGTGTGATGGGTGGATATCAATACGTTTATCAATACTCACAATACTGATGAAAGAGAATCCACCCTGTCACAAATACTTATAGTGATTTCTATACATTTAGATATGTTTTTATTGTATTTATTGTGTAATCGGTTAAGAACAGAAAAGGTACAATACTTGATTAAACATGAGAAACACATGCTAAATAACAACCAGTCGGAGGAAAGAGAAGAAAGGAAAAGGAAATGAACATTTGTTGAACATTCTTCAACATGGGCTTTAAGAATTACTGTTATTAAAGTGTGATACTTTGACAGTGTATTTAATACTATCTATAGCTGTTATTAAAGTGTGATACTTTGACAGTGTATTTAATACTATCTATAGCTGTTATTAAAGTGTGATACTTTGACAGTGTATTTAATACTATCTATAGCTGTTATTAAAGTGTGATACTTTGACAGTGTATTTAATACTATTTATAGCTGTTATTAAAGTGTGATACTTTGACAGTGTATTTAATACTATCTATAGCTGTTATTAAAGTGTGATACTTTGACAGTGTATTTAATACTATCTATAGCTGTTATTAAAGCGTGTGATACTTTGACAGTGTATTTAATACTATCTATAGCTGTTATTAAAGTGTGTGATACTTTGACAGTGTATTTAATACTATCTATAGCTGTTATTAAAGCATCTGATACTTTGATAGTGTATTTAATACTATCTATAGCTGTTATTAAAGCGTGTGATACTTTGACAGTGTATTTAATACTATCTATAGCTGTTATTAAAGCGTGTGATACTTTGACAGTGTATTTAATACTATCTATAGCTGTTATTAAAGCGTGTGATACTTTGACAGTGTATTTAATACTATCTATTGCTGTTATTAAAGTGTGATACTTTGACAGTGTATTTAATACTATCTATAGCTGTTATTATAGCGTGTGATACTTTGACAGTGTATTTAATACTATCTATTGCTGTTATTAAAGTGTGATACTTTGACAGTGTATTTAATACTATCTATAGCTGTTATTAAAGCGTGTGATACTTTGACAGTGTATTTAATACTATCTATTGCTGTTATTAAAGTGTGATACTTTGACAGTGTATTTAATACTATCTATAGCTGTTATTAAAGTGTGATACTTTGACAGTGTATTTAATACTATCCAACTTCAAACTTCTTCAACTTCCAAAGGGTAGCGTTGAAATCTTGAAATCTTGAAATCTTTTTCTTTCATTGTCTCCTGACTGAATCCTTGCCATGTAACCCTCCTTGGCGTCCGACCTCTGTCCCGGGACGACGAAATCCTCCGTGGATTCTCACCTGGTCATGTCGCGTTGCAGATTGGTTGCAGATTGGTTGCAGATCTGAAGATGGGCACCTCAGGCTTCCAGACCCGTGGGGTCTTCTGAACATTGGCTCTTGCACTTGTGGGGGTGACAAGGTTTTAAATAATGCTCTAGCTCCAGAAGCCGGACGAAGTCCTCCGTGGATTCTCACCTGGTCATGTCGCGTTGCAGATTGGTTGCAGATTGGTTGCAGATCTGAAGATGGGCACCTCAGGCTTCCAGACCCGTGGGGTCTTCTGAACATTGGCTCTTGCACTTGTGGGGGTGACAAGGTTTTAAATAATGCTCTAGCTCCACAAGCCAGACGAAGTCCTCCGTGGATTCTCACCTGGTCATGTCGCGTTGCAGATTGGTTGCAGATTGGTTGCAGATCTGAAGATGGGCACCTCAGGCTTCCAGACCCGTGGGGTCTTCTGAACATTGGCTCTTGCACTTGTGGGGGTGACAAGGTTTTAATTAATGCTCTAGCTCCACAAGCCGGACCGAGGCCGACTGCGCACATAGCTCTACACCTGAACCGATACTCTTCATCACTCTTTAAGCCAGACACTGTGACATCACCAGCCTGGCACTCCATGTGTTGAAGCCAAACATCGTCTATGTGGACGCAGACCTCCACAGCGTAGTTGATGACAGCTGCCAACCCAAATCGAGGTGGGGAAATATTCAGTGTTACACTGTTATGGGTTATGCCACATGTGATCATTGTTGGCTTGGAAGGTGGTTCAAAGTTGTCATTGACTGAGAAGCCATCCGTGTAGAGCCTGACAATTGCGCCTTTCCTCTCATCATCTCTTAAAGCAGCTGTGAGAAACCTGATGCTTCTGTTCTCCCTATTGGCCTCTGCAAAATCTTTGAAGAGCTTTATCTTCTGTTGTACTTTGTCCATTTCTTCATCTGAAAAGAACCATTGTTCTTTTTCCACATCATATTTACATGGCACATAGTCTGGCTTGTTTACTTCATCCAAGTAGTTTGACAGAGCTGAGAGGTAAGGCTCTGGGGTTTCCAGCGAGGTGAAAACAAAGCTTACAGTATGTGTAGCATCTCCGCGGTGAATCTCACGTTGCAGACTGCTGCGACTGGTGACCAGCGTCATGTGGAGCATGTTGTCCACCAGAGACCTGATGATTTTGCTTTCTGTCTTTTTGCAATCCATCCACTCATTCAGGTCAATACTGTTGAAGGGAGAAGATTGTACACTTTTCAGGATCTTTGCAAGAATACCTTCCTCCTCTCCTCCTCCTCTGATCAAGGGGAGCTTCCTTGCCATGGTCTTCTGGAACTCCAGTTTAAACTGAGAAACCAGTCCTTTGAAAGTCTTCACCTTTTTCTTGATCTGTGGAAATTGCTGGTGTATGGGCCATTTTTCCGCATCATTGCATCTGCTTTCCAGCTCACCGAGGTCCTCCAAGATATTCTGAGCGTCACTGATTAATCTATCGCTTATTTGTCGAACCAGTTGAGCAGCAGCAGAATCTAGATTCTTCAGTGGCATTAACCAGACCTTCTGAGGCACTGTGTTCTTTCTATTAGATCCTAACAGCGTCGGTAGGCTTTGATAGACTTCTATTGCCTCCTGAAAAGACACAGGGTGTCTCTCGAGGTGAAAGTCCCCATGGAACTTACAGGAGAACTTGTCGACCTTTGCAAAGTCTGCGTCTCTCATCTTCAGAGCACCTTTACCTTCAATATCCAACTTGGGAATCTTCCTGATCAGCACCTTAAGATTTCCTTCGATCTCTTGCCGGTCTTCCTTTTCTGACACCTCGCGGTCCAACACAAAGAAGGCGTGTGACCCATATAGGATCCCTGTCACTACGTGTGTTGCTAGTCCTGATTGAAAGACATAGGGATGCTTCACATTACCTCTGCCAATGTGGTTCATTGACAGCTGTTGGAACTTGGTGGTGTTCTTGTACTGAAGTGTCACTCTCGCCTGGTTTCTGGAAGTCTTACAATCTGAGAGATATTTGGCAGCGCCTTCTACCTCAATCAGTCCACATAAAAAACTGGCTTTCAGTGAAGCTTCAACATTCAATGCATTAGATTTGTCTTCAATAGAGTCAGACGCAACTATGTCAAAGGAGCTGTAGGGTTGGAGTGTTTCAACTGCTTCTTTCTCCAAGTTCTCCCTGTCCCAAAGCGTGAAGGCTGCAGAAGAAGAAGAACCACAAACCTCAAACCTCTGAATACATCAAAAACCTTCAGTTCTACATTTTGATGACAAATATCAGCGTAGTTTGGTACTGAAGGCCAATGCTGTCCTAAGAAAGATTTCAGGTTACCCTTGAAAAATATATTTAGAATCTCAAGGTGTTGTATACCTTGATAAATCAAGGTCAAATGAAAATCAAGTATGACGGAATGGTGTTGATGTTGATGACAGCTGGTCTTTCACAACTTCTTCTGTTGTCCTTCACTTGAACTGTTGAGGACAGCCAACCAGTAGCTTGTTTCTACGCAGGGTGCTTTATCTGATAATACACATTTCTGTAAGAAGGTGTTCCCCTTAAATACCATTGTAATTCAAGGAATACTTTACAGTGTTTCAAAAGTATAATATTATAAATATTTGCCATTTGGTGGTAGACATTTTGTCCAAAGCGTCTTAAAATACCATAAGTTGTATACATTTCTGAACATGAGAATATATTTGAACCTATAATTGACGTATCTTTTCATAAATTCTTACTAACCCTTAAGGACAAAACCAACATTGTGGATTATTATAATGATGATACATGAACATGATATCCCATAATAGACACAACATATAGCCATAATACATACATTATTACAATAATACATATATATTTTTGGTACTGTGTGTATGTGTACAATGTGTGTTAGTAACTGTTATTACGTGTTAGTTAGCTGACATTAGCTCATTAGCTAACTAACACTAGCCTCATGGGTAAATGTTGATCTTCACTGCATGATTTGGCTGAAAAGGTGATGGCCTTCAAATGAGCATTTAACAAACTAATCTTACAGTCAACTATATTGTAAAACATATAGATATGTAAAACATGGAAAATATAAAACATCAACTGTGTGTATGTGTGTGTGTGTGTATATATATGTATATATATATATATTTGTATATATGTATATATATGTATATATCAGTGGCGAAGCGTGTCTATCACAACTGGACCTTCTGTAGACCAGGGGTTCCCCAACTTTTCAGCCCGCGACCCCCAACATAACAGACCCCCCCCCCCCACTATCACCGGAGGGACTGGAACATTAAAAACAACGTGTGCACAGATCTTCACCATCGAGAACATCGTGAAGTCCAAGGGGGGGGGGGGGGTAATCGTGATATTGAAAATTGTGTGGGGCTTTTTTTTCAGCTGCAAATGATACTGTCGTGAATCTGTCGGAATCAAAATTCCTTTATTCGTCACCCGTACATATATAAAAATATCTATGCACACGTTATTATTAACAATAAAAACCTCATGGTCACATCAAGAGGATTCTGAAATCATCTCGCGACCCCCCCCCCCCCTCGGGGTCCCGCGCCCCCCACTTTGGGAACCCCTGCTGTAGACCACCACCCCCACCATCACCACCACCATTCGAAAATTCAGTTGTTCTAGTCAGACGGACGTCACGGAGGAGTCACTTTATGCCTTATATCATTTAGGAAGATCAGATTGTCGCAGCCAATTCCCAAGTGTACCATAGTTGTAAAGCAGTGTCCATGTAGTGAAGTAACAGCCCAACAGACCACCACACACAGGCTATCGGTTAAAGGGACGGTCTAACACGCTTCACGTGAAAAGGCTTAACGTAACTTTGGAACTTTAAGTTCCAAAATAGCGATCAATAATCACCAAATGTCCCTGGCATATGTCTTGTCATTAGCACTTTCACCTGTCAAAATGAAAGTGAAAAGGTGAAAGTGCTAATGACAAAACATATGCAAATTTGGTGATTATTGATCGCGGTTTTGTAACTCTTAGTTACGTCAAGTCTTTTCACGTTAAGCAATGCAAAGAAAGATCAAGTCCAAACTCTCAATTTAAATGCACAACAATGCTTAACAAACCCAAGTCAGCCATTAACTAATCAGTCAACAAGTGTGTGGAAACAAAATGCAACAACCAGCTCAACGAGACGCAACACAGAGACAAAACCAGCAAAGACAAATGAGTCTCACTCACCAATGATGTTCACTTAAAGACCAAATCCATTCTCCTGTCCTTCTGGATGAATGGTTCGACCACCATCAGGTCATAAAGATGATCGCTTTTCAGATCCAAAATAAGTTCCAATTCCCTGCTCTCTTGTCGGTCCCAAACAGCAACACTCCCATCAGTAGAGCCTCTTGTGGCTAGTAGAGCCCGTTAGCCACGGGTATCGTTCCCAGTTGCTACTCTGAAAATGGCGAACATAGCCTGCTTTAACTACTTGAGTCAGCTCCAGATTGTCAGGTGTTGGACGGCCTTTTTTAATAATGTCCATTTTAACATTAAATTGTCGTCTTGAAAATGGTTCACACAATAATTCCGCCACGACATCATCTTCACCTGTTGCCATTTTGGCGTAAAAAAAACAACGTAGAAAACGTAACATTACGCTAGATCCACTCTCGCGCCAGCCACCACCTTGCACCCTCTAGCTCCATATTGAGCTGCCGGGGAAATCTGAAAGAATACGCCCATTGGCTACAAATCACGATATGATTGGTTGATCAAATTGTCAATCCAAACGTACGCTATCATTCCGTCTAAGGGCCAATGTCAGCGGGAATACTTTGGTTGATTTACGTTGGATATTCTTCCCAGCAACCCAGAAAAATATCTGATTGGTTGCATTGTTTTTCCAACACAAAACCACTCAAATGCGTTGTGCATGGACCGAGAAAGACAAACAAATCAACGTAACACTGTATTATAACACAGATACGATTCTCATTTATTCATTTTATTTAAATTTTATTAAATTGTATTACATTTTATTAATACAATTAATTCGATTCTTTGGTTTCATCTGAGAGTTCCAGGGTCTTCTCTGAATACCTTGAAGGCCCTGACGCTTCACCACTGGTATATATATATGTTTATATGGATATATATGTATATATCCATATATGTATGTGTGTATATACATTATATTATATTAGACTACATTATATAACATTATATATCATTATATTACATTATATATCATTATGTTACATTATATATCATTATATTACATTATATATCATTATGTTACATTATATTACATTATATATCATTATATATCATTATATTACATTATATATCATTATGTTACATTATAATATAATGTAACATAATGATATATAATCATTATATATCATTATATTACATTATATATCATTCCAATCCGCTATCTCGGTAAACCTTGCCCAACAACGCAGCGCTACAACGCAGCGCTACAACGCAGCGCTACAACGCAGCGCTACAACGCAGCGCTACAACGCAGCGCTACAACGCAGCGCTACAACGCAGCGCTACAACGCAGCGCTACAACGCAGCGCTACAACGCAGCTCCCGTACCGACACACCGACTACCGACACACTACGGACACACGGGAGTCACGGGGAGTCACGGGGAGGCTGTGGACTCTGGGGGATCGAGCTTTCTTTTTAAATAACAGCATTTTTATTTTATTTTATTATATTACATTATTTATTACATACATAAAAATTAAATAAAAATGCTGTTATTTAAAAAGAAAGCTCGAACCGCAGTGGCGGCTGGCCCATAGGGGGCGATGGGGCGCCGCCCCCCTAAACCACACGCACAAACATTATTATTAATAATAAAAATAATAAAAAAAATAAAAAAATATATAAATTGTCAATATGTGTGTGTTTAAAATATGGAATGCACCCAGAAATATGTGTAAAATATGATTTTAAAATAATTTGCGCAACATAATATGCTTTTCCTAGTACACATATGCCTAGTACACTGTATGGCGATGCTGGGGGGCTGTAGAGAAATCGCCCCACGGAGGCGGGTCTCTGTAGCAGTTTAGCCAATTGCTGATTCAAGATATAAACGAGTGACATAAAATGTAGCCAACCAGTGTCCTCAAAACGTCTTCGGGGGGCGCAGTGTACTACTAGGAAAAGCATATTATGCTCTGTCTCTGCGGGCGCCATTTTAACTACAACAAGTTCAACAATGGCGAGCGTGAGCACTACCCCAAGACTCAACCCGGTCCCTAACTCGGTGAGCACTACCCCAAGACTCAACCCGGTCCCTAACTCGGTGAGCACTACCCCAAGACTCAACCCGGTCCCTAACTCGGTGAGCACTACCCCAAGACTCAACCCGGTCCCTAACTCGGTGAGCACTACCCCAAGACTCAACCCGGTCCCTAACTCGGTGAGCACTACCCCAAGACTCAACCCGGTCCCTAACTCGGTGAGCACTACCCCAAGACTCAACCCGGTCCCTAACTCGGTGAGCACTACCCCAAGACTCAACCCGGTCCCTAACTCGGTGAGCACTACCCCAAGACTCAACCCGGTCCCTAACTCGGTGAGCACTACCCCAAGACTCAACCCGGTCCCTAACTCGGTGAAATCTCTCATTCAAGAGCCGTTTGAGAGAAAAAGTTTGGCGGACAAACTTAAGGTGAAAGATCTGGGCCCAGATCAACCTGATATATAACAGGCAGCTAGTGACAAAGGGAAGACCGATATGCGAGGCTTCTCTCGTAGCTGGTACACCAGAAAGGCCTGGCTAGCTGGATGCACTCATGCTAATGCCTTATTTTGCTTTCCTTGCTTGCTTTTAAAAACGGGGGGACAGATGTAACATGGACAACAACTGGAGTGATGGACATGAAGCACCTGTCTGAGGAAGTGAGGAAGCATGAGAACACCAGGGCACACATGGACAATGCTATGAAGCTAGCCACGCTAGGCAGAGTGAACATTTCTACGCAGCTGGACGACGGCCACAGGATTGCCGTGAGGAAGCACAATGAGGAGGTGGATAAAAACCGGCATATTTTATGCAAAATAATAGACTGTCAAGTTCTGTGGTACCTTTGAGCTGGCCTTGCGTGGCCATGATGAAAGTGATGGACAGAAGGGCGACATTTCAATACAAAAAGTAATTGTATATAAAGTAATTAACAATATGTAATTGTAAATAAAAAAATGGTATAGCCCCCCCTGGTGAAAAATGCACCAGCCGCCACTGGTAATATGTCAACTCAGATCACAAGTACAAGGACTGTTGTGCTCAGCGAGATGCAACTTCCTCCCGGAGGATCTGTGTCCACTCAGCCTACCAGCAGCTGAGCCCCGTGGGGCCGCGTCATCGACCAGGTGTGGAGGTGGTGGTGCAGGCCGTCGTTCAGTCACTACCACCACATAGCACTAAACATTGACTTGCCACCAAACTATGGATTGTGTTTTAAACGGACAATTAGAACCAAAGGTGAGCCTAAGCAACATGTTTTCTTCTAGAGGTTTACATGTGTTACATCTTAATGTGAGAGATACGTATGATCGCCTCAGAAGATAAGCCAGATATCTTTTTTCTTTCTGAAACATGGCTGGACTGTTCAGTCAACGGACTCTGAAATTGAACTCGATAACTTCTCATTAATTAGAAATGATAGAAATCGTAATGGTGGGGGGGTTTGCGTATTCGTAAAGTTTGGTTTGGACTTCAACATTAGATCTCTCTAGATGTCTGGTTTGATGTTATCTTGCCTAAAAGTAAGCCGATCTCGCTGGGTGGATTGTATAGACCCCCTGACCAGGCCAACTTTTATGAGCTTCTGGAAGAAAATTGTGTTGATTTCATCTCCAGTTCTGAGACAATTATTGTAGGTGAAACACGGATGTGCTTAAAAAGGACACTCCATTGTATAAAGCTTTTGACACTTTTTGTAATATGGCTAGTTTAAAACAGCTGATAAATGCCCAGACTAGGACCACCAGTAGCTCTGCTACCATTATTGATTTAATACTTGTGACTGATCACAACATAATTTTTAATAGTGGTATTGTTAAATACAGCCTTAGTGATCATGACATCATTTTCCTTACTAGGAAAACTAGGAAAATCTATTTTAATCACCACAACTCAGTTAAGTTAAGAAGCTGCAAGAATTATTGTCAGGATGTTGACCAAGCTCTCTCTGTTTTTAATGTAGCATTTCTTAACTCCCTAAACAAGATAGCACCTATAAAAACAGTCAGAATCAAACAAAGAACTGAACAATGGATCAATGAAGACATTTTAAAGGCCATCAAATCTAGAAATGCTAAGTTTGAGGAGTAGAAGATAAAAAGGACCAATCCAGTTCTGTAATTAAAAAAAAGTGAGGAATGAGTCAACAGAATGATCACAAAGGCAAAGAAAAATGATTTTAGTGATAAAATCTTGGAACACAAACAGGATCCAAAGAAGCTTTGGAAATGCTTAAAGGAGGTTGGTTACACAACAAGCTCCTCTAGAGGAACAACATCAGCCTTAAAGGAGGTTGGTTACACAACAAGCTCCTCTAGAGCAGTGGTTCCCAACCTGGGGGGCGCGCCCCCCTTGGGGGGGCGCCAAAGATCGCAGGGGGGGCGCCAGGCCTCAGATGATTTGAGGCCTAATATCATATTTCGATTTTTTTTTTATTTTTTTTTTTTTTATAAAGTTTTTTAAAGTTTTTTACATATAATTGTAACGCAATACATGATTGTCGCTAAAAGCCTTGTCTCTACATTACAATAAAATATAGAAATGTATTGATTAATTCATTTTAATAAAAATTCTACAAATTAATCTGATACTCCTCCGATTCGCGCCAACATTGACGTTACTGTGTCAGCTTCTGTAGTAGTAACAGTTTGCTGTGCTTGCTAGCTAGCGACCAACTTCATAAGGTGAATATTTTGTCTAAAAATGTCTGAAAAACGTAAAGGAGATGACAGCTCATCTGCAATCAAAAAGAAAATGAGGACCTACCTAGAGAGCTATCTTAACTTAGGTTTCATGGAGGGAACGGACAAAACCCGCCCAGAGTGTGTGATATGCAGAGAGAAGCTAGCCAACGACAGCATGAAACCCTGCAAAATGAAGAGACACCAACAGACCATGCACCCAGAAACGGTCGGGCGTGATCGGGACTTTTTCATAAAGAAACAACAGTTTGTTAGGGCTGGCAGCGATGTACAGAAGGCCACCGAGGCCTCTTTTGAATGTGCACTTTTAATAGCAAAGGCAAAGAAACCGCACAACATTGGCGAGCAGCTCATTAAGCCAGCTTGCATTAAAATGGTTGAGAAACTGTGCGGCCCGCAGGTGGCGGAGAAGCTAAAAACTGTACCACTGTCAAACAATACGGTGAAAGACAGAATTGACAAGATGGCAAGTAACTGCGAGCTGCAGCTGCTCGAAAAGCTTGGAAAGGGGCCATTTGCCATACAACTTGATGAAACTACAACTGTAGCAGACGAGGCTGTGCTCATCGTTTATGTGCAATATATCGATGGGGAAGATTTGAAGCAGGACATTCTTATGTCAGTCAACCTTACCACTACCACCCGGGGTGAGGACATTTTTACTGCAGTGGATTCTTTTTATTAGGCATAGTCTATTATTTTGAAGTGTCCTGTTCTTCGAAATTTTAAATAAATATGATGCATACAATTGCAAGTTAGTAGCTAATAAAGGCATAAAAAGACAGAAATGTATCATTTTTTCTTTAATAGAAATGTTTCTTCTGCGCGTAAGGTGTCGGTTTCAGTTGGATTATTTGTCACAGTTGCTCCGATCAAATCGGTATCCTCCATTTTGTAGATTATTTACGACTTTTGAATCCACATAAACACATCGGCAAAATCCGGCTTACTTTGAGTATGTGTTTTAAAAAATTCCGGGGGGGGGGGGCTCTGGGCAAAACAGGAGTCATTTGGGGGGGCTCTGGGTGAAAAAGGTTGGGAACCCCTGCTCTAGAGGAACAACATCAGCCTTAAAGGAGGTTGGTTACACAACAAGCTCCTCTAGAGGAACAACATCAGCCTTAAAGGAGGTTGGTTACACAACAAGCTCCTCTAGAGGAACAACATCAGCCTTAAAGGAGGTTGGTTACACAACAAGCTCCTCTAGAGGAACAATATCAGCCTTAAAGGAGGTTGGTTACACAACAAGCTCCTCTAGAGGAACAACATCAGCCTTAAAGGAGGTTGGTTACACAACAAGCTCCTCTAGAGGAACAACATCAGCCTTAAAGGAGGTTGGTTACACAACAAGCTCCTCTAGAGCAGGGGTTCCCAACCTTTTTCACCCAGAGCCCCCCCAAATGACTCCTGTTGGAATTTGCGCACCCCCCCCCCCCCCCGGACTTTGCCTTTGCTATTAAAAGTGCACATTCAAAAGAGGCCTCGGTGGCCTTCTGTACATCGCTGCCAGCCCTAACAAACTGTTGTTTCTTTATGAAAAAGTCCCGATCACGCCCGACCGTTTCTGGGTGCATGGTCTGTTGGTGTCTCTTCATTTTGCAGGGTTTCATGCTGTCGTTGGCTAGCTTCTCTCTGCATATCACACACTCTGGGCGGGTTTTGTCCGTTCCCTCCATGAAACCTAAGTTAAGATAGCTCTCTAGGTAGGTCCTCATTTTCTTTTTGATTGCAGATGAGCTGTCATCTCCTTTACGTTTTTCAGACATTTTTAGACAAAATATTCACCTTATGAAGTTGGTCGCTAGCTAGCAAGCACAGCAAACTGTTACTACTACAGAAGCTGACACAGTAACGTCAATGTTGGCGCGAATCGGAGGAGTATCAGATTAATTTGTAGAATTTTTATTAAAATCAATTAATCAATACATTTCTATATTTTATTGTAATGTAGAGACAAGGCTTTTAGCGACAATCATGTATTGCGTTACAATTATATGTAAAAAACTTTTATAAAAAAAAAATTATAAAAAAAATAAAATAAAAAATAAAAAATCGAAATATGATATTAGGCCTCAAATCATCTGAGGCCTGGCGCCCCCCCTGCGATCTTTGGCGCCCCCCCAAGGTTGGGAACCACTGCTCTAGAGGAACAACATCAGCCTTAAAGGAGGTTGGTTACACAACAAGCTCCTCTAGAGGAACAACATCAGCTTGGAGGTAGATGGTAAAGCAACTTCAAACAAAAAGGAAGTTGCTAATCTGCTAAATAATAATTTCTCCACTGTTGCTAAGCAGCTAGTTGATAGGCTTCCACAACCTTCAGGGGCTTATGGTGAGGAACATGTCATGACTTTGTATGGGCAGATGGGTATCAAACCGGGTTCCTTTTCATTTTCCAGTCTCTGAGGCTGATGTTTTTAAATGACTTAGTGAACTGGACCCTTCAAAAGGTGCTGGTCTTGATCTTATCCCTGCCTGTTCCTTAAGGATGCTGCAGTGGTCATCCACATGTTACACATATGATCAATGTGTCAATTCAGTCAGGCACAGTTCCACTTGAGTTTAAAAAGAGTGATACCTCTCTTCAGAAAGGTTAACAAAAGAGACCCCAACAACGACAGGCCTGTTTCCATTTTAAGCACTTTATCAAACATTTTTGAAAGATTGGTTCAAGCACAAATTAACACTTTTATTTTAAATAGTGATTTTTTTCCAATCCGGTTTTAGAAAGTCACACTCAACAGAAACCTGCCTATTGTACCTTACTGATTTAATTAGGAAGGAGGTTGACTCAGGAAAGTTGTGTGGTATGGCCTTGATTGACCTTCAGAAAGCTTTTGACACAGTAGATCACAACATCATGTCTTTGAAACTAAAAGCCATGGGTTTTAGTGAACTAGCCCTGAAATGGGTCTACTCCTATCTTGTTGGCAGATCCCAAGTGGTAGAAGTGAGTGGGTTACTTCCAGAGGTCAAAGACATGGGATAGGGGGTGCCCCAGGGAAGCTTCCTCGGGCCCTTACTCTTTCTTTTATATATTAATGATCTTAAAGCGGCCACATCATCATTCTGTGACTTGTTTCTTCATGCTGATGATTCTGTGTTAATGGTCTCTAGCAAAGATGAATCAGTGGTGGAGAATACCCTAAGTGAGGAGCTTTTAAAGGTCTGTGATTGGCTATCCGACAACAGACTCTCACTTCACATGGGGAAAACTGAAGCTATGATTTTTGGGTCAAAGATAAAGCTTGCTAGATCCCCTGGTTTTAACATCAAGGTTGGAGAGGTTTCAATTCTGGTCAAGGATAAAGTGAACTACTTGGGTTGCATCTTGGACAATTGTCCTGTCCGGGGGTCTATGGCAGTTAAAGCTCTCACAAAAATGAATCAAAGAATAAAGTTCCTGGCCAGGAAGGATGCTTTTTTGGATAGTTCCATTCTTTGCACCTTAGCAGGTGCACTGGTCCAGAGTCACTTTGACGACGCTGCCACTTCATGGTTTACAGGTCTAGCTCAAAAGTTCAAAATCAAACTCCAAACGCCACAGAACAAACTAATGGGAATAGTTTTAAAAGGTCATCCACGTACCCACTTGGAACACATTGTAACGCTTTAAACTGGCTGTTTAAACGCACCTTATATACTAAGATGCTGCTAACTTTTTAAATAGTCAAAAACTCTGTGATATAAAATACCTAAAGAACTACTTCGCACTTGTGGGCGAGAGCCACCACCATTTTACAAGAGGTAGTTCAACCGATTTCATCCCTATTCATTATAAAACCTTCATGGCCAAAAATACTTTGATTTATAGTGCAGCCACCAGTGGAATGTGTCGTCCACTCCACTGAGACAGAGCACTTCCTTCAACACATTCAAGGTGGCTTTAAAACAATGGCTACTAAATAGAGTTTAAGTTTAGTCACATCCAAGCGTTGTTTTTGTTTTTAAATTGTAATCTTTATTTCTAATTGAATCATTTTAAATTCTAATCATGTAAAACCTCGGTGGATTGTTTGTCAGTGAACTGCTGCTGCTGCTCTTATTGGTTTGATCTTTGTTGTGTAGCATGTTCTGTTAATGAGTCATTTTAGGATTTATTAGTCTAGTGTGGTGGAACGTTATGGGAACATAATTCACTGTTTGTGTTTAGTGTGTGTTGCACCACGGACCGGTTAGGGTGCGTACCGTGTTGTTGTTGTGGTTGTGGTGTGCTAGTTGAAGTAGCAAGTAGCAGATGTGTTTCCCCTGCTGTTAAACTTAAATGGAAAATAAAGTGTGGAGTTCCATATTAAACACGCCGCCTCCGACTCCCATTCATCGGCTCTACACTGGTGACCCCGACGTTTTCGAGATAGATTCCGAAGACATAGTGAACATGGCTGATCGCGATGTTTATATTAAACTGCCGGAGTTTTGGGAACATGCCGCTACAGCGTGGTTCGCACACGTGGAGGCACACTTTGCCTGCCGCCAGGTCCGTGACGAGGACCTGAAGTATTTTCACGTGGTGGCAGCGCTGGGGAGCTCCACGTCGTCCAGGTTGGTCGGTTTTGTCGCGGATCCCCCACGCCACGGCAAATATGAGGCGATTAAAGCCCTTCTCCTTAAGACATTTAGCTTATCTGCTAAGGAGAGGGCACGCCAGATTCTGGATATTCAGAGTTTGGGGGACAGCAAGCCGTCCCAGCTCATGGAGAAGATGCTGAATCTGCTGGGGGGGGAGGATCCCCGGATTTTGTTCGTGGAGACGTTCCTGCGCCACTTGCCGCCCCGGGTTCAGACGGCGCTGGCCAACACGACCATTACTGAACCCCGCGCCCTGGCTGAGGAGGCTGACCGTTTTTTCCTGGCGACCCAGCAGCCCGGTGCAGATGTGCTAGCTGCAACGCTCAGTGCTCCCTCGCCGGTTAGGAGGGCTTGGGAGGAGCAGACCGCGGCGGTTCCAGGCCGGCGTGGGGACGCGGGGGAATGTTTTTACCACGCGCGGTTCGGGGCCAAGGCGAAGAAGTGCATCGCTCCCTGCAGCTACAAGCCTCCGGGAAACGAGAGGGCCGGCGCTCGGTAGTGGCCCTGAGCGTTGGCGGCACGAGCGGGCTGCTCTTCGTTAGCGACAGTGTCTCGGGAAGCCGGTTTCTCTGTGACACGGGCGCTCAGCGGAGCGTGTTTCCTGCGTCGAGGGAGGACGTTGCTCGAGGGGGGCACGGACCGCAGTTGACGACAGCTAATGGCAGCCCCATCCGCACTTATGGCGTGAGGCCGATGTGTTTATGTGTTGGGGGGCAGCGGTTCAACTGGGATTTTGTCATAGCAGACATTTCTTTTCCCCTCCTCGGGGCAGATTTTTTATGTGCTCACGGGCTCCTGGTGGACGTGGGAAACAAACGCTTGGTTGATGCCTTGACGTTTTCCTCCCTTGTGTGTACGCTTGGCAAAGCAGCGTACAACGGGCTGTCAGGTTCGCTGTCTGGTATGGACAAGTACCTCAGGTTGTTGGCCGAGTTCCCGGACCTGACGGAGCCCACTTTCTCTGCGCCCACCACCAAGCATGGGGTGGAGCACCACGTCACCACTGAGGGACCCCCGGTCTACGCCAGGGCCCGGCGGTTGAACCCTTCTAAACTCGCAGTAGCGAAGGCAGAGTTCTCAACTATGGAACGCCTGGGTATCATCCGCCGGTCTGACAGTCCTTGGGCGTCTCCTCTGCACATCGTCCCCAAGCCTAATGGCGGTTGGCGCCCGTGTGGGGACTACCGCCGCCTCAACGACGCTACGACACCGGACCGCTACCCGGTGCCGCACATTCAGGACTTTTCGGTGCACCTGGCGGGTAGGCGGGTGTTTTCTAAGGTGGACCTAGTGCGTGGATACCACCAGGTGCCCATGCATCCCCTGGACATTCCCAAAACGGCGGTGATAACGCCTTTTGGGTTGTTTGAGTTCCTGCGGATGCCTTTTGGGCTCAAGAACGCCGCGCAAACATTCCAGCGCCTGATGGATTCGGTGCTGCGGGACTTACCGTTTGTGTTTGTCTACCTTGACGACATACTCGTCGCCAGCACTTCTGAGGAGGAACACCTGTCTCACCTCCGGGCCCTTTTTACGAGGCTCAGCCAGCACGGGTTGATAATCAACCCTGCAAAGTGTCTGTTCGGGGTGTTTGGCATTGACTTCCTTGGGCACCGCGTCACCAAAGGCGGAGCATCACCCCTGCCGGCGAAGGTTGAGGCTGTCGCGGCGTTTCCCCGCCCGCACACGGCCCGGTCACTCCGTGGGTTCCTAGGGATGGTGACCTTCTACCACCGTTTCATCGCCCGGGCCGCCCACATTATGCGGCCGCTGTATGAGGCATTGAAAGGTAAGGCCCCCATCCAGGAGATCGAATGGACGACGGAGGCTGAGGTTGCCTTTATGGAGGTCAAGACCGCGCTGGCTCAGGCGGCCTTGCTGGCGCATCCGTCGCCCACGGCCCCCATCTCCATTACCACCGATGCATCGGACTACGCAGTCGGTGCGGTGCATGAGCAGTGGGTGGACGGCGCCTGGCAACCACTTGCCTTTTTCAGCCGCCAGCTAACGCCCAGGGAACGCAGGTACAGCGCTTTTGACCGGGAGCTCCTTGGACTCTGGCTGGCCGTGCGGCACTTCCGATTTTTGCTGGAAGGCCGTGAATTTACGGCGTTCGTTGACCACAAGCCGCTCACGTTCGCCATGTCCAAGGTGGCGGAGCCTTGGTCTGCTCGCCAGCAACGACAGCTTTCCTACATCTCGGAGTTCACCACGGACATCCAGCACGTGGCTGGTAAGTCAAACCTGGTCGCAGATTGCCTCTCCAGGGTCGTCATCGGAGCCGTCCAGTTGGGCCTCGACTATACCCGCATGGCAATGGACCAGGTCACGGACCCCAGCGTCCAGGCCCTGAAGGGGGCTGATGTGGGGCTGCGCCTGGAGGATGTGGTTTTCGGCGACGCAGGCGTTGCTCTCCTGTGTGACGTCTCCACGGGCCAGCCGCGCCCAGTCGTTCCCACCAGCTGGAGGCGTTCCGTGTTCGAGGCGGTGCACAACCTGTCGCACCCCGGCGGGAAGCCTTCGGTGAGGATGGTGGCCGCGAAATTCGTCTGGCGGGGGCTCAAAAAGGACGTGAGGGCTTGGGCCGGCACGTGTGTGGCTTGCCAGCGTGCTAAGGTGCACCGCCACACGAAGGCCCCCCTGGAGAAATTCCTGGTGCCTGAGAGGAGGTTTGACCACGTCAACATCGATCTGGTTGGTCCATTACCCTCCTCCCAGGGTTTTTCCTACCTCCTAACTATGGTGGACAGGACAACCCGTTGGCCGGAGGCGGTCCCACTCGCGTCGACAGCGGCGGCTGACATAGCCCGGGCCTTCATTGCGACATGGGTGTGTCGTTTCGGCACCCCTTCGGACATTTCCTCAGACCGCGGTTCCCAGTTCACATCCGAGCTCTGGAACGCTGTGGCCGGGGGTTTGGGGGTTAAGCTCCACCGGACAACCGCTTATCACCCTCAGGCCAACGGTCTCTGCGAGCGTTTCCATCGCTCCATGAAGGCGGCCCTCAGAGCCGGGCTGACGGACGGTAATTGGGTCGACAAGCTGCCTTGGGTTATGCTGGGCCTGAGGACCGCGCCTAAGGAGGATCTGCGGTGTTCCACGGCTGAGATGGTCTACGGTCAGCCGCTGAGGGTTCCAGGGGATTTCCTTCCCAACGCATCGGCCCCCTGGTCGGCGACGGCCCAGCGAGTTCTCCTGCAGGACGCCGCTAAGGCCTTTGCTCCGATCCCCACTGCTCAGCACGGCACTCAGGTGTCCCGGGTTCCCGTGGGGCTTCGCTCAGCGGAGCACGTGTTCATCCGGCACGACGCTCACAGAGGCCCCCTGCAGCCTCCTTACGACGGGCCTTTCCGGGTTTTGGAACACGGGGGCAAGCACTTGGTGGTCGACCTGGGTGGCAAAGCCGAGCACGTCTCGGTGGACCGGGTGAAGGCTGCTCACCTGGACTTGGACCAGCCGGTGGTGCTGGCACGGCCTCCGCGACGGGGTCGCCCCCCGGCCTTGACCCCTGTCACCAAATTGGGGCCTGCGGTTCCGGTCCCACCTCTTCCAGCGGCCGCCCCTGTAGAGGTCGCCTCCCCGGCTCCCGTTCTCCGGAGTCGTGGTGGTCGGCCTGTCGTTCCTCCCCACCGCACGGACTTTGTGTATGAGTGAATTCTGGGGGGGCTTGTGTGGTGGAACGTTATGGGAACATAATTCACTGTTTGTGTTTAGTGTGTGTTGCACCACGGACCGGTTAGGGTGCGTACCGTGTTGTTGTTGTGGTTGTGGTGTGCTAGTTGAAGTAGCAAGTAGCAGATGTGTTTCCCCTGCTGTTAAACTTAAATGGAAAATAAAGTGTGGAGTTCCATATTAAACACGCCGCCTCCGACTCCCATTCATCGGCTCTACACTAGTACGTTTTATGTCTGTTTATTTACAATGGAAATAAGCCCTCGGGCTTTATTGTGTCGGTGATATTTGGTATATATATGTATATATATATATATATGTATATATATATATATATATGTATATATATATATATGGTGCTTTTTCTATTATCACCAAATAAAATCAATCAATCAATCAATCAATCAATCAATCAATCAATCAATCAATCAATCAGACTCGATGATATTGTATTTACCGGGGACCAGCGAGTCGTTACGACAGTCGTAAAGCATTCCCAGACTGAAGGGCCGGCCCAGTGCCGCCAGCACTAAGGTCCTCTCGCTCTGCCCGGCCATCTGAAAACACACACACACACACACACGCACACGCACACGCACACGCGCACGCACGCACGCACGCACGCACGCACGCACACACACACACACACACACACATGAACGCGAACACGCGCACACACGCACGCACAATTAGAATAGCGCGGGAGAACAATAAGTTGGTAACATTAAAGATTAATAACGTTAAAGATTAGATGTTACAACACATCAATTCCATCTTTACACTTGAGAATGGATACGTCAACAGTTACACTAGACACTAATACTAGGCCTACTAGGCTCAACATTAGGCTAATTATAATAATAATAATATAATCATAATCATAACAGGTAAATGACCTCACCGGAGAGATGTCACAGCCGTCGGGTTTCCACAAAGTGTGCAGACTTAACTTTATACTTTCCTCGATAACCCCTCCTCCTAGAGAGAGAGAGAGAGAGAGAGAGAGAGAGAGAGAGAGAGAGAGAGAGAGAGAGAGAGAGAGAGAGAGAGAGAGAGAGAGAGAGAGAGAGAGAGAGAGAGAGAGAGAGAGAGAGAGAGAGAGAGAGAGAGGCCCCTCCCTTCTTCGCTGGTCTGATTTCTGAGAAATGGTCTGACTTCTGCTCCGTCAGCCGCTGGATCCGTTTGCAGTTTGAGATCCACCACATCCTAGATGGACAAATATACTTGTTGCATATGTAAATATACTTGTTGCATATGTAAATATACTTGTTGCATATGTAAATATACTTGTTGCATGTGTCTGCGCTCATCACAGTTACTGCACTGAGGACGCTGCTGCACTACTGGCACTTTAAATGTTTTTAAAGATTTTTGCACAATTCAACACATGAACATGTAGTATAATCAAATGAAAGTGTTATACCAGTAGGGTCATGTGGGGCAGGCTGCCTATCCCTTTAAGAGAGAGGGGGTAGTGTTATACCAGTAGGTTCATGTAGGGCAGGCTGCCTATCCCTTTAAGAGAGAGGGGGTAGTGTTATACCAGTAGGTTCATGTAGGGCAGGCTGCCTATCCCTTAAGAGAGAGGGGGTAGTGTTATACCAGTAGGTTCATGTAGGGCAGGCTGCCTACCCCTTTAAGAGAGAGGGGGTAGTGTTATACCAGTAGGTTCATGTAGGACAGGCTGCCTACCCCTTTAAGAGAGAGGGGGTAGTGTTATACCAGTAGGTTCATGTAGGGCAGGCTGCCCTACATGACACCATAACACCAAAACACATTCAAAGCAGCTCTGAACAGGTGAGTTTGGTGAGTGATTTAAACAAGCAGGTATATATATATATATATATATATATATATATATATATATATATATATATATATATATACCTGCTTGTTTAAATCACTCACGAAAACTATAGCAATCACTCAACAAAAATATATATATATCGGCACACACTGACAAAAAACACTTCCTAGGTGACGCGTTGGCCGAGCGGAGGCACACATGTCCGCCAGGTTCAATGGGAGGGGTTGGCGCAGGGCCAGGGTCACGTGAGCGAGGTGATTGTATCGTTTGGTTTTGTACTGTTTACTTGGGTATCGTTGGTTGAAACAGTTGGAGAGTATGTGTGATATATATAGATATATATATATGTATATATCTATATCAGTGGCGGCCGGTGACATCCGAAGTAGGAGGGGCGCAGGGGTAAATTATTATTTTTTTTTTTTAAATCATATCTGCTGTGCAATACCGGATTTTCCCAGACGGTGGCGCCATTTCACCATGTAAACGACCGAGAGGGCTAATTAAAAATAAAAAACTATACATAATATAAACCTCACCGTTACTCATTCTACTCTGTATTGTATATATGTATATTGACTGAACATTCCTTTACTTACTGCTTAATTTCTTTTTTTACTTACTTTATTTTTACTGTATGTAGCACAATCAATCAGTATTCTGTATTTTGTTGTGACAAATAATAAACAAACTTGAAACTTATGGTGAAAGAACATTTATTATATGGTGCCTAGTAGAAAATAAACATAAGAAAAAAATATGGTCTTATATTAGAAAGACTACCCAGTGTGCCATCAAAAATAATACCTAAATATGGTCTTACATTCGATTGTGCAAAAGTAATTAGAACAAAATAGAAGATAATAAAATAGACCTGATACAAGTCCTGAGATAAAATGCAATACAATGTTAAGCTTACAAATTAAAAGGTACTGGGTCCTATGTACACTACACTACTATACAATATACAGTTTAATCTATGTACCTATGCTATACTAACTATACAAGAACCACTTAGCAAACCAGGTTCTGGAAAACGACTGAATATATAGCCTTCCTCTGTCTGTTGCTGGTTGCTGAATGCTGATGTCAGGCTGATGAGGTCCAAACTCTTTCACTCTGAGTTTTTCTTGCAGTGTTCGTCTTTCAAATGGTGTTGCTTTGAGGGATTTGACAGAATTGTCCATGGTAGCTAGTGTAATGGCTGTGTCCTGTACAGAACAAAAAAAGAACAAACTTGCAACATGAGGTCTCACCCACACACTCAATCTCCTCTCCTCAGACAGCAAGACGCGAACTGACTCATTAACAAATGCTTCTGAATTTAACTAATTAAATAGAATACAAATGCTTAATACATTCGACCACAGCATATATTAGCAGACAAACACACGGAGGACCCTGTAGCTAGCATTGGGGAAGCACGTGTCCACGATAAACTTACAAAACCCCAATCCACACCGTTTACATACAAATGACACAAGCTGCATGTTTATACAGCAAGACCAACATTTCTTATCCCCTTTACTTTACGTTTACATCGTCCACAATAAAAATAAATGTAAAACTATAACCGGGACAACAAAAACGTACCTCTCCTCAGACAGCAAGACCGAACTGAGAGCAGAGCAGTACGGGCTTTACAAATAAGGTTCAACTAGGCTATGAATGGCGCATGCGTGACTGGTTTTCTTTGCTCACGCATTCACGCATGCGCCACTCAATTTGCTCACGCATGCGCCACTCAATTTGAGTCGCGCATGCGTGACTGGTTTCTTTGTTCGGGCGCAATGAAATGCGCTCCCACAGATCGTATTTAGGACCCTTGATAGGCTACATTTAATTGCTTGATCCATTTTCATTGGCCGCTTGCGCGCAGTGACGCGGAGTTCCTGGGCGCACCGGTCTTGCGCCCAGGTTTGGAGGTAGGTACCAGATTTCTATGAGAGTGACGTCAATGACAAACGAGGGGGGAGAATAGCACGCACAAAACAATGATTTATATTTGCTATATTAACGTTATTGTGCATTTTAAACACAAACATACATAAAATGAGTAATTATTATTCATTTTAAACATGTTTAGTCAAAAATCAACCAGGTGGGGCGGCGCCCCTGCGCCCCTATGGACGAGCCGCCACTGATCTATATATATATGTTTTGTGTGTAGGAGTTGGGTTTGATGTGTTTGTTGGGTACATCCTGTTTGAAGCCTAGGGGAGGGGCTATTGGCTACCAGAGGGCTGCTTTGGCCCAGGGAAGGCAGTCTGGAGTTGGCTGAGTTCCAGTGAAGGTACCGGGAACCCCTCTGTAAACGTGGTGGTATTTGCTTGGTCGGAAGTAGTAGCGTGTTTGCATAGTTAACCATTGTGAAGTGTTAAGTAATAGGTATATTGGGTTTGGTTTTGTTTGTTTTCTCTTTTTCCACTCTTTGTAGATCTAGTAAGTTTAGGGTATTTTGTTTTATGTTACTTTCACTTTTCACATTTTTTGCAAACCTATATCACCTCTGCACCTTGGGAGGGGAAATAAAAACCACCAACGAGATCCTTCCGACTACGCCTGTTTTTGGGGAGATTCAAAGGAGTTTGAGAGAGGACCCCGTCACAAGTACACTGTGACGCACACAAATGACGTCTTCCGTGGGGCTACATTTTATGTCACTCGTTTATATCTTGAATCAGCAATTGGCTAAACTGCTACAGAGACCCGCCTCCGTGGGGCGATTTGAAAAGCGCCCCAGCAGCATCGTCAAATGCGCCCTTAAGGCTGCAGTGTACTAGGCATATGTGGACTAGGAAAAGCATATTATGTTGCGCAAATTATTTTAAAATCATATTTTACACATATTTCTGGGTGCATTCCATATTTTAAACACACATATTGACAATTTATATATATATATATATATATATATATATTTTTTTATGCGTGTGGTTTAGGGGGGGCGGCGCCCCATCGCCCCCTATGGGCCAGCCGCCACAAATAAAGCCGTTCGTATCACTCCACTTGTCGGCGTCTGCGTTCGGGGTCCAACCCACTCCCCCTCTCGTGACAACACCATCGAGAACCTCCAGAAGAAGGTGAAGTTGGGCCTCGCTAAACTTGAGGAGATCAAACAAGAGTCTCAAATTCTCCAGGCCCACGAGGCGACCATCACAGCCAACGGGAATTTTGAGTTTGACTTCACCTCTCACCAAGTCTTTCTGTTCCCCGGACCTGGAGTACCTGATGCTTATGTGCCGTCCATACTGGCTACCTCGGGAGTTTACAGCGGTAACCGTGACCGCTGTTTACATTCCCCCACAAGCCAACACGGACCCAGCGCTGAAGGAACTGTACGGGGCTATCAGCGAACAGGAGTCGGCACACCCCGAGGCTGCTCTCATCGTGGCGGGGGACTTCAACAAGGCAAACCTGAAGAAGGTTCTCCCGAAGTTCTACCAACACATAACGAGCAACACACGGGGTGAGCAGATCCTCGACCACTGCTACACTCCCTTCCGTGATGGCTACAAGGCCCTCCACCACCCACCGTTCGGCAAATCAGATCACCGCTCTATCCAGCTGCTCCCCGCCTATAGGCAGAGACTGAAGCAGCAACCGATCGCTGTGAGGGAGGTCCAATGCTGGTCGGACCAATCAGATTCTACGCTGCAGGATTGTTTTGATCACGCTGACTGGCACATGTTCCGCGTCGCCTCGGACAATAACATCAACGAGTACGCGTCGTCGGTCACCGGGTTCATCAAGAAGTGCATAGATGACGTTGTTCCGACAAAGTCGGTTCGGATATATCCCAACCAGAAACCGTGGATAAACGGCGGTGTTCGTGCTGCCCTACATGCGCGTAACGCCGCCTTTGGCTCCGGGAATATGGAGGAATATACGAGAGCCCATTACGACCTCCAAAAGACCATCGTCACTGCCAAGCGGGAGTATAAGGACAGAGTGGAAGATAAATTCAAGAACCACGATGCGAGGGGTATGTGGCAGGGGCTGCAGACGATAACGAACTTCAGAGGGAGAACCAGTTGTGTAGAGAACTCCTCTACCTCCCTCCCAGGAGAGCTAAATTCTTTTTTTGCTCGGTTCGACATAAACGGCAGCCCGCCGAAGCCAGCACCGACTGAGGAGACCAGCCAGCTGCGCATCTCGGAGGCGGATGTGCGCCGCACCTTCAAGCGGCTGAACATCTGTAAGGCGGTAGGCCCCGACGACATCCCGGGCCGCGTCCTCAGAGCATGCGCAGACCAGTTGGCAGGATGTCTTTGCAGACATCTTCAACCTCTCCCTGTCCCAGGCTGTTGTCCCCGCGGTCTTCAAGATGTCCACCATCGTGCCTGTCCCTAAACAACCCAAGGTAACATGCCTGAATGACTACAGACCTGTAGCCCTCACCTCGATCGTTAGCAAATGCTTCGAGAGGTTGGTCAAGGACTTTATCTGCTCTGTGTTACCTGCCACGCTGGACCCATGGCAATTTGCATATCGTCAAAATAGATCCACGGACGACGCAATTGCCATGGCCCTCCACACTGCCCTTTCCCACCTGGAGGGAAAGAACTGTTATGTGCGAATGCTGTTTGTGAACTACAGCTCAGCGTTCAACACAATAGTTCCTGCCAAGCTCGACACCAAGCTGAGAGGTCTAGGCGTACCCCCATCCACGTGCAGCTGGATACTGGACCTCCTGTCGGACCGCCGCCAGGTGGTGAGGATGGGCAGCACCACATCAGAGCCACTGACCCTCAACACGGGAGCCCCCCAGTGATGCGTGCTGAGCCCTCTCCTCTACTCCCTCTACACCTGCATGGCTATGTACAGCTCCAACGTCATCGTCAAGTTTGCTGACGACACGACAGTGATGGGCCTGATCACCGGCGATGACGAGACAGCCTACAGGGAGGAGGTCGGATCGCTGGAGCAATGGTGCCAGGAGAACAGCCTCGCCCTCAACGTCAAGAAGACCAAGGAGCTGATCGTGGACTTCAGGAGGCAGAGGGGAGAGCACAGCCCTATCTCCATCGACGGCGTTGCAGTAGAGAGGGTCAGCAGCTTCAAGTTCCTCGGCGTGCACATGTCCGAGGACCTCAAATGGTCCATGCACACCACACACGTGGTGAAAAGGGCCCAACTTTTTATTATTTTATTTGTTGCTTTTCACTTTAGTTTTTCTGAGCAAAAAAGTCTCAGGGAGTGCTTAGAATTGCCCAAAACGATAATAAGATTAATATTAAGCCGACAACTACATAAATAATCCGTTACAAAATAATGTCTGCAACAAAGTGAACATCAACAGCTGGCCTGTAAATTGTTTGCAAAGAAACATCTCATGCAAATGAATGTTTCAACAAGTAGACTTTAAGAAACGGTCTAACGTGCGCTATCCAGGGCTTATGACAAAAGAAGGTTCTCTGCTGCTGAGCGAGATGTGTTAAAGTGAACCGTTCCCCCAGCGCTCCTTGGTGCTCCTCATCATCCTGTTGGTTCAACCTCACGCTGCCTCTCAGCTCATTACCAGGTGAACACTGAGGGAGGAGCCTCTCAGCTCATTACCAGGAGAACACTGAGGGAGGAGCCTCTCAGTTCATTACCAGGTGAACACTGAGGGAGGAGCCTTTCAGCTCATTACCAGGTGAACACTGAGGGAGGAGCCTCTCAGCTCATTACCAGGTGAACACTGAGGGAGGAGCCTCTCAGTTCATTACCAGGTGAACACTGAGGGAGGAGCCTCTCAGCTCATTACCAGGTGAGCACTGAGGGAGGAGCCTCTCAGCTCATTACCAGGTGAGCACTGAGGGAGGAGCCTCTCAGCTCATTACCAGGTGAACACTGAGGGAGGAGCCTCTCAGGTCATTACCAGGTGAACACTGAGGGAGGAGCCTCTCAGTTCATTACCAGGTGAACACTGAGGGAGGAGCCTCTCAGCTCATTACCAGGTGAACACTGAGGGAGGAGCCTCTCAGTTCATTACCAGGTGAACACTGAGGGAGGAGCCTCTCAGCTCATTACCAGGTGAACACTGAGGGAGGAGCCTCTCAGCTCATTACCAGGTGAACACTGAGGGAGGAGCCTCTCAGCTCATTAGCAGGTGAACACTGAGGGAGGAGCCTCTCAGCTCATTACCAGGTGAACACTGAGGGAGAAGCCTCTCAGCTCATTACCAGGTGAACACTGAGGGAGGAGCCTCTCAGCTCATTAGCAGGTGAACACTGAGGGAGGAGCCTCTCAGCTCATTAGCAGGTGAACACTGAGGGAGGAGCCTCTAAGCTCATTAGCAGGTGAACACTGAGGGAGGAGTTAAAGTCTTGAGGTGAATCCCATGCGTTAACACTTTAACTTTGCCAGCCCTAGTTTTAAGTTATCCTTTGGAGGCTGTCCTTCACCTTGTCTTACCATTCAAGGAGTACTTCACCCGTTGCCAACCATTACTGTTGTGTACAAGAATATGAAAATGAACAACGATCAATTCCTCTCCATTTCACCAGAACATTTAGCTGATTAGTTTAAAAAAGAAAGCTGTACTTTAAAACATACATTCCCGCTGCTCCGTGTAAACGAGGCCATGAAACGGCCAGCAGGGGGCGACAGCTGGCAGAGATCGTTGTTGTATTTAACGTTGTTTAAACACACACATTGACATTGCATTCAAGTACAAAATAATTTCAACCTACACAAATCATGTCAGTTGTATGTGAACATAAGGCAGAACTAAAGCTAAAACGAAGCTAAACTGTGTGTGTGTGTGTGTGTGTGTGTGTGTGTGTGTGTGTGTGTGTGTGTGTGTGTGTGTGCGTGTGTGTGTGCGTGTGTGTGTGTGTCTGTGTGTGTGTGTCTGTGTGTGGGGTCCACTTTATTTCAAACTACATTAAAACAGCACTGTCAGAGACGATGAGTTCCAACATTTGTATGGGCCTTGATGTAATATAGTATAATGTTCTAATGTATAGTATAATGTTATAGTGTATAGTATAATGTTCTAATGTATAGTATAATGTTCTAATGCATAGTATAATGTTCTAATGTATAGTATAATGTTCTAATGTATAGTATAATGTTCTAATGTATAGTATAATGTTCTAATGTATAGTATAATGTTCTAATGTATAGTATAATGTTATAGTGTATAGTATAATGTTCTAATGTATAGTATAATGTTCTAATGTATAGTATAATGTTCTAATGTATAGTATAATGTTCTAATGTATAGTATAATGTTCTAATGTATAGTATAATGTTCTAATGTATAGTATAATGTTCTAATGTATAGTATAATGTTCTAGTGTATAGTATAATGTTCTAATGTATAGTATAATGTTCTAATGTATAGTATAATGTTCTAATGCATAGTATAATGTTCTAATGTATAGTATAATGTTCTAATGTATAGTATAATGTTCTAATGTATAGTATAATGTTCTAATGTATAGTATAATGTTCTAATGTATAGTATAATGTTCTAGTGTATAGTATAATGTTCTAATGTATAGTATAATGTTCTAATGTATAGGATAATGTTCTAATGTATAGTATAATGTTCTAATGTATAGTATAATGTTCTAATGTATAGTATAATGTTCTAATGTATAGTATAATGTTCTAATGTATAGTATAATGTTCTAGTGTATAGTATAATGTTCTAATGTATAGTATAATGTTGTAATGTATAGTATAATGTTCTAATGTATAGTATAATGTTCTAATGTATAGTATAATGTTCTAATGTATAGTATAATGTTCTAATGTATAGTATAATGTTCTAATGTATAGTATAATGTTCTAATGTATAGTATAATGTTCTAGTGTATAGTATAATGTTCTAATGTATAGTATAATGTTCTAATGTATAGTATAATGTTCTAATGTATAGTATAATGTTCTAGTGTATAGTATAATGTTCTAATGTATAGTATAATGTTATAGTGTATAGTATAATGTTCTAATGTATAGTATAATGTTCTAGTGTATAGTATAATGTTCTAATGTATAGTATAATGTTCTAATGTATAGTATAATGTTCTAATGTATAGTATAATGTTCTAGTGTATAGTATAATGTTCTAGTGTATAGTATAATGTTCTAATGTATAGTATAATGTTATAGTGTATAGTATAATGTTCTAATGTATAGTATAATGTTCTAGTGTATAGTATAATGTTCTAGTGTATAGTATAATGTTCTAATGTATAGTATAATGTTATAGTGTATAGTATAATGTTCTAATGTATAGTATAATGTTCTAGTGTGTAGTATAATGTTCTAATGTATAGTATAATGTTCTAGTGTATAGTATAATGTTCTAGTGTATAGTATAATGTTATAGTGTATAGTATAATGTTCTAATGTATAGTATAATGTTATAGTGTATAGTATAATGTTCTAATGTATAGTATAATGTTCTAGTGTATAGTATAATGTTCTAATGTATAGTATAATGTTCTAGTGTATAGTATAATGTTCTAGTGTAAGGCTGCTGTGAGTGTGTTTCTCAGGTCCTTCATATTGAGACTTTAAACGGCTCTTAAACCTCTTAACTACATCAGGTCGGACACTGCGGAGGAGCTGTTGTTATATATTGTGTTTACATCTTTTATTCAGAATTGAAAAGTTGCAAGCATGTGGATTGACTGTAACTTTCCCCTCAGCCTGAGGCCCCAGGAGAGCATTCCTCCACAACAACAAGTCCCCGTCCCCTTTACTAGGGGCTAAACAATGTCTCTAAAGACACATGTGGCTAAAGAATCCTTCAAAACATTCCCCCATCCAGATTCAGATCCGGATCTGCGGGGATTCGGATTTGTTTCCCTAAATGTTCTTTAATCCTAATTGGTATTCCACCTGAACCCTAAAGAATCCTTCAAAAAATTCCTGGGTCCAGATTCGGATCCTGTTCCTTGATCCATAACAATCTAATCAGCTGTTCCTTGATCCATAACAATCTAATCAGCTGTTCCTTGATCCATAACAATCTAATCAGCTGTTCCTTGATCCATAACAATCTAATCAGCTGTTCCTTGATCCATAACAATCTAATCAGCTGTTCCTTGATCCATAACAACTAATCAGCTGTCCTGATCCATAACAATCTAATCAGCTGTTCCTTGATCCATAACAATCTATTCAGTGAAGTAAAGCACTGTCTGATGGATATGGCCATCACACTTTAGAGTTATAAGATGATATATTCAGACGTCCTTTAGGGGTCTTATTATAGTAGTAGTAACCCAAGGGGGCAGTTAAGCGGTTAAACCAGAAGGTTCCGACGGCGTGTAACGCCTGAGGACACCGCCTTATTGCTGTTGTAAAGTGATATATTATAACAAATGAGTTTCTCTGTACAAAAAGACCCGAAAGCCTCCCCGTACGTTACATTAGCTTAAACGCTTAGCGGAAGAGCTACTAGCCAAACGCCACGCGTTGGTGTCCTCTGGGCGGTTGTTCCTCTCAGGGACGGTTGTTCCCCTCAGGGACGGTTGTTCCTCTCAGGGACGGTTGTTCCACATCACAGCAGACGTGTTGAAAAAGGTGGGAGACCAGTCAGCCTCTCAGAGAGACCAGTCAGCCTCTCAGAGAGACCAGTCAGCCTCTCAGAGTTTGACACAATAAGTTCATCAGGCGCTACAATGACAAACAGTGAAGCTAAAAAGGATAAGCTAATGAACATGCGCTGGCAAACAACAGAGCTAACAAGACTCAGCAAGTGCTAAGACTACAGTAAGCTAGTCGTACTGTAGACCATTGGTCTTCAACCGGGAGTCTGTGACCCCTAGGGGTCCGTGACCCCTAGTGGTCCGCAGAGGTACTGCAGGGGGTCCGCCGATTTTGTCATAATTAAACTAAACTAAAAAATATAACAAAAATAATATTTAGTAAACAACAAACATAAATAGGCTAAGATATGCTACTTTTGACAAAAACTATTTACAAAATAAATGATTCCCAGAGTCTTAACATAATATGAGAAAGAAAGAGAAAATAAAACCTCCTGTCTATCAAGCTATGTGTTCAATTAACGCTGCAGTTCAGTCTGCGTTGAGAAATGAACGCTAATCACCTGGTGATACGTTACTAACTAGTAACTCGTTGGATAATAAGAGGAATGGACCCATTTGTTTGGAGGCCTGGAGATCCGACGGCTCCTTGTGTTCACCATAATCACCAATAATAATGATGAGCGTTGTATCGATCCTAAACACAGATGGCTAATAGCCCAGCGTGTAATTAGGTTAATAAGGTGAAAGAAAAGGTGAATCAAGTCAATAAAGACTTATTGTAGACCAGGTTTAAAGATGGGACCCATGTTTTGAATGATAGTTTGTCTCTGGTCATTCAACATTTGACAAGAAAAGAGGAGAATAAAATGTTAAAATGACCAGTGAGAGGGGGAGGGGCTGCTTCTGGAAGTGGGCGTGGCAACCCTCGGCCCTGCAGCGGCCCACGGACCACAATACCGCCAACAGCAGCGTCACCGTGGCGACCGCCGTGACCATGGCGACGGTAGGCTTCTTCCACGGCTCCTCAGGACCTGGAGGATTGAAGTCAACTTTATTAGTATTGCTTTTTATTACAGGAACGGTCCCTGAGGGTTTCACAGGACAGCTTGTTAGGTGTGTGTGTGTGTGTGTGTGAGTGTGTGTGTGTGTGTGTGTGTGTGTGTGTGTGTGTGTGTGTGTGTGTGTGTGTGTGTGTGTGTGTGTGTGTGTGTGTGTGTGTGTGTGTGTGTGTGTGTGTGTGTATGTGTGTGTGTATGTGTGTGTGTGTGTGTGTGTGTGTGTGTGTGTGTGTGAGAGAGTGTGAGAGTCAAGTCAAGTCCAGTTTATTGTCACTTCACAGTTTACACAAGTATAAAGCAGTGATGTGAAAATCTTATGTGCAAAACCCGACGACAGACAGCAGTTATAAAATAAGATAAAAATAGAATAAAAATAGAATAAAGTTAAAAAACAAAAATAAAAATAAAAATGCAATTTATAAAATGCTAAATATCAGCACAGAAAAGAGCAATATGTATATATAAATCAATGTAATAAAATATACATTGTTATATGCTATAGGCCCTTGTTCAGCAGCCTGATGGCCTGACTGTGGAAGCTCTGAGTCTATTTGATACCACTTGATACTGAGGTATCGCCTGCATGACGGTAACAGTGAGTACAGGTCGTGGCTATAGGGCAATGTCTTTATGATGCGTTTGGCCTTGGCCACACACCGCTGGTTGTATATATCCAGGAGGGAGGGGAGCTCACCTCCAACGATATACTGGGCCGTCCGCACCACCCTTTGAAGTGCTCTGCGCTCGGTGCGGTGCAGTTCCCGTAGCAGGCGGTGATACACCCTGTAAGAACACTCTCCATGGTGCCGTTATAGAATGTTCTCAGGATGTGGGGGCCCATGCTGAATTTCTTCAGACACAAGGGCTCGATTCAGACATGTTGTGGAATTCATGGAGGCACAGGCAAACATCTTGTTGCACCCCGTGTTCGGAGAGATCGAAGACACAGATTCACCTCCCAACAAACGATTAGCCACAAGGACTAAATTCACTGACTCGGGGGCAGCGAAAAGGAGCAGTAGCTTTGTCACCACTGTGGCAGCAGCTGAGGCCTGCAATACCAAACAAGTTCCCAGAGGGCAGCAACACACTGACACCAACGTTGCTATGGTGACATGTCCTTTCTGTCAAGGCAAACATGCAATAGTGGATTGCCTGAGGTTCAAATCAGAATCACATGAGCAAAAGGTTGAGTGCCTGATGAAGAGTGGTCACTGTTTCGGATGTCTAAAGAAAGGTCATATGAGAAAAGATTGCAAGAGAAGACTGGAGTGCCAGGTATGCCAACGAAAACATCCAACACTATTACATGTTAATAGGAACTGGAAGGAAACTGGACAAACCCTGCCTCCCACAGAACAAAGGGAAACCTCTGTCAACAGTGCACTGGTCTCAACAGGGGCCTGTAAAGAATGCGCTCTAGCAATTGTACCAGTTCAGGTGAAAGCTGCCAAAGGTAGCAAGTCTGTACTCACCTATGCTTTTCTTGATCCAGGGAGTTCAGCTACGTTTTGCACTGAAAACCTCATGCATCAGCTGAATGTCAAAGGACGCAGGACTCAAGTCCTTCTGGATATTGTATATATTGTGGGAGCCATAATCAGCAACCTGTGGCCCTTGATTGCACCTGGGACTTGTGCCTGAGCAGGGGCAATTAGCGTGATTAGTCCCACCCCGGAATATAGGGGTAAGAAAATGTTTGGAAGCCAGGTTAGATGGTGGAGAGCTTGTAGTTTTCCAACCACACATACATTGTATCGCACGTTTGGAACCGCACAGATCCTGTATTTGTTTTACGGTTGATGTTATGGAAAAGTCAACCCGGAGTCTGAAGAAAATAAATGCTTTCAGTTTACCATACAAATTGTACTTCGTGAGCTTTATGGACGATGTGTGCATCGGCGACTCCTCATCAAACCTCGAGTGACTAAAAGCAGGAGAAGGCGGATTAGTCACGACAGCGCGAACATCGCGTTAATCCACGGTTTCTGGTTGGGATATATCCGAACCGACTTGGTCGGAACAACGTCCTCTATGCACTTCTTGATGAACCCGGTGACCGACGACGCGTACTCGTTGGTCACCGGGTTCGAGGCAACGCTCTCTCCGGTAAAGATCGTGGAGGGGGGGTATGTCTCATGATAAATAGATCTTGGTGCAACCAAAGTCATGTACATCCCCTCAAGTCTTTCTGTTCCCCGGACCTGGAGTACCTGATGCTTATGTGCCGTCCGCACTGGCTACCTCGGGAGTTTACAGCGGTAACCGTGACCGCTGTTTACAATCACCCACAAGCAGGACGTTAAGAATGAAGCACATCATTAGTTTACATTAGTCTCCCTTATCGTAGATCTTAGATCAATTCTTACTTTTACAAATCCACATTTCCTTTTGTGCAAATGGTTTCCATCTTTGCTTACTTGATTACCAATATTGCTGATAAGAAATATTCAAATTCAAAAGGGCTAATCAATTCTTTATTAGCATGACCATAGTATGTTACAGTATTTCCAAAGTGCAACAAGTAAATTAAGTGTACGTACAATACAATAATACAAACAATGACAATGAGACTAATATATAATACAATAGTTACACATACATACATACATACACACGTGCCTAAATTTCCCTCGGGATCAATAAAGTATTTATCTGCATATACATACATACGTATACACACAGACATTTGTATATATAATAGTATTTATAACTATTTATATTTCTTAATAGTGTTTTAAAGGTTATTCGAAGGGTATTTAGGCATTGTCCCTCAGTTCATGACAGGAGATCACATATATTGCTATGGCTCTGGTTTCTCAAAGTAATGTAGGCTACGGTCCGGCCTATAAACTAAATAACACCAGTTGGTCCAGCAACCTAATGTGTTATGTTGCCCTACTTCAATACCTAAATGTCTTATTTTTATTTGATTCATTGGTGAAATAGGAACATTTTCATTAAGTTAGCCTCCTCATCTGGCAAAGAGTTGACAGACAGTTAACATGGGAAACACATTCAATCGTTTAAAAAAATGCCGTTAATTCATCAACTTCCCGCTGAAATGAGTGATGACGTCACGCAGTAGATATGAACGCGGTCCAACCACGTGATGTGGTGTTTCTGAACTAATGCAGTCTCCATAACCCGGAAGCTGGACCAATATCCCTCTGACCAAGCTTACAACGGGCTTCTATGGGAGTGTCGCTTGAAGGTTAGTGTGTCAGGTTAAAGCTGGTGGGCCTGTTGACCTTTGACCTCATTGTTAAACGTCTTTTACAGCTAAAGATGGTGTCGGTCATGATGCCGTTTGGTTCTTTTAATGACTCCCCTGCCGTCTGATTGGTAGTGGTCAGCGGAGTCTGGCGTCTGATTGTCATTGTCTGCTGAGGCATGCTGACAAAATGAGGATGATGATGCGTTTCTCTGTGTTGGACGTTAAATAAATCCTCGTCCCGCCTTCCAGATGCAGAAGAAATTGGATTCTAGCGATAAAGACCTGGAGGAGGTCCAGGCCCTGGAGGAGAACCACCTCAAGCCCAATGAAGGTGAGAGGACCAGGAAGACGGCTCCAGGAAAACCTCCTCTGGGAGGTGTCCTCATTTGCTCAATGGATGGTCCAATAGACTGCATCTATAAAGCACTCTACAGTTATACATCACACCTTCATACACACATCACACATTCATACACACATCACACATCACACATTCATACACACATCACACATTCATACACACATCACACATTCATACACACATCACACATTCATACACACATCACACATTCATACACACATCACACATTCATACACACATCACACATTCATACACACTTCACACCTTCATACACACATCACACATTCATACACACATCACACATTCATACACACTTCACACAAGTTGCTGGTTCGATACCCCAGCTCCTCCTAGCAAAAGTTGTTGACAAAGGTGTTGTGGAGGTAGGGGTGTTGACATGGAGGTAGGGGTGTTGACATGGAGGGGTGTTGACATGGGGGTAGGGGTGTTGACATGGGGGTAGGGGTGTTGACATGGAGGTAGGGGTGTTGACATGGGGGTAGGGGTGTTGACATGGGGTAGGGGTGTTGACATGGGGGTAGGGGTGTTGACATGGAGGGAGGGGTGTTGACATGGAGGTAGGGGTGTTGACATGGAGGGGTGTTGACATGGAGGTAGGGGTGTTGACATGGGGGTAGGGGTGTTGACATGGAGGTAGGGGTGTTGACATGGGGGTAGGGGTGTTGACATGGAGGTAGGGGTGTTGACATGGAGGTAGGGGTGTTGACATGGGGGTAGGGGTGTTGACATGGAGGTAGGGGTGTTGACATGGGGGTAGGGGTGTTGACATGGAGGGAGGGGTGTTGACATGGGGGTAGGGGTGTTGACATGGGGGTAGGGGTGTTGACATGGAGGTAGGGGTGTTGACATGGGGGTAGGGGTGTTGACATGGAGGGGTGTTGACATGGAGGTAGGGGTGTTGACATGGGGGTAGGGGTGTTGACATGGAGGGAGGGGTGTTGACATGGAGGTAGGGGTGTTGACATGGGGGTAGGGGTGTTGACATGGAGGTAGGGGTGTTGACATGGAGGGGTGTTGACATGGGGGTAGGGGTGTTGACATGGGGGTAGGGGTGTTGACATGGGGGTAGGGGTGTTGACATGGAGGTAGGGGTGTTGACATGGAGGTAGGGGTGTTGACATGGGGGTAGGGGTGTTGACATGGGGGTAGGGGTGTTGACATGGAGGTAGGGGTGTTGACATGGGGGTAGGGGTGTTGACATGGGGGTAGGGGTGTTGACATGGAGGTAGGGGTGTTGACATGGAGGTAGGGGTGTTGACATGGGGGTAGGGGTGTTGACATGGAGGGGTGTTGACATGGGGGTAGGGGTGTTGACATGGAGGGGTGTTGACATGGAGGTAGGGGTGTTGACATGGAGGGAGGGGTGTTGACATGGAGGGAGGGGTGTTGACATGGGGGTAGGGGTGTTGACATGGGGGTAGGGGTGTTGACATGGGGGTAGGGGTGCTGACATGGAGGGAGGGGTGTTGACATGGAGGGAGGGGTGTTGACATGGAGGTAGGGGTGTTGACATGGAGGGAGGGGTGTTGACATGGGGGTAGGGGTGCTGACATGGAGGGAGGGGTGTTGACATGGAGGGAGGGGTGTTGACATGGAGGTAGGGGTGTTGACATGGGGGTAGGGGTGTTGACATGGGGGTAGGGGTGTTGACATGGGGGTAGGGGTGTTGACATGGGGTTAGGGGTGTTGACATGGGGGTAGGGGTGTTGACATGGAGGTAGGGGTGTTGACATGGAGGGAGGGGTGTTGACATGGGGGGAGGGGTGTTGACATGGAGGGAGGGGTGTTGACATGGGGGTAGGGGTGTTGACATGGAGGGAGGGGTGTTGACATGGGGGTAGGGGTGTTGACATGGAGGGAGGGGTGTTCACATGGAGGGAGGGGTGTTGACATGGAGGGGTGTTGACATGGGGGTAGGGGTGTTGACATGGGGGTAGGGGTGTTGACATGGGGGTAGGGGTGTTGACATGGGGGTAGGGGTGTTGACATGGGGGTAGGGGTGTTCACATGGAGGTAGGGGTGTTGACATGGAGGGGTGTTGACATGGGGGTAGGGGTGTTGACATGGGGGTAGGGGTGTTGACATGGAGGGAGGGGTGTTCACATGGAGGGAGGGGTGTTGACATGGGGGTAGGGGTGTTGACATGGAGGGAGGGGTGTTCACATGGGGGTAGGGGTGTTGACATGGAGGTAGGGGTGTTGACATGGGGGTAGGGGTGTTGACATGGAGGGAGGGGTGTTCACATGGAGGGAGGGGTGTTGACATGGGGGTAGGGGTGTTGACATGGAGGGAGGGGTGTTCACATGGGGGTAGGGGTGTTGACATGGGGGTAGGGGTGTTGACATGGGGGTAGGGGTGTTCACATGGAGGTAGGGGTGTTGACATGGAGGGAGGGGTGTTGACATGGGGGTAGGGGTGTTGACATGGGGGTAGGGGTGTTGACATGGAGGGGTGTTGACATGGGGGTAGGGGTGTTGACATGGGGGTAGGGGTGTTGACATGGAGGTAGGGGTGTTGACATGGAGGTAGGGGTGTTGACATGGGGGTAGGGGTGTTTATAGGCCCGTTGTGATGCTATTGGTCTCTAGACCCCTAACCCACTGACGCGATGGTTGGCCATTGCTCTGCTCCGGCTCCACAGACGTGGAGGCCAACGGGGGCGGGGCCCTGGCGGAGGAGGAGCAGCTGATGCTGTCGGGGGCGAGCCGTGCCCGCTCGCCGGAAGCCGCCTACACGGACCAGGACTGCGAGCACAAGTGCCACTCGCACTTCCACGACACGGTGGGCGGCCAGGCGGACCACCACCACCACCACGACTACCACCACATCCTGCACCACCACCACTCGCAGAACCACCACCCGCACAGCCACGCCCGCTCCTACTCGCAGGAGCACTTTGAGCAGGCGGGTGTGGCAGCGTTGGCCTGGATGGTCATCATGGGCGACGGGCTGCACAACTTCAGCCACGGCCTGGCCATCGGTGAGGCTCCGCCTGCTTCGTCAGGCGGCTCAACTCACTTGGATAGGAATTCATTAAAGGGCCGCGCATTCAGCCATCTAAAAGTCTACCCGGGGGACCGTACCAACTAGTAGGCTTATATATATATATATTATACAGTACAATAAAGTCATTCAACAGGTAGACAAGAGAACTACTAGTCACCATAATATTATAAACATACATATATAATAACCTAATGTATAATACTACTATAACTTATTACTAGAAACAATTCCTCTTAGATGAGAAACGGTGCTCAGGTAAGAGAACAATAGGTTGTCTCTCTAGAGTTGACACAATAAGAACATAAGACCCTCGGGCTGACGCCGTCAGGACCAGCAGCCTTGCATGGATGGAGCCTGCACAGCACTTTCCTCACCTGCTCAGCTGTGAAGGTCTGTGTGCCGTGTGTGGGGGCAGGAAGAGTCACTGTTGTGTTGATGGGGGAGGGGTGAGGTAGTGGTGGTGGTGGTGGGGGAGAGAGAGAACAGGTATGTTGACGCTGGAGAGGGACGGTGGACAGCAGGGTTGGGGGGCTGGAGGGGAATGGTTGTAGAGGGGCTGGGGGAGGGGGGGTAGACCGGAGCTCATTGAATCTATTGAAAAACTAATTCAACTCGTTGGCCCGATCAGGATCCCCCCCCTATTGTCTGGCTACCAGGTTGTTTGTAGCCAGTGATGCTCCTCATGCCACTCCACACATCCTTCAGGTTGTTCTGCTGAAGTTTGTGCTCCAGCTTCCTCCTGTAATTATCTTTGCCCTGCTGGATCCTCTCCTTCAGCTCCCTCTGAACCCGCCTCATCTGCTCCCTATCCCCGTCTCTGAAGGCCCTCTTCTTCTCATTGAGCAGGACCTTGATGTCTCGGGTGACCCATGACTTGTTGTTGGGGAAACAGCGTACAGTCTCTGTGGAAACAACACTATCCACACAGAAGTTGATGTACCCTGTTATACATTCTGTGAGATCATCAAGGTCCTCTCCATGCAAATCACAGAGGAAATCCCAGTCTGTTGACTCAAAGCAGCCCCGCAAGTCCTCATCGGCCTCCTGTGACCATCTCCTCACAGTCCTTGTGGTCACAGGCAGCCGCTGTACTAGAGGCCTATACAGGGGCTGAAGGTGGATGAGGTTGTGGTCTGACCTTCCAAGAGGAGGAAGGGCGGTGGCGCTGTATGCCTCCTTAACATTGGCATACAGCAGGTCCAGTGTCTTGTTTTCCCTGGCGGGACAGTCCACAAACTGCTTGAAGGTGGGCAGTGTTGCAGCCAGAGTCACGTGGTTGAAGTCCCCAGTTATCGCGATGAATGCTTCAGGGTGCTGTGTCTGAAGTCTCGCGACGACGGAGTGGGTGACGTCACACGCGAGCGCCGCGTTTGCCGACGGTGGAATGTAAACAATAACAAGAAGCACATGGGAGAACTCTCGCGGCAGATAGTATGGCCGCAGACTCACGGCCAGCAGTTCAATGTCCGGGCTACACACACGTTCCTTCACAGTAACATGTCCAGGGTTACACCACTTGTTGTTAACGAGAATAGCAAGTCCCCCACCTTTCCTCTTGCCACTCTCACGGTGCGTCCTGTCCGCCCGGACGGTTAGAAAGCCGTCCACGGTAACATTGGAGTCCGGGGTGTCCTCATGGAGCCACGTCTCCGTGAAACAAAGCACGCTGCTCTCCCGGTACACCCGCTGGGTCCTCACCAGGCCCGCTAGCTCGTCCATCTTGTTCGCTAGCGACCTCACGTTCCCCATGGTGATGGAAGGGAGATATGGTTTATATCTCCGCTTCCTCTCCCGCTGTTTACGTCCAGCCTTGCATCCCCTGTACGTCCTCCTCAGCTCCCTGGGGAGGTCGGGGATGTCGGGCCTCTCCCGTAGCAGCGAGGTCTGTTGTAGCGACAACAGCTGACTCCGCGCGTAGACAATGGCTCCGCCGTAATGTTGAGCCACGACGGAGACGCGGTTCAGTAACAGTGTCCCCAGAATGAGAAACACGGCAAAAACTTCCCTAACCCCCTAGACCTCTAACCTCTAGACCCAACCTGCTCTTTAATGACCTCTAACCCCTAACCTGCTCCTTAATGACCTCTAACCCCTACCTGCTCCTTAATGACCCCTAACCCCTACCTGCTCCTTAATAACCTCTAACCCCTGCCTGCTCCTGAATGACCTCTAACCCATACCTTCTCCTTAATGACCCCTAACCCCTACCTGCTCCTTAATGACCTCTAACCCCTACCTGCTCCTTAATGACCTCTAACCCCTACCTGCTCCTTAATGACCTCTAACCCCTACCTGCTCCTTAATGACCTCTAACCCCTAACCTGCTCCTTAATGACCTCTAACCCCTACCTGCTCCTAAATGACCCCTAACCCCTACTTGCTCCTGAATGACCTCTAACCCCTGCCTGCTCCTGAATGACCTCTAACCCCTACCTTCTCCTGAATGACCCCTAACCCCTACCTGCTCCTTAATGACCTCTAACCCCTACCTGCTCCTTAATGATGTCTAACCCCTACCTGCTCCTTAATAACCTCTAACCCCTACCTGCTCCTTAATGACCTCTAACCCCTACCTGCTCCTGAATGACCCCTAACCCCTACCTGCTCCTTAATGACCTCTAACCCCTACCTGCTCCTTAATGACCTCTAACCCCTACCTGCTCCTTAATGACCTCTAACCCCTACCTGCTCCTTAATGACCTCTAACCCCTAGACCCAACCTGCTCCTTAGCGCCTGCTAAACGACTGCATGGTAGTACTTTTGTATTGAAGGGTGCTGTTAACCCTATCATCGTGACCTTTGACCCCCCCCAGATGCCGGAGATGCTGCACAGCGATGCGGGTGAGCACGGCTTCAGCCACTGTGGAGTGTTCCTGCTGCAGAACGCCGGCATCCTGCTGGGCTTCACCATCATGCTGCTCATAGCTGTGTTCCAACACCGGATCCAGCTGGACCTGGGCTACTGAGTCCAGGTCCGGTCTCTGGGTCCGGTCCACATCTTCCGGCTCCCCCTTCCCTTCCCCTGGGTCTTCTCCTATGCCTTGTTTTCAGTTCAATTTGAGTGTTTGTTTGTGGCTCTCACCCGGTGGGTGCTGCTGACCTGCTGCTTTCAGAAGGTTCCTGCTTCATGCAACGGTACACCGGACAGTAGATCCAGTATAGGAAAGGAATGGTACTAGACCTATGACACTGTACCCTAGGTCCAATACTACTACAGCAAAGTACTTCTAAAGTACTGTAGACCCAGTGGGTCCAGTACAGTTACAACCTGGTAGTTTAAAGTACTGTAAGTCCAGTACAGTTACAAGCTGGTAGTTTAAAGTACTGTAGGTCAAGTACAGTTACAAGCTGGTAGTTTGAAGTACTTTAGACCCAGTTAAGTTACAACCTGGTAGTTTGAAGTACTTTAGACCCAGTAGAGTTCCAACCTGGTAGTTTGAAGTACCATGTACCCAGTATGTCCAGTACAGCAGTACTGTACTAATGTATTCTATAATAGGGTTCCCTAGACGGTAGAAGTGCAGAAGGCTACATCTTGGTAGAACAGACCCCGGTACTGTAGGTCTGGTACTGGTCCAAAGTGGCTCTGTGCCATCATTTGATTTCATTTGACCTTTCTGTTCTTGCCAGAGGCCAACGGTTCTGTTGGTCCTGGACGGCTTCAGTCTTTATGATCTGGGTACAGACCGCCCTATGGGTCTGTGTTTAATGTGGTTCCGATGCCCAGGTGAAATGGCGTGGGCGTCGTGGACAGGTGAGGACCGTCTTGTAAACGGCAAATAACCGCTTGCTTCTTCCGGTCCTTTAGTTCGGAGGATGTGGGTGACGAGAACAGCTCCTTTGCGGAGTTTCGCCGGTCAATTTCCCGACCTATTCCGACCGCATCTCGGCTGATTCTGTTACGTTTGCGTGAGATCGCCCAATATTTTTTCGTTCCTACGTAACGTTTTTAAATGTTTAAAAGTCAGTCCTACGCAGGTCGTGTTGTATTAGGAGAGCTACAAAGTACTTAATCATTGTCAGTTCAAATCGTTAACTAATCGGGGATGACTTGATATAATTTAATGAGTCAGTTATTAATATCACCGATAGCGGACTTATTCACCGGGACCTGTGTGTTGGGTATGAAGACCTTTCTGCAGGACCAGTATTCAAAAAGTCCTCCCCTTTAATCAAATATTAAATGAGGAAAATGGAGCCGGCCGAACTGTAGCTTTTTAGGCCTTTTTTCTGGGTTAGTTTTGATGAAACTGGTTTAAGTTCCATAAGGGTAGACCCCACCCCTGAGTAATCCATCTGTGGTCCATCATAAGACCACCGCGGGGCTGTAGAAGGTTATTGGTTGTGATTTAATTTAGTACGTTTTGATTCAGAAGGCGCTCGTACCTCAGTTGCGCTTCGGGACGAGCCGGAGGGGAAACAGCGCCCCCTGCTGCCAAGACGGTTCACGTCTGGGTTCACGTTGAACTGAGTCCATACCCACTAGGTGTGTTCAGAAGGTGTTGATGTGAGTGGGTTGAGTTTTTCTGTCATTGTTTGAGGTTTTTGTTTATCCTTTTATATCAGTGTTTTTTAAGTTAGCATTTCGATATTCCCGATCCCCGGGAATTTGGGCTCACGTGTACAATTACAAGTACATAAGTGTGTGTGTGTGCCGCTCGAAACTTACATCAAACTAAACATAACATAACAAATGTAAAAATCCAGCTAATCGTTGCAAGTTAAAATTCAACCAGCACTTATCACGGCCGCAGTGCAAACTAAAAGGAGTTTGCTATGACGCTTGTATGTTTTAAAGAGTGTTTTATTTGGTGAAGTGTGTCAGCTGTTCAGGAACCACTGTTAGACTACTGCTGTTAATTAAACTGAACCTTCAACCCTGTGTGTGTGTGTGTGTGTGTGTGTGTGTGTCAGTGATGACTGACATATTCTTCATATTATATCAATATTTTTCAGACAAGAAGCCAATTCCTTGTGGGTCAATATTATAGCCTTGAATAAACTGTAAAATAGACAGCAAGACGAATCAATTCTCAATCTATTTATTTATTTTTTGGTTCTGGGAGATTCGTTTTTCTTTGCCGCTTCATAACAAACTATTTTTATTATATTATTTGATTTGGTCCAAAGGGCATTGAACAGAAACCGCATCTAGACCTGGGCTACAACAAACCACTGGTCTTTTTCTGAACTCAATGAGAATACAAGTTGCACCAGCAGGGGGCGCCAGACGGTTAGTTTTGTACCAACGCGGATGCGCGGTCGTTTATTAACACGTTTTAACTGACCTCTGGGAAGAGGAGGTTTAGGAAGTTTATGACAGTTTAGGAAACTACACTTGTGATATTTCAGAACATGCACAACTTTAATTCATATTACAAAAATATGTACAATTAAAAGGCTTTACTATCTATAGCTGTTATTAAAGCGTGTGATACTTTGACAGTGTATTTAATACTATCTATAGCTGTTATTAAAGCGTGTGATACTTTGACAGTGTATTTAATACTATCTATAGCTGTTATTAAAGTGTGATACTTTGACAGTGTATTTAATACTATCTATAGCTGTTATTAAAGTGTGATACTTTGACAGTGTATTTAATACTATCTATAGCTGTTATTAAAGTGTGTGATACTTTGACAGTGTATTTAATACTATCTATAGCTGTTATTAAAGTGTGATACTTTGACAGTGTATTTAATACTATCTATAGCTGTTATTAAAGTGTGATACTTTGATAGTGTATTTAATACTATCTATAGCTGTTATTAAAGTGTGATACTTTGATAGTGTATTTAATACTATCTATAGCTGTTATTAAAGTGTGATACTTTGACAGTGTATTTAATACTATCTATAGCTGTTATTAAAGTGTGATACTTTGACAGTGTATTTAATACTATCTATAGCTGTTATTAAAGTGTGATACTTTGACAGTGTATTTAATACTATCTATAGCTGTTATTAAAGTGTGATACTTTGACAGTGTATTTAATACTATCTATAGCTGTTATTAAAGTGTGATACTTTGATAGTGTATTTAATACTATCTATAGCTGTTATTAAAGTGTGATACTTTGACAGTGTATTTAATACTATCTATAGCTGTTATTAAAGTGTGATACTTTGACAGTGTATTTAATACTATCTATAGCTGTTATTAAAGTGTGATACTTTGACAGTGTATTTAATACTATCTATAGCTGTTATTAAAGTGTGATACTTTGACAGTGTATTTAATACTATCTATAGCTGTTATTAAAGTGTGATACTTTGATAGTGTATTTAATACTATCTATAGCTGTTATTAAAGTGTGATACTTTGACAGTGTATTTAATACTATCTATAGCTGTTATTAAAGTGTGATACTTTGACAGTGTATTTAATACTATCTATAGCTGTTATTAAAGTGTGATACTTTGATAGTGTATTTAATACTATCTATAGCTGTTATTAAAGTGTGATACTTTGACAGTGTATTTAATACTATCTATAGCTGTTATTAAAGTGTGATACTTTGACAGTGTATTTAATACTATCTATAGCTGTTATTAAAGTGTGATACTTTGACAGTGTATTTAATACTATCTATAGCTGTTATTAAAGTGTGATACTTTGACAGTGTATTTAATACTATCTATAGCTGTTATTAAAGTGTGATACTTTGACAGTGTATTTAATACTATCTATAGCTGTTATTAAAGTGTGATAATTTGACAGTGTATTTAATACTATCTATAGCTGTTATTAAAGTGTGATACTTTGACAGTGTATTTAATACTATCTATAGCTGTTATTAAAGTGTGATACTTTGACAGTGTATTTAATACTATCTATAGCTGTTATTAAAGTGTGATACTTTGACAGTGTATTTAATACTATCTATAGCTGTTATTAAAGTGTGATACTTTGACAGTGTATTTAATACTATCCAACTTCAAACATTTAGCCAAAGGGTAGCGTAGAAATCTTGTTATTTTTAATATTAAAGAAAAGTAAAGTTTTAGTTGAGCCTTTGTAGCCTCTTCTCTCTCTCAGTGTAGAACTCCTCCTCTGTTAAGCTCTGGGAAGCTTTTCTCCTTTGGCCACCTTGTCAATGATTTGAGCTTTTTCTTTTACATTTACATTTACATTTAGGACATTTGGCAGACGCTTTTATCCAAAGCGACTTACAAGGAGTACATTAGTTGAAGCAGACAATAGCATAATGCTGAGGTACGCCAACATAACAATAGAGCAGTTCACAAGCATTCATATTAACAAGATGAATAACACAATTTGGTACTGCCAGGTCACCTGCTTAAGTAGCTGTGATAAGAGCGTGTTATCAACATTAAGGATATACACTTGCTAGAATATACAACATGCTAAGAGCTATTAATGTCAGGACTTAAGCAAGTTAGGGGTTCCCCATGGAGAAGGAGGGTTCAAGGAGAGTCCAGGTGGACTCTGAACAGGTGGGTCTTGAGTCTCTTGGGGAAGCTGGCGAGGGACTCTGCCGTCCTGACATGAGATGGGAGTTCATTCCACCTGTGGAGCCAGAGCCGTGAAGAGCTGGGTCTTGGAAGAGCGATGCTTGGTTGTTTTCAGTGAAGGTCGAACAAGTCGCCTGGCAGAAGTTGAGCGGAGCGTTCTTTCATTGTCTCCAGAGACTGAATCTGAGCCATGTAACCCTCCTTGGCCTCCGACCTCTCTCCCGGGATGAGCAGGTCGATTTATTCTGGCGTGCTCAGCGGGTCCGGCCTCAAGGCTATCTCTTTCAGCCGAGCTATACAGCTGGACGACCTGCCTATCAGGGCCATGACCTCGTCCTGCAGATTGGCGATCTCCTCTTCCTGGTTTTCAAACAGTTGCTGGTCTGTGATCTTTGCCCGACTGGTTCTTTCGTACTTGTCTTTCAGCTCTTGCACGGTCTTCATCTGCTTCTCTTTAAAGTAGTCCCACCTGTATTTCTGGTTGAAGTGTATGTTCCAGTCGCATTGTCCGGGACACACTACGCAATTCCCATGTTTCATTGCAGCGCAGCCATGCTTTTCACTGTCCTCCTCTATGGCACAGGGATAATGACAGGTCACTGAACACTGCTGACAGTTAGTGATGTACTCTCCTTTTCGAGTGAGTAATGAGTAATATTTGACTTGGCTTGATGACTTCCACTTCAATTTGGAAGTTTTTGTTGGAAGTGATGTCGGCGTTGTGCATTTGGATCTGTTGTTGGGTTAATCTGAGCTAATCCAGTTTGGCCAACCCCTCCATGACCTGGGGCTGGAGTCCTTCCACGGCCGCTTCCAACTGTCGTTGCTCGTTGAGAACCTCTTGGGATAACTGCAGGCTTTGGGTCGTCACTTTGTCTAAAGCAGTGAAGAAGGTTCTCATGCTTTTGGCCCCCATTGCCCAAAACACTGTATCAAAGTTATCATCCTCCATATCTTGGTCCGCTCTGTCACGGACGGATCTATTGTCGGCAAACAGTGCAGAGTTGTTGAATTTGTGGTGCACCGGAAGTCCGACGTCGGTTTTAGGACACAGAACTCTGGAAGCATTGATGGCCTGGAGGACAGGGGGCTGCTGACCGTCTGCAAACGTCACCAGCATGCAGATGTTCTCTGCCACGTCTTTACCAAAGATGGATCGCACTGAGTCAAAGACATACTTCTGTGTTGCCGTTAGTCTTGCTAGAAAGGCCTGGGTGACAAAACAAATGGCGTCGATCTCACAGACTTCATTGGCCGAGGTGAACAGCCTTCTGATCTGCTCTGTGATCTCCCTGTCTCTGTCTATTCCCTGTGTGTCGCCGAAGCCCGGCGTGTCCACTAGGGTCAGAGAATAAGGGACTCGGAAGCCGTCCTGGTAGTTGATTTTGTAGGCGGTAACGTGAGATGTCTGACTTTGTGCTTGTGACTTTGACTGGCTCTCATCTATTAGTTTGAAGCGGAAAGAGTCTTTCCAATCTATGCCCAGAATGTAGTTGATCATTCCGTTGATCAAGGTTGTCTTTCCTGAACCCGACGCCCCCAGCAACATGATAGTGCGATTTTGCCTCACGCTGTGTTTGCCAAATGTGTAGCTCTTGCATCCGTCTATACAAATATTATTTTTCTCCAGAGACAACTTGAAAACTGAAGGAGAACCGGATTTGATGAGTTTGCTTGATGATTTGATGAGTTCTGCCAGTCCATTGAATTGTACTTGTTGTGGGGGTGACAAGGTTTTAATTAATGCACTAGCTTCACAAGCCGGACCGAGGCCGACTGCGCACATAGCTCTACACCTGAACCCATACTCTTCATCACTCTTTAAGCCAGACACTGTGACATCACCAGCCTGGCACTCCATGTGTTGAAGCCAAACATCGTCTATGTGGACGCAGACCTCCACAGCGTAGTTGATGACAGCTGCCAACCCAAATCGAGGTGGGGAAATATTCAGTGTTACACTGTTATGGGTTATGCCACATGTGATCATTGTTGGCTTGGAAGGTGGTTCAAAGTTGTCATTGACTGAGGAGCCATCCGTGTAGAGCCTGACAATTGCGCCTTTCCTCTCATCATCTCTTACAGCAGCTGTGAGAAACCTGATGCTTCTGTTCTCCCTATTGGCCTCTGCAAAATCTTTGAAGAGCTTTATCTTCTGTTGCACTTTGTCCATTTCTTCATCTGAAAAGAACCATTGTTCTTTTTCCACATCATATTTACATGGCACATAGTCTGGCTTGTTTACTTCATCCAAGTAGTTTAACAGAGCTGAGAGATAAGGCTCTGGGGTTTCCAGCGAGGTGAAAACAAAGCTTACAGTATGTGTGGCATCTCCGCTGTGAATCTCATGATGCAGAGTGCTGCGACTGGTGACCATCGTCATGTGGAGCATGTTGTCCACCAGAGAACTGATGATTTTGCTTTCTGTCTCTTTGCAATCCATCCACTCATTCAGGTCAATACTGTTGAAGGGAGAAGATTGTACACTTTTCAGGATATTTGCAAGAATACCTTCCTCCTCTCCTCCTCCTCTGATCAAGGGGAGCTTCCTTGCCATGGTCTTCTGGAACTCCAGTTTAAACTGAGTAACCAGTCCTTTGAAAGTCTTCACCTTTTTCTTGATCTGTGGAAATTGCTGGTGTATGGGCCATTTTTCCGCATCATTGCATCTGCTTTCCAGCTCACCGAGGTCCTCCAAGGTATTCTGAGCGTCCCTGATTAATCTATCGCTTATTTGTCGAACCAGTTGAGCAGCAGCAGAATCTAGATTCTTCAGTGGCATTAACCAGACCTTCTGAGGCACTGTGTTCTTTCCATTAGATCCTAACAGCGTCGGTAGGCTTTTATAGACTTCTATTGCCTCCTGAAAAGACACAGGGTGTCTCTCGAGGTGAAAGTCCCCATGGAACTTACAGGAGAACTTGTCGACCTTTGCAAAGTCTGCGTCTTCCATCTTCAGAGCACCTTTACCTTCAATATCCAACATGGGAATCTTCCTGATCAGCACCTTAAGGTTTCCTTCGATGTCTCGCCGGTTTTCCTCTTCTGACACCTCGCGGTCCAACACAAAGAAGGCGTGTGACCCATATAGGATCCCTGTCACTACGTGTGTTGCTAGTCCTGATTGAAAGACATAGGGATGCTTCACATTACCTCTGCCAATGTGGTTCATTGACAGCTGTTGGAACTTGGTGGTGTTCTTGTACTGAAGTGTCACTCTCGCCTGGTTTCTGGAAGTCTTACAATCTGAGAGATATTTGGCAGCGCCTTCTACCTCAATCAGTCCACATAAAAAACTGGCTTTCAGTGAAGCTTCAACATTCAATGCATTAGATTTGTCTTCAATAGAGTCAGACGCAACTATGTCAAAGGAGCTGTTGGGTTGGGATGTTTCAAAGGCATCTTTCTCCAGGTCCTCCCGGTCCCAAAGCGTGAAGGCTGCAGAAGAAGAAGAACCACAAACCTCAAACCTCGGAATACATCAAAAACCTTCAGTTCTACATTTTGATGACAAATATCAGCGTAGTTTGGTACTGAAGGCCAATGCTGTCCTAAGAAAGATTTCAGGTTACCCTTGAAAAATATATTTAGAATCTCAAGGTAGGGTGCTTTATCTGATAATACACATTTCTGTAAGAATGTGTTCCCCTTAAATACCATTGGAATTCAAGGAATACTTTAGTGTTTCAAAAGTATAATATTATAAATATTTGCCATTTGGTGGTAGACATTTGTCCAAAGCGTCTTAAAATACCATAAGTTGTATACATTTCTGAACATGAGAATATATTTGAACCTATAATTGACGTATCTTTTCATAAATTCTCACTAACCCTTAAGGACAAAACCAACATTGTGGATTATTATAATGATGATACATGAACATGATATCCCATAATAGACACAACATATAGCCATAATACATACATTATTACAATAATACATATATATTTTTGGTACTGTGTGTATGTGTACAATGTGTGTTAGTAACTGTTATTACGTGTTAGTTAGCTGACATTAGCTCGTTAGCTAACTAACACTAGCCTCATGGGTAAATGTTGATCTTCACTGCATGATTTGGCTGAAAAGGTGATGGCCTTCAAATTAGCATTTAACAAACTAATCTTACAGTCAACTATATTGTAAAACATATAGAAATGTAAAACATGGAAAATATAAAACATCAACTGTGTGTATGTGTGTGTATATATATATATATATACCGTATTGACCCGAATATAAGACGGGTTTTTTTTCCTAGAAAAATATCAGAAAATGAGGGGTCGTCTTATAATCGGGGTTTAGACTTTTCGATGTACCGTAATTGCACATGTAATTGCGCAACAACAGATCGCGCCAAACGAGTGTTCCGAGACATCGCGCGACACTTAAAGTAACAGTACATAGCAACAGTTGCCTGGAGAGATAGAAATGGAGAGACACAGCGACCAACTAGGGCAATTTAATAAACAGGAGAGACGAAGTTACGATGCCAATTTTAAGATAATGGTGATAAACGAAGCAGAGACATCAAACACCTGTCATTGCGACGCAGGACAAGCCCAGCGCCTGCCCTCAGACTCCAGAGAGAAGCTACTGTCTTATCAGCGATATGTGATCAAGTTAAGGAAGAAGCACTCATACCCCCTTGATCAGATGGGCAATGCTGATCAAACGCCTGTGTATTTTGACATGCCAACATCTGTCACTGGGCATAAGAAAGGCGACAAATCAGTGATTGTGAAGACTACTGGAAACGAGAAGAGCCGAGTAACGCTCATGTTAACGCGCCTCGCAGATGGGACACAACTCCCCCCGTACGTGGTTTTAAAACGCAAGACTGTACTGTACCTAAAGAGGCAGTGACTGTACCTAAAGAGGCAGTGCCAGCTGGCATTACGTAGGTGCCCAGGCAAAGGGCTGGATGGAGACGGAGCTGGTGGTGGACTGGCTCAAGGTTGGGGCAGACGGCGCCAGTCAAAAAGCAAGTGAAAGAGTTGAATGGTGACCTAGTGATCATACCGGGCGGAATGACAAGCCAGCTGCAGATGTTGGATGTGGTCGTTAACAAACCATTCAAGGTTCATCTGCGCAAGAGATCCACAGAGTGGCTCCTGGCTGCTAATCACGCACTGACACCGTCTGGAAAAAGCCTGCAGTACGTTTGCTCTGTGAATGGATCTTGCAAGCATGGGCTGACGTTTCCCCAGAAAGCATCATTAATGGGTTATGAAATGCTGCGTATCAAATGCCATGGATGGCAGCGAGGATGACGTGATGTGGGAGGAGACGGGGGAGCAGACACCGTGAGTGACGATAGCGGGAGTGAGAGGAACAACCAGCGATGTAGAAGACGAGCTGAATGAGAAGACGTGATGTGACCGATAGACTGATGTTCCGTTTTATTGCACTACTGTTTTATTGCACTACTGTTTCATTGCAATCTATCTAGCCTGTTTTGTTTTTGTTTTCCAAGTTAGGCAAATTAGAACACAATGTGTGATGTGTGTTATCATTATTTTCAAATAAAATGATTTTCTTTATAAAAAAAAAGATTTGGTCTTCAAAAAAATGTATTTATTTATTTTTCCAAAAATGAGTCTTGAAAAAGAGGGGTCGTCTTATAATCGGGGTCGTCTTATATTCGGGTCAATACGGTATATGTGTATATATATATATATATGTATACGTATATATATATGTATACGTATATGTATATACATATATATATGTATACGTATATGTATATACGTTTATATATATATATATATGCATATATACATATATATATATATATATATATACATATATATATATGTATATATATACATAAAAAAAATATATATATATATATATGCATATATATATGTGTATATATATGTGTATATATGTATATATATGTGTATATATGTATATATGTATTTGTATATATGTATATATATGTATATATGTATATGTATCAGTGGTGAAGCGTCAGGGCCTTCAAGGTATTCAGAGAAGACCCTGGAACTCTCAGATGAAACCAAAACAATCGAATTAATTGTATTAATAAAATGTAATACAATTTAATGAAATGTAATACAATTTAATGAAATGTAATACAATTAAAATAAAATGAATAAATGAGAATGGTATCTGTGTTGTTATCTGTTATATTACAGTTACGACTTGTTTGTCTTTCTCGGTCCATGCACGACGCATTTCAGTGGTTTTGTGTTGGAAAAATAATGCAACCAATCAGATATTTTTCTGGGTTGCTGGGAAGAATATCCTTCAACCAAAGTATTCCCACATGCTTTGGCCCTTAGACTGAATGAGAGCGTACGTTTGGATTGACAATTTGATCAACCAATCATATAGTGATTTGTAGCCAATGGGCGTATTCTTTCAGATTTCCCCACAGCTCAATAGGGAGCTAGAAGGTCTACTGGCTGGAGCGAGAGTGGATCTAGCGTAGTGCTACGTTTTTTCTACGTTGTTTTTTTACGTCAAAATGCGCAACAGGCGAAGATGATGTCGTTGCGGATTTTTTGTCGGAACCATTTTCAAGACGACCATTCAATGTAAAGATGGACATTATTAAAAAGGCCGTCCAATGCCTGACAATCTTGAGCTGAATCAAGTTGTTAAAGCAGGCTATGTTCGCCATTTTCAGGCTAGCAACTGGGAAAGATACCCGTGGCTAACGGGCTCTACTAGCCACAAGAGGCTCTACTGATGGGAGTGCTTGCTATTTGGGACCGACCAGAGGGCAGGGAATTGGAAAGGCAACTTATTTTGGATCTGAAAAGCGATCAGCTTTATGACCGGGTGGTCGAACCATCCAGAAGGACAGGAGAATGGATTTGGTCTTTAAGTGAACATCATTGGTGAGTGAGACTCATTTGTCTTTGCTGGTTTTGTCTCAGTGTTGCATCTCGTTGAGCTGGTTGTTGCATTTTGTTTCCACACACTTGTTGAAAGATTAGGTAATGGCTGTCTTGGGTTTGTTAAGCATTGTTGTGCATTTAAATTGAGTTTTGACTTGATCTTTCTTTGCATCGGTTAACGTGAAAAGACTTACCGTAACTAAGAGTTACAAAACCGCGATCAATAATCACCAAATTTGCATATGTTTTGTCATTAGCACTTTCACCTTTTCACTTTTATTTTGACAAGTGAAAGTGCTAATGACAAGACATATGCCAGAGACATTTGGTGATTATTGATCGCTATTTTGGAACTTTAAGTTACGTTCAGCCTTTTCACGTGAAGCGTGTTAGACCGTCCCTTTAACCGATAGCCTGTGTGGTGGTCTGTTACTTCACTACATGGACACTGCTTTGACAACTAGGGTACACTTGGGAATTGGCTGCGACAATCTGATCTTCCTAAATGAGATAAGGCATAAAGTGACTCCTCCGTGGCGTCAGTCTGACTAGAACTGAATTTTAGAATGGGGGGGGGGGGGGGGGGGGGTGGTGGTGGTGGTGGTCTACAGCAGGGGTTCCCAAAGTGGGGGTTACGGGACCCCGAGGGGGGGGGGGGGGGGGGGGGGTCGCGAGATGATTTCAGAATCCTCTTGATGTGACCATGAGGTTTTTATTTAATATTTTTTATAATATTATTATTATTAATATTATTAATAATAATAATAATAATAATAACAACTGGGGGGGTATGTCGCTATCGCGAACATCGTGAAGTCCAACGGAGGGGGGGGGTGGGGGGGGGGGGATGTCACCATCACGAACATTGTGTGTGGCTTTTTTTCAATGATGATTGTCGTGAATCTGTGGGAATCAGAATTCCTTTATTTGTCACTCACGTTATTATTAACAATAATAATAATAATACAAATGATAAAAAATAAATAAAAAATAATAATAATAAAATAAAAAATAAATAAACCTCATGGGTCACATCAAGAGGATTCTGAAATCATCTCGCGACCCCCCCTCGGGGTCCCGCGACCCCCACTTTGGGAACCCCTTCTGTAGACCCCCCCCCCCCCCCCTTCAAAAATTCCGTTGTTCCAGTCAGACGGACGTCACGGAGGAGTCACTTTATGCCTTATCTCATTTAGGCAGATAAGATTGTCACAGCCAATTTCCAAGTGTACCCTAGTTGGTAAAGCAGTGTCCATGTAGTGAAGTAACAGACCATCATCTTCGCCTTCGCCATTTTGACGTAAAATCCTACGTAGAAACAACGTAGCACTACGCTAGATCCCCTCCAGCCAGTAGACCTTCTAGCTCCCTATTGAGCTGTGGGGAAATCTGAAGGAATACGCCCATTGGCTACAAATCACTATATGATTGGTTGATCAAATTGTCAATCCAAACGTACGCTCTCATTCAGTCTGAGGGCCAAAGTCATCGGGAATACTTTGGTTGAAGGATATTCTTCCCAGCAACCCAGAAAAATATCTGATTGGTTGCATTGTTTTTCCAACACAAAACCACTCAAATGCGTAGTGCATGGACCGAGAAAGACAAACTAATCAACGTAACTGTAATATAACAGATAACAACACAGATACCATTCTCATTTATTCATTTTATTTAAATTTGATTAAATTTGATTAAATTTGATTACATTTTATTAATACAATTAATTCGATTTTTCACCACTGATACATATATGTCTATGTATATATATGTATATATATATGTGTGTTTGTATATATGTGTATGTGTGTATATACATTATATTATATTAGACTACATTATATAACATTATATTACACTATACTACATATATATCATTATACTTCATTTTATATCATTATGTTACATTATATATCATTATATTACATTATATATCATTATATTACATTAGAATTACATTATATATCATTATATTACATTAGAATACACTATACTTCATTATATATCATTATATTACATTATATATCATTATATGATATATGATATGTTAGCTTCTGTGATCAATTCAAGAAGGTTTTATGTCAATGTGATTTTAAGAAAGAGGTAGTGGTAATGGGTGACTTAAATTTGAATTGGGAAGTTAAGTCATCAAGGAAGAAGCTTCAGCAAATTACTGATAGTTTTAATTTGACTCAAATCGTTAAAGGCCCAACGCGAATAACAAACAGCACCAGTACCCAGCTTGACCTAATTTTAACAAATAGACCTGAAAGGATTACAAAATCATACAATATGGTAACAGGGCTGTCAGACCACAATATGGTGCTGGTATCTAGAGAACTAACTGGCAAACAGTTCACTGCATATGCAGGTAATAAAGAATCCTTTGGCATCCCAAAAAACAAGCAAGAAGACTTCAGATCTACTATACAAAACTTAGATTGGGAAGATCTAGTACTTGAAAATGATTTGGAAGTAACCAGTCAAAACTTTACGGGAAAACTGCAGGCCACAATCAATGAATTTTCAATCATGATTAAACATAAAAATAAGAAACAGACTCTCCCCTGGATGAACGGACATGTCAGCAATGTAATGAAGCAGCGGGACAGTGCCTTAAAAACTGCCATAAAATCAAAGATGTCCCATGATAGACATATATTTGCAAGGCTAAGAAACAAGGCAACAAGGGAACTGAGAAAAGCAAAAGCGGACTTCTTTATCACAATCATTGAAAAAGCTCAGGGCAACTCAAAAGCTATATGGAGCCAAATAAAAAAATTAACTGGTCAAAACACTACGACAGCCAAGCCAATTGAATTGAGGTTGAGGGCGCAACTCTGCAATGCCCAGCTGATGTGGCAACTACACTCAATTATTATTTTGTTGAGTCAGTGGCTACCATAGCCAGTAGCTTCATAGCTCAGGAAGTTAATGCACTCCCGACTGTCAACACTAGCGAACCAGCAGCTGTTCTAAAATCAGTGTCTGGGACAGAGGTTGCGGAAGTAATTGCCAATCTGAAATCCTCAAGGGCTAAGGATATCTACGGTATGGACACATTCATGCTGAAAGACATTAACTCCTCAATTGTTAAGCCACTAACGCATATCATTAATATTGCAATCAATCAAGGGAGTTTTCCCAATCAATGGAAGCCTGCTGTTGTGGTCCCGTTATTCAAAGGTGGGGACCCTCTCATGACATCCAACTATAGGCCCATCAGTATCTTGCCCATAGTATCCAAGGTATTTGAAAAACTGATTGCCAAACAAATCATCAATCATCTCAACAACAGCTCCTTTCCACTGCATCCAATGCAATTTGGATTCAGGGCTAACCACTCAACAGAAACAGCGACATGCTTCTTCGTAGAGAAAGTTAAGGCATCAATGGACAGGGGTGGGGTTGTGGGGGCCGTGTTCCTTGATTTACGGAAAGCTTTTGACACTGTTAATCATAACATCTTATTGCAAAAAATGCTCAACTTAAATTTTTCTATAGAATTCACCAACCTCTTTAATTCGTATCTTTCATCTCGCTCCCAATGTGTTACAATTGAGAACCATAAGTCGAGTGCGCTATGTTTGTCAACTGGAGTACCGCAGGGCTCTGTATTGGGCCCAATCCTGTTTAGCATGTACATAAATGATCTGCCTTCTGTGTGTGGAGAATGTGATGTATTAATGTATGCTGATGATACAGTTGTTTTTACTCATGGCAAAACCGCAGAAGAGGCTGCTAACAAGGTCACTGATGTGTTGGAGAATATTACATCCTGGCTTAACAATAATTGTTTGCAACCAAATATCTCAAAGACAGTGTGTATGTTCTTCTCCAAGGGCCACAGCATTGGTACAGAACAGGATGTTTTCTTTTCTGGAAGGAGACTACAGGTTGTCTCGGAGTACAAGTACCTAGGAGTACATATTGACACAAACCTCAATTTCAAAACCCATATCAAAAAGGTCTGCAATAAAGTAAAGTTCAATCTGTCAAATTACAGATACATTCGAAACTTCCTATCATCTGCAGCAGCTAAACTATACCTTCACTCAATGGTCCTCTCCCACATCAACTACTGTCTGATAAGCTGGTCTAATGCACACTCTACAGCTCTAAAACCACTGGAATCACTGTATAAACAAGCACTCAAAACACTAGACAAAAAACCATTCCGGTATCATCATTGTCACATTGTTAAAAAATATAATCTGTTCAGCTGGGAAAATCTCATAGTTTACAAAAACATCTGCTTAGTTTATAAGATCAATCGTGGGTTGGCTCCTCCTCCTCTGGCTGGCTTCATCAGCCTAAAGTCCACCTCAACCAGGGTTACTAGAGGTGCGGCTAGGGGAGACTGCGCAATCCCATTTAGGAAAAGTGCATTCAGCCAGGCTGTCTTTTCATTCCACGCATCCCATCAATGGAATTCAATACCCCAACCAATAAGAGAGTCCTCATCCTACTACACATTCAAGCACAGTATTAAAAAGTGGCTCACTAATAATCAACAGTGTCAGCACTGATGTGTGGGTGATGGTGTTAGTGTGAGTGCGTATTGTGAATGTTTTATTTATTATCATGACTTGCTCTTATCTGTATTCAGTGATGTCATCTATTGTAAATATGTACAATGGTATAACAATGTCGTGGTATTTTTATTATTGCTTTTAGGATGTCTATCTCCATCTGGCAAAGGGACTATCGGTGAAAACTAGCCTTTTGGCTAATTCGAGTACTTTTACATGTTTTTAATATGTTGATTAATGTACACTGTCCCTTGTTTTTAAATCAATCAATCAATCAATCAATATATTACATTAGAATACACTATATTACATTATATATCATTATATTACATTATATATCATTATATTACATTATATATCATTATGTTACATTATATATCATTATATTACATTATATATCATTATGTTACATTATATATCATTATGTTACATTATATATCATTATGTTACATTATATATCATTATATTACATTATATATCATTATATTACATTATATATCATTATGTTACATTATATATCATTATATTACATTATATATCATTATATTACATTATATATCATTATATTACATTATATATCATTATACTACATTATATATCATTATATTACATTATATATCATTATGTTACATTATATATCATTATGTTACATTATATATCATTATGTTACATTATATATCATTATATTACATTATATATCATTATGTTACATTATATATCATTATGTTACATTATATATCATTATGTTACATTATATATCATTATATTACATTATATATCATTATATTACATCAGACTCGATGATATTGTATTTACCGGGGACCAGCGAGTCGTTACGACAGTCGTAAAGCATTCCCAGACTGAAGGGCCGGCCCAGTGCCGCCAGCACTAAGGTCCTCTCGCTCTGCCCGGCCATCTGAAAACACACACACACACACACACACACACACACACACACACACACACACACACACACACACACACACACACACACACACACACACGAACGCACGAACACGTACACACGCGCACGAACGCACACACATACACACGCGCACAAATACACGCACACGCGAAACACACACATGACGCGAACACGCGCACACACACGCACGACCGCGCACACACGCATACGCACGCACACACACGCACGCACAATTAATTAGCAGTGTGTTGAATTCGTTTCTCAGTCCTTGGCGGGAGAATAGCGCGGGAGAACAATAAGTTGGTAACATTAAAGATTAATAACGTTAAAGATTAGATGTTACAACACATCAATTCCATCTTTACACTTGAGAATGGATACGTCAACAGTTACACTAGACACTAATACTAGGCCTACTAGGCTCAACATTAGGCTAATTATAATAATAATAATATAATCATAATCATAATCATAACAGGTAAATGACCTCACCGGAGAGATGTCACAGCCGTCGGGTTTCCACAAAGTGTGTAGGCTTAACTTTATACTTTCCTCGGTAACCCCTCCTCCTAGAGAGAGAGAGAGAGAGAGAGAGAGAGAGAGAGAGAGAGAGAGAGAGAGAGAGAGAGAGAGAGAGAGAGAGAGAGAGAGAGAGAGAGAGAGAGAGAGAGAGAGAGAGAGAGAGAGAGAGAGAGAGAGAGAGAGAGAGAGAGAGAGAGAGAGGCCCCTCCCTTCTTCGCTGGGCTGATTTCTGAGAAATGGTCTGACTTCTGCTCCGTCAGCCGCTGGATCCGGGGGACACCGGAGAGATGTCACAGCCGTCGGGTTTCCACAAAGTGTGTAGGCTTAACTTTATACTTTCCTCGGTAACCCCTCCTCCTAGAGAGAGAGAGAGAGAGAGAGAGAGAGAGAGAGAGAGAGAGAGAGAGAGAGAGAGAGAGAGAGAGAGAGAGAGAGAGAGAGAGAGAGAGAGAGAGAGAGAGAGAGAGAGAGAGAGAGAGAGAGAGAGAGAGAGAGAGAGAGAGAGAGAGAGAGAGAGAGAGAGAGAGAGAGAGAGAGAGAGAGAGAGAGAGAGAGAGAGAGAGAGAGAGAGAGAGAGAGAGAGAGAGAGAGAGAGAGAGAGGCCCCTCCCTTCTTCGCTGGGCTGATTTCTGAGAAATGGTCTGACTTCTGCTCCGTCAGCCGCTGGATCCGTTTGATGCAGTTTGAGATCCACCACATCCTAGATGGACACAATCATTTATAATATAATATATTATAAAATATACTTGTTGCATATGTAAATATACTTGTTGCATATGTAAATATACTTGTTGCATGTGTCTGCGCTCATCACAGTTACTGCACTGAGGACGCTGCTGCACTACTGGCACTTTAAATGCTTTTAAATATTTTTGCACAATTCAACACATGAACATGTAGTATAATCAAATGAAAGTGTTATACCAGTAGGTTCATGTAGGGCCAGGCTGCCTATCCCTTTAAGAGAGAGGGGGTAGTGTTATACCAGTAGGTTCATGTAGGGCAGGCTGCCTATCCCTTTAAGAGAGAGGGGGTAGTGTTATACCAGTAGGGTCATGTAGGGCAGGCTGCCTATCCCTTTAAGAGAGAGGGGGTAGTGTTATACCAGTAGGTTCATGTAGGGCAGGCTGCCTATCCCTTTAAGAGAGAGGGGGTAGTGTTATACCAGTAGGGTCATGTAGGGCAGGCTGCCTATCCCTTTAAGAGAGGGGGTAGTGTTATACCAGTAGGTTCATGTAGGGCAGGCTGCCTATCCCTTTAAGAGAGAGGGGGTAGTGTTATACCAGTAGGTTCATGTAGGGCAGGCTGCCTATCCCTTTAAGAGAGAGGGGGTAGTGTTATACCAGTAGGTTCATGTAGGGCAGGCTGCCTATCCCTTTAAGAGAGAGGGGGTAGTGTTATACCAGTAGGTTCATGTAGGGCAGGCTGCCTATCCCTTTAAGAGAGAGGGGGTAGTGTTATACCAGTAGGTTCATGTAGGGCAGGCTGCCTATCCCTTTAAGAGAGAGGGGGTAGTGTTATACCAGTAGGGTCATGTAGGGCAGGCTGCCTATCCCTTAATGAATACGAGCCTCTAGCTCGCTTAACTTATTGTCCAGAGACTGTACATTAGCCAGTAGAATGGTGGGTAGTGGGGGGCGATCGGATCGACGTCTCAGCCTGACCAGCATGCCGGCTCGCTTCCCTCGCTTCCTCCGGCGACGCTTGCGTGTTATCGTGCCCAAGATGGTGGGAGATAATCCAGCTGTGACTTCGGGCGGGACGTCCGATTCGAAAGAATGAAAAAAACTAGGCGGCGAGCGACTGTGGATCTGAAAGAAGCTGTTTAGTACAGTGGTTGTTGTGGTCAGAGTTCCTCGCCGTTAGGCCATCCGCCTCAGCGTCGCTAGAAGAATCCACACCTCCTAGTCACCGGTCTATTAGTTGTTATTTATTGATAAAAATACCCTAATACAGCGATCTAAGATAGATGAGTGAATACTCAAATACAGAACCCTACAGGGACCCGGACACAAGAGCTCTGTACCACCCAGACCCGTGATGAGTTAGCTGACCAGTAGTCTACTCAAGTGCTCCGATTCCTTCCATACACAATACTTTGATATGGTTCCTCCTTCCATCTGGTGGTACCGTCTTCTTCTCCACCCGTCAGGTGCTTTTCTTCATACGTGTTGTTCTCCTCTTGTCAGATGGCGCCAGTGTCTGCGGGTGTCATCAGTTATCGGTTATCACTTCCTCATGGTTTGTGTCCCCTCTCTTGTTTCCCAACTTGCACTTCCCTGTTTTCTTAGTCTGCATTCAATTGCTGCACACACATAATGCTTAGGACAGGGAGACAATTGATGACTCTCTTACGTTAGGGAGGAAGGGAGGAAGGCTCCAGGCCTTCCCAGAACACAAACATTGGGCCTCCTGACGAGACATGGCCTAAGCTGTGACAGTTGGTTAGTTCTAGTTATTGCATGCACATAATACACAAATAGTTATTTTACTCCACATGGTCAATAAATCCAACCCTCTCGGAAGTGAACCCTGTCTGTTGATTAAGTGGTTATTGAACCTGAAGCCTGTGCTTGGGCCCTGGATCAATATCCCCTGTATTCCTCCACTACGGTCTGGGAGCAAGTCAGGAAAGTTCAACAAATTCATCTACTCCAGCAAGATGGAGCCTGTCGTGCCAATTCACAGACTGGCGACGCCCTCCTTTACCAAACATTATATAGGAAGTAGTATCAAAAACATCTACTACTCCTATTGGTCAAGGTAAACAAACATCTACTACTCCTATTGGTCAAGGTAAACAAACATCTACTACTCCTATTGGTCAAGGTAAACAAACATCTACTACTCCTATTGGTCAAGGTAAACAAACCTCTACTACTCCTATTGGTCTTGAGGTACAACCAGCATCCACTACTCTGGTTGGTCACGTGTCTTCATCGTCACGTCACAAGTTTAAAAGCAGAAACGCCAGGGGGTCGCATTCCTAGCAACGCCCGTTGGTCGCCTCAACACGCATGGCTCTTACAATGCATACAGTATCACAGACAGTGTTTTAGTTTTATACTTAGGGTATAAAAATACACTACAAACACCAGTTACTTTATTGTTCTTGTTTTGTTCTTTTTTTATTGTATATATTATTTTTATGGTATTGTTTTGGAGATAGATATAGACATATCGATATATATAGATGTATCTATATAGATATATCTATATAGATATATAGATATATCTATATAGATATATCTATAGATATATCTATAGATGTATCTATATAGATATATATATCTATATATATATAGATATATAGATATATATATCTATATATCAGGGTTTCCGCTAGGATTTTTTCTTGCCGGTCAAGTGTCCGGACAGATTTTATTTTACCGGACAAATTCTAAACTTAAGGTCATGTTTCAAAAACAGTCTATATTACAAACGCAACTATAATGTACACCTAGATTGACGAAAGAATGACAAAGACCTCAAATAAATTTGACTATTTAATGAACAACAAAACGAACAAGAACGATTGAGCAAAACCTCGTTAGCCGCAAAAATTTAGGCTATTTCAAAACACCTGTAACATCTGTAGTCCGTTTTAACATAGGCTACATGGCATCACATTTACCCTGTAGGCTACCAGGCAACTTTTAGCTTTCTCCTTCATTTCATTGCGGCAAAGTCCTCTGCTGCCGAGCTGAAATCAAAGGTGTCTAATGTGTCTTTGCAGCTTGCAATCCGCATAAGTCGCATCACTCTCTCCTCCTCCAAATGACTCCGCAGTGATGTTTTCAAACGATTCTGCAGGGAGAAGCCCCTCTCTGCTGGTCGCTTGACACGGGCAGAACACAGGCAATTTTAGCCAGTGTGGCCCAGTCGGGGTCCAGCTTGCTGAACTCAGAAATTAGCACTTGGCAAGCTGTCGCAAACATTAAAGCCCCATCGCCGTGGAGCGCTAACATTAAAGCCCCATAGCCGTGGAGCGCTGCCATCACTGAACCTGCATCTCGTCGGGCGCGCTTGACGTCGATGAGAGGTGCGGCAGCTGATTCGGTCACTGGTGCGGCAGCTGATTCGGTCACTGCGGCAGCTGATTGCTCATACAGTTTTGTATGAGCATTATTACCAGACTTTTTGACCGGCAGGTTTTTAAATTACCGTTTTTTTATCATTTTTACCCGCTAAAAACCGGTCAATACCGGCAAACGGAAACCCTGCTATATATATATATCTATGTCTATATATCTATCTCCAAAACAATACCATATACCAGGAGAACACTGAGGGAGGAGCCTCTCAGTTCATTACCAGGTGAACACTGAGGGAGGAGCCTCTCAGCTCATTACCAGGTGAACACTGAGGGAGGAGCCTCTCAGCTCATTACCAGGAGAACACTGAGGGAGGAGCCTCTCAGCTCATTACCAGGAGAGCACTGAGGGAGGAGCCTCTCAGTTCATTACCAGGTGAACACTGAGGGAGGAGCCTCTCAGCTCATTACCAGGAGAACACTGAGGGAGGAGCCTCTCAGTTCATTACCAGGTGAACACTGAGGGAGGAGCCTCTCAGCTCATTACCAGGTGAACACTGAGGGAGGAGCCTCTCAGCTCATTACCAGGAGAACACTGAGGGAGGAGCCTCTCAGCTCATTACCAGGAGAGCACTGAGGGAGGAGCCTCTCAGTTCATTACCAGGTGAACACTGAGGGAGGAGCCTCTCAGCTCATTACCAGGAGAACACTGAGGGAGGAGCCTCTCAGTTCATTACCAGGTGAACACTGAGGGAGGAGCCTCTCAGCTCATTACCAGGTGAACACTGAGGGAGGAGCCTCTCAGCTCATTACCAGGTGAACACTGAGGGAGGAGCCTCTCAGCTCATTACCAGGAGAACACTGAGGGAGGAGCCTCTCAGCTCATTACCAGGAGAGCACTGAGGGAGGAGCCTCTCAGTTCATTACCAGGAGAACACTGAGGGAGGAGCCTCTCAGCTCATTACCAGGAGAACACTGAGGGAGGAGCCTCTCAGCTCATTACCAGGTGAACACTGAGGGAGGAGCCTCTCAGCTCATTAGCAGGTGAACACTGAGGGAGGAGCCTCTCAGCTCATTACCAGGTGAACACTGAGGGAGGAGCCTCTCAGCTCATTAGCAGGTGAACACTGAGGGAGGAGCCTCTCAGCTCATTAGCAGGTGAACACTGAGGGAGGAGCCTCTCAGCTCATTAGCAGGTGAACACTGAGGGAGGAGTTAAAGTCTTGAGGTGAATCCCATGCGTTAACACGTTAACTTTGCCAGCCCTAGTTTTAAGTTATCCTTTGGAGGCTGTCCTTCACCTTGTCTTACCATTCAAGGAGTACTTCACCCGTTGCCAACCATTACTGTTGTGTACAAGAATATGAAAATGAACAACGATCAATTCCTCTCCATTTCACCAGAACATTTAGCAGATTAGTTTAAAAAAGAAAGCTGTACTTTAAAACATACATTCCCGCTGCTCCGTGTAAACGAGGCCATGAAACGGCCAGCAGGGGGCGACAGCTGGCAGAGATCGTTGTTGTATTTAACGTTGTTTAAACACACACATTGACATTGCATTCAAGTACAAAATAATTTCAACCTACACAAATCATGTCAGTTGTATGTGAACATAAGGTAGAACTAAAGCTAAAACGAAGCTAAACTGTGTTTGTGTGTGTGTGTGTGTGTGTGTGTGTGTGTGTGTGTGTGTGTGTGTGTGTGTGTGTGTGTGTGTGTGTGTGTGTGTGTGTGTGTGTGTGTGTGTGTGTGTGTGTGTGTGTGTGTGTCTGTGTGTGTGTGTGTGTGTGTCTGTGTGTGTGTGTGTGTGTGTGTGTGTGTGTGTGTGTGTGTGTGTGTCTGTGTGTGTGTGAGTGTGTGTGTGTCTGTGTGTGGGGTCCACTTTATTTCAAACTACATTAAAACAGCACTGTCAGATGTATAGTATAATGTTATAGTGTATAGTATAATGTTCTAATGTATAGTATAATGTTCTAGTGTATAGTATAATGTTCTAATGTATAGTATAATGTTCTAGTGTATAGTATAATGTTCTAATGTATAGTATAATGTTCTAGTGTATAGTATAATGTTCTAGTGTATAGTATAATGTTCTAATGTATTGTATAATGTTCTAATGTATAGTATAATGTTCTAATGTATAGTATAATGTTCTAATGTATAGTATAATGTTCTAATGTATAGTATAATGTTCTAATGTATAGTATAATGTTCTAATGTATAGTATAATGTTCTAATGTATAGTATAATGTTCTAATGTATAGTATAATGTTATAGTGTATAGTATAATGTTCTAATGTATAGTATAATGTTCTAGTGTATAGTATAATGTTCTAATGTATAGTATAATGTTCTAGTGTATAGTATAATGTTATAGTGTATAGTATAATGTTATAGTGTATAGTATAATGTTGTAGTGTATAGTATAATGTTCTAATGTATAGTATAATGTTCTAATGTATAGTATAATGTTCTAATGTATAGTATAATGTTCTAGTGTATAGTATAATGTTCTAATGTATAGTATAATGTTCTAATGTATAGTATAATGTTATAGTGTATAGTATAATGTTATAGTGTATAGTATAATGTTCTAATGTATAGTATAATGTTCTAGTGTAAGGCTGCTGTGAGTGTGTTTCTCAGGTCCTTCATATTGAGACTTTAAACGGCTCTTAAACTACATCAGGTCGGACACTGCGGAGGAGCTGTTGTTATATATTGTGTTTCCATCTTTTATTCAGAATTGAAAACAATGTCTCTAAAGACACATGTGGCTAAAGAATCCTTCAAAACATTCCCCCATCCAGATTCAGATCCGGATCTGCGGGGATTCTGATTTGTTTCCCTAAATGTTCTTTAATCCTAATTGGTATTCCACCTGAACCCTAAAGAATCCTTCAAAAAATTCCTGGGTCCAGATTCGGATCCTGTTCCTTGATCCATAACAATCTAATAAACTGTTCCTTGATCCATAACAATCTAATCAGCTGTTCCTTGATCCATAACAATCTAATAAACTGTTCCTTGATCCATAACAATCTAATCAGCTGTTCCTTGATCCATAACAATCTAATCAGCTGTTCCTTGATCCATAACAATCGAATCAGCTGTTCCTTGATCCATAACAATCTATTCAGCTGTTCCATGATCCATAACAATCTAATCAGCTGTTCCTTGATCCATAACAATCTAATCAACTGTTCCTTGATCCATAACAATCTATTCAGCTGTTCCATGATCCATAACAATCTAATCAGTGAAGTAAAGCACTGTCTGATGGATATGGCCATGACACTTTAGAGTTATAAGATGATATATATAGACGTCCTTTAGGGGTCTTATTATAGTAGTAGTAACCCAAGGGGTGGCAGTTAAGCGGTTAAACCAGAAGGTTCCGACGGCGTGTAACGCCTGAGGACACCGCCTTATTGCTGTTGTAAAGTGATATATTATAACAAATGAGTTTCTCTGTACAAAAAGACCCGAAAGCGTCCCCGTACGTTACGTTAGCTTACACGCTTAGCAGAAGAGCTACTAGCCAAACGCCTCGTAGCTATTCAGCTGTTTGTCTGATCGGGGCGTTAGTGTCCTCTGGGCGGTTGTTCCCCTCAGGGACGGTTGTTCCTCTCAGGGACGGTTGTTCCCCTCAGGGACGGCTGTTCCTCTCAGGGACGGTTGTTCCCCTCAGGGACGGTTGTTCCTCTCAGGGACGGTTGTTCCTCTCAGGGACGGTTGTTCGTCTCAGGGACGGTTGTTCCCCTCAGGGACGGTTATTCCCCTCAGGGACGGTTTTTCCTCTCAGGGACGGTTGTTCCTCTCAGGGACGGTTATTCCCCTCAGGGACGGTTGTTCCTCTCAGGGATGGTTGTTCCCCTCAGGGACGGTTGTTCCTCTCATGGACGGTTGTTCCCTCAGGGACGGTTGTTCCTCTCAGGGACGGTTGTTCCTCTCAGGGACGGTTGTTCCCCTCAGGGACGGTTGTTCCACATCACAGCAGACGTGTTGAAAAAGGTGGGACTTGTTTTGCTGAGCGACTCCAGGTGCCTCAGGTGAGCTCCACCAGGTGGAGGGCTGCAATTGGCTGACAGATCTCCAGACCTGGTTCAGGACACGCCCGTCGCTCTGTCGGCCAATCGGGTCGCTGCAAAAAAAAAACACAGAAAAAGTGATGTTTATAATTCAAATGTGTACCGAACAATACGTTTAATGTCAAAAAACATTTGACATTAAAATATAATGAAAACATAAAAGTGAAACTGGGCTTTAGGGCGGGGTTAAATGTGGGAGGCATGGGATTGGTCTGAGGGGTGACGGAATGCCGGAATGACGATGAAACCCAAACAGGGTCCCTATTGGTTGAAATGTTATCTCTGCCCAGCTGGACTTAGTGGCCAGTCAGCCTCTCAGAGAGACCAGTCAGCCTCTCAGAGAGACCAGTCAGCTTCTCAGAGAGACCAGTCAGCCTCTCAGAGAGACCAGTCAGCCTCTCAGAGTTTGACACAATAAGTTCATCAGGCGCTACAATGACAAACAGTGAAGCTAAAAAGGATAAGCTAACGAACATGCGCTGGCAAACAACAGAGCTAACAAGACTCAGCAAGTGCTAAGACTACAGTAAGCTAGTCGTACTGTAGACCATTGGTCTTCAACCGGGAGTCCATGACCCCTAGGGGGTCCGTGACCCCTAGGGGTCCGCAGAGGTACTGCAGGGGGTCCGCCGATTTTGTCATAATTAAACTAAACAAAAAAATATAACAAAAATTATATTTAGTAAACAACAAACATAAATAGGCTAAGATATGCTACTTTTGACAAAAACTATTTACAAAATAAATGATTCCCAGAGTATGAGGGGCATAATAGGGGTAACATAATATGAGGGGGAAAGAATGAGAAAATAAAACCTCTTGTCTATCAAGCTATGTGTTCAATTAACGCTGCAGTTCAGTCTGCGTTGAGAAATGAACGCTAATCACCTGGTGATACGTTACTAACTAGTAACTCGTTGGATAATAAGAGGAATGGACCCATTTGTTTGGAGGCCTGGAGATCCGACGGCTCCTTGTGTTCCACCATAATCACCAATAATAATGATGAGCGTTGTATCGATCCTAAACACAGATGGCTAATAGCCCAGCGTGTAATTTGGTTAATAAGGTGAAAGAAAAGGTGAATCAAGTCAATAAAGACTTATTGTAGACCAGGTTTAAAGATGGGACCCATGTTTTGAATGATAGTTTGTCTCTGGTCATTCAACATTTGACAAGAAAAGAGGAGAATAAAATGTTAAAATGACCAGCGAGAGGGGGAGGGGCTGCTTCTGGAAGTGGGCGTGGCAACCCTCGGCCCTGCAGCGGCCCACGGACCACAATACCGCCAACAGCAGCGTCACCGTGGCGACCGCCGTGACCGTGGCGACGGTGGGCTTCTTCCACGGCTCCTCAGGACCTGGAGGATTGAAGTCAACTTTATTAGTATAGCTTTTTATTACAGGAACGGTCGCTGAGGGCTTCACAGGACAGCTTGTTAGGTGTGTAACATCTAACATGTTATAGATCAGTGGCTACACCGTGGTCGGCTGGGCGGCATATGGATGCACCAATCGGTCCCAGAAAGGATTAGGAACGTATGGCTTCCACGGCCATGCTCCTAGACAGCCGGCTTCCTTCATGCCATGACCTGAAGGAATCCTCACCACATCAGGCTGAGGCTAAGAATCAGTGCACAAGGTTTGAGGGATGCTACCAAAAATAACAAAGGGCACCTTGGCAGCAAGAGCCAAACCAGAAAGGCAATGAAGACTAAAAGTCCTTCAGCCCCAAGGCTACAGTGACGTCCAAGCCACTGCCAAACGCTGTCCTTGTTGCCTGGGATGTGCTTGGCTTGTCCATTCCATCAGCAGCCTCTAGCAGCCTCACCTTCCCTCCAATGGCCGGTCCATCACTTCAATAAGCACCAGTCCACCTGGTCTCAGCCTGAGGGGAAAGCAGGACCTTAAGAATGAAGCACATCATGAGTTTACATTTGTCTCCCTTATCGTAGATCTTAGATCAATTCTTACTTTTACAAATCCACATTTCCTTTTGTGCAAATGGTTTCCATCTTTGCTTACTTGATTACCAATATTGCTGATAAGAAATATTCAAATTCAAAAGGGCTAATCAATTCTTTATTAGCATGACCATAGTATGTTACGTGTGTACGTACAATACAATAATACAAACAATGACAATGAGACTAATATATAATACAATAGTTACACATACATACATATACATACACACATGCCTAAATTTTCCTCGGGATCAATAAAGTATTTATCTACATATACATACATATGTATACACACAGACATTTGTATACATAATAGTATTTATAACTATTTATATTTATTAATAGTGTTTTAAAGGTTTAATTATTTTTGTAATTATCTTTTTATTTTCCTTTCCTTACAGGTTAATAAACAGACTTCTTATACGTAGACAAGAAAAGAAAAAAGACAAATAAAAAGACAAAAAGACAAAATTGTGGGCCTGAGTCCAAAGAGGGATAATGGATGGACCTTCAGAACAGGTGGAAGTGGTTGGCATTAACATGATGCATCTCCTCCAGCAGGCATTAACATGACCGCATCTCCTCCAGCAGTCCTTAACATGACCACATCTCCTCCAGCAGTCCTTAACATGACCGCATCTCCTCCAGCAGTCCTTAACATGACCGCATCTCCTCCAGCAGTCCTTAACATGACCGCATCTCCTCCAGCAGTCCTTAACATGACCGCATCTCCTCCAGCAGGCATTAACATGACCGCATCTCCTCCAGCAGTCCTTAACATGACCACATCTCCTCCAGCAGTCCTTAACATGACCGCATCTCCTCCAGCAGTCCTTAACATGACCGCATCTCCTCCAGCAGTCCTTAACATGACCGCATCTCCTCCAGCAGTCCTTAACATGACCACATCTCCTCCAGCAGTCCTTAACATGACCGCATCTCCTCCAGCAGTCCTTAACATGACCGCATCTCCTCCAGCAGTCCTTAACATGACCGCATCTCCTCCAGCAGTCCTTAACATGACCGCATCTCCTCCAGCAGTCATTAACATGACCGCATCTCCTCCAGCAGTCCTTAACATGACCGCATCTCCTCCAGCAGTCCTTAACATGACCGCATCTCCTCCAGCAGTCCTTAACATGACCGCATCTCCTCCAGCAGTCCTTAACATGACCGCATCTCCTCCAGCAGTCCTTAACATGACCGCATCTCCTCCAGCAGTCCGTCCCAGTTTCACTAAACTTCTTTTGAGCAGGCCTCCAGGTCTGGGAATTGGTTGTTTTCCATTGTTGTTTACATATTTGTCCCCATTCTTCTGTCCTAATAGTAACATCTGCTTCTCGCTCCCACTTTTCCTTGATGTAGGATGTATCTGTCTTTCGAGTTCTGTAAACCACTATATATTTTTGCTATTAACCTTCTACACTGTTCCGAATTGTACGCATCTACAAATGCCCTCAACACGCCTTGTTCTATGATTTTTATATGTACTTTTGTGATTTTTTGGTTCAAATAATGCCGTATTTTGAGATACCTGTAGAAATCATGCTTTCCAGTCCATGTTTTAGCTTTTCAAAGCATTCTATAGTCCCCTTGGTATACAATGTGTAGTAACATGTGAGTCCCTTTTGCTTCCATCCCTCGAATCCCCCCTCTCCTCTATTTGGGATAAAGTCTGAGTCATTTAAGTCTTTTATCTTTAACATTTCGTTCCATATCTGAAGTGGCAGTCTGATCCATGGATTGTCTGTCACTCAAGTTCCCGTCTCCAATCAAAGCCTGCAAAGCTCCTCCTTCACCAAGTCACTCTCTATGTCCCTCCATTTAGCATTGTAGTCGGGGTCGCACCAGCATACTAAGGGTCTTAATTGAGCTGCATTGTAGTAGTCTCTGAGGCAGGGGAGAGCCATTCCCCCTTTCTCTTTCAATAGTTTTAGTGTTTTGAGTCTGATTCTGGGCCTTTTCCCCTGCCACACAAATCTAGAGATCATTCTGTCCCACTCTATGACTTGTTTCTCAGTGACTACAGGAAGTGTCTGGAAGAGATACAGGAGCCTTGGTAGGACATTCATTTTTATAGAGTCTATTCTAGAGCTTAGGCCCAGAAAAGGCAACAGGTTCCACCTTGCTATGTCTGCTTTCATTCTTGAAATCAAAGGCTGGTAGTTAGTTTCAGCTTTTCCAGATCTCTTGGAATATCTCCTCCCAGGTACCTCATGAAATCCCATTCCCACTTAATGTTGTATTTTTCCCTTATTTCTTGAGAGGGGTTATAATTGAACGTGAGGGCCTGTGTTTTTTTAACATTTAGCTTATAACCTGATAATGAGCCATATGACTCCAGACTCTCCATCAGCTCAGGGAAAGATGGCTCCGGTTGGGTCAGATATATCAGGACGTCCGCAAATAAGGATATTGTCTGTTGGCCTCCAGCCATGTCCACTCCTTTAATGTCATCATTCTGTCTCATCCACTGGCTTAGTGGTTCTATGAAGATGGAGAAGAGTAATGGGGTCGCTGGTAACCATGACGACAGCCCCTTTGTAGTATGAAAGAGTTTGATAGGTCCCCATTAATCTTTACCTTTGCTGATGGTTTGTCATAAAACATCTGAATGGTCCTATTTATAATTTTGTGAAATCCAAATCTTTCCAACACCTTATATAACAATTTCCATCTGACGCCTTCGAACGCCTTTTCTGCATCTATCCCTACCAATAATGATTTAGTCTTTCTCAATTGTATGTGTCTTATAATGTGCAGTGTTCTCCTGATGCTATCCTGTGTCTGTCGTTGAGTTATAAACCCAGTTTGGTCCGTATAGATAATCACTGGTAGAATGTTCTCTATTCTTTTGGCTATAATTGATGTGAATCATTTATCATCTTGATTCAGAACACTAATTGGCATAAAGTTGGAACAGTCTAATTGATCTTTACCTTCTTTTGGTATTATTGAAATTGTGGCCTCCCTCAATGAAGATGGGATCACCCCCTTTTGTAACACAAAGTTGAATGTTCTCAGTACAATTGGATCTAATGTTTCTCTAAAGGACTAATACCACTCCGAGGTGATCCCGTCTGAGCCAGGGGACTTTCCAGGCTTTAGTCTACCTATAGCTGCATTTAACTCTTCCTGTTTGATTGGGCTGATAAGCCTTCTGTTTTGGGACATCGGGAAATCGGTCCGGAGGTAAACACTGGAGAGTCTTGCATTAGTCAAGGAACAATCTGGCAAAGTATGAGTGTGCGGGGTAGACTTAAATAGGCCGGCTGATTATCATGCGCTGCAGGTGTGGGGAAATTGTAAATGCGTGTAGACGCTGCCCCCTAGTGGAGGCAGGGTAAATAGCCATTGTGACAAAAAAAAACCTTAAGGGACGGCTCCTGACGTCCCCAAAAACAACAATAACCACAAAAAACAAAACAAAAAACTGTCCTACTGAGTCGAGTGGGTGGTGGGGGCCTGGAGGAGGGTCAGTACTCGTCAGAGACGTCCATGTCCACCTCCTCCTCCTCCTCCTCCTCTTCCTGAGGGTTCTCGCTCTCCTCCGAGGAAGGCCCCTCCCCGTCCTCCTCGGAGGTGTCTGACCCCGAGGAATGTAATCTCTGTGGTGGTGCCGGCTGCCGAAGCGGTTGACCTGGCTGGCTGTTCAGGGTGGCGTTGATGGAAACGCCTAATGAGGTCCTTGTCTAAAACATGCCGGGCCGGAACCCACGACCTCTCCTCCGGGCCATACCCCCTCCAATCGACCAGGTACTGGAGGCCCCTCCCACAACGACGAGAACTTAGTAGGCGGCGGACGGAGTAAACCGGGCCGCCATCGATGACTCTGGGTGGCGGTGGAGGTGGAGCAGCCGGGACCAGCGGACTCACCCTAGCTGGCTTGACCCTGGACACATGAAAGGTCGGGTGAATCCGCATAGACCGGGGCAGCTTAAGCCTAACTGCCACCGGGTTGACAACCTTCAGGACCTCGAAAGGGCCAATAAATCTAGGCGCCAACTTGTTGGACTCCACCCGCAATGGTATGTCCCGAGTGGACAGCCATACCTTCTGGCCCACCTGGTAGGTAGGGCCCTCGGAACGACGGCGGTTGGCGGTTGAAGCGTACCGGTTGGCCGAGCGGAGGAGCGAAGCTCTGGCTTGGGTCCAGGTCCGACGGCAGCGACGGATGAAGGCCTGGACAGACGGGCAGGAGACATCCTTCTCCAGGGCCGGGAATAGCGGAGGCTGGAATCCGTAAGCACACTGGAAAGGGGATAGTCCAGTGGCCGAGCTGACCAGCGTGTTGTGGGCATACTCTACCCACAGGAGTTGTTTTGACCAGGAGGAGGGGTACTTGGTGACGGTGCACCGCAGCGCTGTCTCCAACTCCTGGTTCTTCCGCTCCGTCTGCCCATTGGATTGGGGGTGGAACCCAGACGACAGGCTGACGGTGGCCCTGATCAGCGAGCAGAACTCCCTCCAAAACACTGACGTGAACTGGGGCCCCCGGTCGGAGACCACGTCGGTGGCGAGACCATGTAGCCGGAAGACATGACTCAAGACTAGTTCAGCTGTCTCCTTGGCCAAGGGGAGTTTGGGCAGGGGAATGAAGCAGGCCATCTTGCTGAACCGATCCACCACCGTCAGGATGGCGATGTGTCCATTGGACAGTGGCAGAACGGTAACGAAGTCCAGGGATATGTGGGACCAGGGACGATGGGGCACAGGCAAAGGCTGTAGGAGACCCGCAGGAGCCCGATGAGAGGGCTTATGCTGGTTGCAAACCGGACAGGCGTTGACAAACTCCCGAGTGTCCTCCTCCATGTAGGTCCACCAGAACCTCTGCTGCAGGACCCCCTTGGTGCGTTGAATCCCGGGGTGGCAGGAGAGCCGGGAGTTGTGGGCCCAAATGAAGTCATCAGACCTCAACGGCTGGGGAACAAACAGACGATTAGGAGGGCAGGTGTCAGGACCCTCGGCGAGCTCCCCCCCTCCACAAACTGACGTGACGAGTGTCGGCCTTGACGTTACGGGACCCAGGACGGTAGGCGAGGGAGAAATTGAACCTTGTAAAAAAAAGGGACCACCTGGCCTGTCGGGAGTTCAGCCTCCTGGCGGACTGGAGGTACTCCAGGTTCTTGTGGTCAGTCCAAACCAGGATGGGAATCTTGGTCCCTTCAAGCCAGTGGCGCCATTCCTCCAAGGACAACTTCACCGCTAAGAGCTCCCGATTCCCGATGTCGTAGTTTCTATCCGCCGGTGTTAGTCGCTGAGAGAAAAACGCACAAGGGTGGAGCTTCTGGTCATCGGCAGACCGCTGAGACAGGATGGTCCCTACCCCCACGTCGGAGGCGTCCACCTCCACCACAAACTGTCTCTCAGGATCCGGGACTAGGAGGATGGGAGCGGAGGTAAACCGAGCCTTGAGTCCTTGGAAGGCCTCCTCCGCTGAGGAAGACCATTGGAACGAGACCTTGGTGGAGGTGAGGGCCGAGAGCGGAGCAGCTACTGTGCTGTAGCCGCGGATGAACCTCTGATAGAAATTAGCAAACCCGAGGAAGCATTGCAGCTGCTTGCGGGACTCAGGAGCAGGCCATGATGTAACCGCGGAAACCTTGGTTGGGTCCATCTGCATGGTCCCTTGTCCCACAATATACCCCAGGAACGAGACGGAGGAGGAATGGAACTCGCAATTCCCCGTCTTCACAAAAAGGGAGTTCTCGAGGAGGCGCTGGAGGACTGCCTGGACATGGTGTACATGCTCCTTCCTGTCCTTCGAAAAATGAAGGATGTCCAGGTAAATGCTTGTCGAGCATGTCCCTCAACACGTCGTTAACCAACGCCTGGAACACTGCCGGGGCGTTGGTAAGACCAAACGGCATCACCAGATATTCGTAATGGCCGGTGGACGTGTTGTAGGCCGTCTTCCACTCGTCCCCCTCCCGGATCCGGACCAAGTGGTAGGCGTTCCGCAGATCCAGCTTGGTGTAGATCACGGCTCCCTGTAGCAACTCAAAGGCGGATGATATCAGTGGGAGCGGGTAACGATTCTTAATTGTGATGTCATTAAGGCCCCTGTAGTCTATGCAGGGCCTTAATGATTTGTCCTTCTTCTCCAAAAGAAGAACCCCGCTCCAGCCGGTGAAGACGAGGGACGGATAATTCCGGCCGCCAGAGAGTCGCTGATGTAGGCCTCCATGGCCTCTCTCTCAGGTGCGGACAGGGAATACAGACGGCCCTTCGGGGGCGACGTACCAGGGTGGATGTCAATGGCACAATTGTACAGGCGGTGAGGGGGTAACAACGTTGCTTTGGCCTTGCTGAACACCTCCCGAAAATCGTGGTACTCCACCGGTACCCGGGCCAGGTCCGGAGCAGGGGAGGAACAAACAGAGCGCTGGGGCGCGGCGGCCTGCTTAAGGCAGACCTGATGGCAGGAGGGACTCCACCCCACAATGGCTCCCGTGGCCCAGTCGATGTGAGGGTTATGGCGGCGGAGCCAGGGGTAGCCCAGGATCAGGGGGAGCTGAGGGGACCGCAAGATGTAGAATTGGATAGTTTCATGGTGGTTACCGGATAAAAGCATGCGGACCGGCGTGGTCTGATGGGAGACGGTCCCCAGGAGATGGCCATCCAGGGCATTTGCCGGAACGGGACAGGGTAGGGGAACGTAACCGATGCCCAACTGCAGCGCGAGGTTCTCATCGATGATGTTGACATCGGAGTTTGGAGTACGAGATGGCTGCCGTGTCGCGAGGTCCCGCACGACGATGCAGTTTTTTGTTATTTATTGTTTTTATCGCAACTATTTTAATCCAGGAAGTTAGCAGCACGTTCACTTATAACTTTTGCACACTTCGGGAGATCAGATCGACAGTCGCTCAGAGTTGTCCCGCCCGAAGTCACAGCTGGATTATCCCCCACCATCTTGGGCACGATTACACGCAAGCGTCGCCGGAGGAAGCGAGGGAAGCGAGCCGGCGTGCTAGTCAGGCTGAGACGTTGATCCGATCGCCCCCCACTACCCACCATTCTACTGGCTAATGTACAGTCTCTGGACAATAAGTTAAGCGAGCTACAGGCTCGTATTCAATTCCACCGGGAAACTAAGGACAACTGTTTCATCTGCCTTACGGAGACATGGATGTCAGAGGGGGTTACCGACGCAGCTATCGAGCCGACGGGATTTTCCGTCCACCGGGCGGACAGAACAAAGGCTCTCTCCGGTAAAGATTGCGGAGGGGGGGTATGTCTCATGATTAACAGATCTTGGTGCAACCAAAGTCATGTACATCCCCTCAAGTCTTTCTGTTCCCCGGACCTGGAGTACCTGATGCTTATGTGCCGTCCATACTGGCTACCTCGGGAGTTTACAGCGGTAACCGTGAGCGCTGTTTACATTCCCCCACAAGCCAACACGGACACAGCGCTGAAGGAACTGTATGGGGCTATCAGTGAACAGGAGTCACTGCAACCGATCGCTGTGAGGGAGGTCCAATGCTGGTCAGACCAATCGGACTCTATGCTACAGGATTGTTTTAATTGCACTGATTGGCACATGTTTCGCGTTGCCTCGGACAATAAAATCAACGAGTACGCGTCGTCGGTCACCGGGTTCATCAAGAAGTGCATAGATGACGTTGTTCCGACCAAGTCGGTTCGGATATACCCCAACCAGAAACCATGGATTAACGGCAATGTTTTTTGCTCGGTTCGACATGAACGGCAGCCAGCCGAAGCCAGCGCCGCCTGAGGAGACCAGCCTGCTGAACATCTCGGAGGCCGATGTGCGCTGCACCTTCAAGCGGTTGAACATCCGTAAGGCGGCAGGCCCCGACGACATCTCGGGCCGCGTTCTCGGAGCATGCGGACCTCCTGTCGGACCGCTGCCAGGTGGTGAGGATAGGCAGCACCACCTCAGAGCCACTGACCCTCAACACGGGAGCCCCCCAGGGATGCGTGCTGAGCCCTCTCCTCTACTCCCTCTACACCCACGACTGCATGCGGCTATGCACAGCTCCAACGTCATCGTCAAGTTTGCTGACGACACGACAGTGATGGGCCTGATCACCGGCGACGACGAGACAGCCTACTGGGAGGAGGTCGGATCACTGGAGCAGTGGTGCCAGGAGAACAGCCTCGCCCTCAACATCAAGAAGACCATGGAGCTGATCGTGGACTTCAGGAAGCAGAGAGGAGAGCACAGCCCTATCTCCATCGACGGTGTTGCAGAAGAGAGGGTCAGCAGCTTCAAGTTCCTCGGCGTCAAGTCAAGTCAAGTAAATTTTATTGTCACTTCACAGTATAAAGCAGTGATGTGAAAATCTTGTGTGCAATACCCGACGACAGACAGCAGTTATAAAATAAGATAAAAATAGATGAAAATAGAATGAAAATAGAATAAAGTTAAAAATTAAAATTAAAAATTAAAAATAAAATGCAATTTATAAAATGCAAAATATCAGCACAGAAAAGAGCAATATGTATATATAAATCAATGTAATAAAATATACATTGTTATATGCTATACGCCCTTGTTCAGCAGCCTGATGGCCTGACTGTGGAAGCTATCTCTAAGCCTATTTGTACGGCACTTGATACTGCGGTATCGCCTGCCTGACGGTAACAGTGAGTACAGTTCGTGGCTGGGGTGGGCAATGTCTTTTATAATTTTTTGGCCTTGGCCACGCACCGCTGATTGTAAATATCCAGGAGGGAGGGGAGCTCACCTCCAACGATATACTGGGCCGTCCGCACCACCCTTTGAAGCGCTCTGCGCTCGAGTGCGGTGCAGTTCCCGTACCAGGCGGTGATACACCCTGTAAGAACACTCTCGATGGTGCCGTTATAGAATGTTCTCAGGATGCGGGGGCCCATGCTAAATTTCTTCAGACGCCTGAGGAAATACAGGCGTTGTTGGGCCCTTTTCACCACGTGTGTGGGGTGCGTGGACAAAACAAATGGCGTCGATCTCACAGACTTCATTGGCCGAGGTGAACAGCTGATCTGCTCTGTGATCTCCCTGTCTCTGTCTATTCCCCGTGTGTCGCCGAAGCCCGGCGTGTCCACTAGGGTCAGAGAATAAGGGACTCGGAAGCCGTCCTGGTAGTTGACTTTGTAGGCGGTAACGTGAGATGTCTGACTTTGTGCTTGTGACTTTGACTGGCTCTCATCTATTAGTTTGAAGCGGAAAGAGTCTTTCCAATCTATGCCCAGAATGTAGTTGATCATTCCGTTGATCAAGGTTGTCTTTCCTGAACCTGTCGCCCCCAGCAACACGATAGTGCGATTTTGCCTCACGCTGTGTTTGCCAAATGTGTAGCTCTTGCATCCGTCTATACAAATATTATTTTTCTCCAGAGACAACTTGAAAACTGAAGGAGAACCGGATTTGATGAGTTTGCTTGATGATTTGATGAGTTCTGCCAGTCCATCGAATTGTACTTGTTGTGGGGGTGACAAGGTTTTAATTAATGCACTAGCTTCACAAGCCGGACCGAGGCCGACTGCGCACATAGCTCTACACCTGAACCCATACTCTTCATTACTCTTTAAGCCAGACACTGTGACATCACCAGCCTGGCACTCCATGTGTTGAAGCCAAACATCGTCTATGTAGACCTCCACAGCGTAGTTGATGACAGCTGCCAACCCAAATCGAGGTGGGGAAATATTCAGTGTTACACTGTTATGGGTTATGTCACTTGTGATCATTGTTGGCTTGGAAGGTGGTTCAAAGTTGTCATTGACTGAGGAGCCATCCGTGTAGAGCCTGACAATTGCGCCTTTCCTCTCATCATCTCTTAAAGCAGCTGTGAGGAACCTGATGCTGCTGTTCTCCCTATTGGCCTCTGCAAAATCTTTGAAGAGCTTTATCTTCTGTTGCACTTTGTCCATTTCTTCATCTGAAAAGAACCATTGTTCTTTATCCACATCATATTTACATGGCACATAGTCTGGCTTGTTTACTTCATCCAAGTAGTTTGACAGAGCTGAGAGATAAGGCTCTGGGGTTTCCAGCGAGGTGAAAACAAAGCTTACAGTATGTGTGGCATCTCCGCTGTGAATCTCACGTTGCAGACTGCTGCGACTGGTGACCATGTGGAGCATGTTGTCCACCAGAGAACTGATGATTTTGCTTTCTGTCTCTTTGCAATCCATCCACTCATTCAGGTCAATACTGTTGAAGGGAGAAGATTGTACACTTTTCAGGATATTTGCAAGAATACCTTCCTCCTCTCCTCCTCCTCTGATCAAGGGGAGCTTCCTTGCCATGGTCTTCTGGAACTCCAGTTTAAACTGAGAAACCAGTCCTTTGAAAGTCTTCACCTTTTTCTTGATCTGTGGAAATTGCTGGTGTATGGGCCATTTTTCTGCATCATTGCATCTGCTTTCCAGCTCACCGAGGTCCTCCAAGATATTCTGAGCGTCCCTGATTAATCTATCGCTTATTTGTCGAACCAGTTGAGCAGCAGCAGAATCTAGATTCTTCAGTGGCATTAACCAGACCTTCTGAGGCACTGTGTTCTTTCTATTGGATCCTAACAGCGTCGGTAGGCTTTGATAGGCTTCTATTGCCTCCTGAAAAGACACAGGGTGTCTCTCGAGGTGAAAGTCCCCATGGAACTTACAGGAGAACTTGTCGACCTTTGCAAAGTCTGCGTCTTCCATCTTCAGAGCACCTTTACCTTCAATATCCAACATGGGAATCTTCTTGATCAGCACCTTAAGGTTTCCTTCGATCTCTTGCCGGTCTTCCTCTTCTGACACCTCGCGGTCCAACACAAAGAAGGCGTGTGACCCATATAGGATCCCTGTCACTACGTGTGTTGCTTCTCCTGATTCAAAGACATAGGGATGCTTCACATTACCTCTGCCAATGTGGTTAATTGATAGCTGTTGGAACTTGGTGGTGTTCTTGTACTGAAGTGTCACTCTCGCCTGGTTTCTGGAAGTCTTACAATCTAAGAGATATTTGGCAGCGCCTTCTACCTCAATCAGTCCACATAAAAAACTGGCTTTCAGTGAAGCTTCAACATTCAATGCATTAGATTTGTCTTCAATAGAGTCAGACGCAACTATGTCAAAGGAACTGTTGGGTTGGAGTGTTTCAAATGCATCTTTCTCCAGGTCCTCCCGGTCCCAAAGCGTGAAGGCTGCAGAAGAAGAAGAACCACAAACCTCAAACCTCGGAATACATCAAAAACCTTCAGTTCTACATTTTGATGACAAATATCAGCGTAGTTTGGTACTGAAGGCCAATGCTGTCCTAAGAAAGATTTCAGGTTACCCTTGAAAAATATATTTAGAATCTCAAGGTAGGGTGCTTTATCTGATAATACACATTTCTGTGAGAATGTGTTCCCCTTAAATACCATTGGAATTCAAGGAATACTTTAGTGTTTCAAAAGTATAATATTATAAATATTTGCCATTTGGTGGTAGACATTTTGTCCAAAGCGTCTTAAAATACCATAAGTTGTATACATTTCTGAACATGAGAATATATTTGAACCTATAATTGACGTATCTTTTCATAAATTCTCACTAACCCTTAAGGACAAAACCAACATTGTGGATTATTATAATGATGATACATGAACATGATATCCCATAATAGACACAACATATAGCCATAATACATACATTATTACAATAATACATATATATTTTTGGTACTGTGTGTATGTGTACAATGTGTGTTAGTAACTGTTATTACGTGTTAGTTAGCTGACATTAGCTCGTTAGCTAACTAACACTAGCCTCATGGGTAAATGTTGATCTTCACTGCATGATTTGGCTGAAAAGGTGATGGCCTTCAAATGAGCATTTAACAAACTAATCTTACAGTCAACTATATTGTAAAACATATAGAAATGTAAAACATGGAAAATATAAAACATCAACTGTGTGTATGTGTGTGTGTGTATATATATGTATATATATGTATATATATATATATGTATATATATATATATGTATACGTATATATATATATATATACATATATATGTGTGTGTGTTTATGTGTGTATGTGTATATACATTATATTATATTAGACTACATTATATAACATTATATTACACTATACTACATATATATCATTATACTTCATTATATATCATTATATTACATTAGAATACACTATACTACATTATATATCATTATATTACATATATATATATTACATTATATATCATTATGTTACATTATATATCATTATGTTACATTATATATCATTATATTACATTATATATCATTATATTACATTATATATCATTATATTACATTATATATCATTATGTTACATTATATATCATTATATTACATTATATATCATTATATTACATTATATATCACAGTGGTGAAGCGTCAGGGCCTTCAAGGTATTCAGAGAAGACCCTGGAACTCTCAGATGAAACAAAAAAAATCTAATTAATTGTATTAATACAATTTAATACAATTTAAATAAAATGAATAAATGAGAATGGTATCTGTGTTGTTATCTGTTATATTACAGTGTTACGTTGATTTGTTTGTCTTTCTCGGTCCATGCACGACGCATTTGAGTGGTTTTGTGTTGGAAAAACAATGCAACCAATCAGATATTTTTCTAGGTTGCTGGGAAGAATATCCTTCAACCAAAGTATTCCCGATGACTTTGGCCCTTAGACTGAATGAGAGCGTACGTTTGTATTGACAATTTGATAAACCAATCATATAGTGATTTGTAGCCAATGGGCGTATTCTTTCAGATTTCCCCACAGCTCAATAGGGAGCTAGAAGGTATACTGGCTGGAGCGAGAGTGGATCTAGCGTAGTGCTACGTTGTTTCGACGTAGGATTTTTACGTCAAAATGGCAACAGGCGAAGATGATGTCGTTGCGGATTTATTGTCGGAACCATTTTCAAGACGACCATTCAATGTAAAGATGGACATTATTAAAAAAGGCCGTCCAACGCCCGACAATCTTGAGCTGAATCAAGTTGTTAAAGGCTATGTTCGCCATTTACAGGCTAGCAACTGGGAAAGATACCCGTGGCTAACGGGCTCTACTAGCCACAAGAGGCTCTACTGATGGGAGTGTTGCTGTTTGGGACCGACCAGAGGGCAGGGAATTGGAAAGGCAACTTATTTAGGATCTGAAAAGCGATCATCTTTATGACCTGATGGTGGTCGCACCATTCATCCAGAAGGACAGGAGAATGGATTTGGTCTTTAAGTGAACATCATTGGTGAGTGAGACTCATTTGTCTTTGCTGGTTTTGTCTCAGTGTTGCGTCTCGTTGAGCTGGTTGTTGCATTTTGTTTCCACACACTTGTTGACTGATTAGTTAATGGCTGTCTTGAGTTTGTTAAGTATTGTTGTGCATTTGAATTGAGAGTTTTGACTTGATCTTTCTTTGCATCGCTTAACGTGAAAAGACTTAACGTAACTAAGAGTTACAAAACCGCGATCAATAATCACCTAATTTGCATATGTCTTGTCATTAGCACTTTCACCTTTTCACTTTCATTGTGACAGGTGAAAGTGCTAATGACAAGACATTTGGTGATTATTGATCGCTATTTTGGAACTTAAAGTTCCAAAGTTACGTTAAGCCTTTTCTCGTGAAGCGTGTTAGACCGTCCCTTTAACCGATAGCCTGTGTGGTGGTCTGTGTTGGGCTGTTACTTCACTACATGGACACTGCTTTACAACTAGGGTCAGATTGGAAATTGGCTGCGACAATCTGATCTTCCTAAATGAGATAACGCATAGTGACTCCTCCGTGACGTCTGACTAGAACTGAATTTTCGAATGGGGGTGGTGGTCTAGAGCAGGGGTTCCCAAAATGGGGGGGGGGGGGGGTCGCGAGATGATTTCAGAATCCTCTCGATGTGACAATGAGGTTTTTATTCGTGAAGATCTGTGCACACGTTGTTTTTAATGTTCCAGTACCTCCGGTGATAGTGTGGGGGGGCGGGGGCTGAAAAGTTGGGGAACCCCTGGTCTACAGAAGGTCCAGTTGTGATAGACACGCTTCGCCACTGATATATCATTAAATTACATCAGACTCGATGATATTGTATTTACCGGGGACCAGCGAGTCGTTACGACAGTCGTAAAGCATTCCCAGACTGAAGGGCCGGCCCAGTGCCGCCAGCACTAATACCTCGTTTCCACCAAAGAAAGCCCAGTTCGGGCTCTCGCGAGTCAACGTTTCCACTGCCTTTTTCGCCGAGAGAGCCACGTCATGACGTCACTGTTAACGTCTCTGCTTTCCCAGCAGCTCGCGCCAACTTCCACAACAGTGGATTACATGATGGATGTTAAAGTGTTGCTCCTGGCTTTGAGGCTACAAACAGCTGCTCGTCTTTAGTGCTATGGACGCGATTACGTTGAAGCCCCTAACTGTGATAAAGGACTATACTAATAAAATGGACTTGACGTTAGAGCTGCATTAATAGAGTACTTAAACAGAAGGGACCATTTGCCTTTTCTTCTTCAAAACTGTCATCTTGTATTATGTTTCTCGGTTGATAAAGCATAATGAAGCGGACATTGTATGAAAAATAGAAATGTTTTATTAAAAAAAAAAAAAAAACATTAAATACACAATATACAGTAATCACAAAATGTAAAAGTGTAGAGTGCAGTGTAATAAGTCCATGTTAATAAAGCTCCGAGGGGCTGAGGGGCTCCTGTGAGCTGCAGCCCAGTGGGGCCGTAGCTCCGCATCGCATCGTCCAGGGAAGACGACTCCATAAACAACTAAAACAAGAGAAAAGTGAATTAAAACATGACTCCATTACACTTTACTGTTTTTAGAAAGTAGCATCCTGACGTTATCAAGGTTAATATCGGCTAACAGAAGCCTAGCAATCATAGCTCCTCATTTGTGATGATAGGAACATAACATTGATGTGATAATGAGCAGCTCGCTAAACAGATTATAAATACAAAGCTGGTTGGCAACACGGGAAAGATTTATAAAGTAAAACTTACCAGGACCAGAGTGACAGCAGCGGATCATCAGTTGTATGATTAGCTCTCGTATCGTCCAGTTTGTTATCGATTAGCTCCTTGGATCATCAGTTTGTTATCGATTAGCTCCTCGTATTGTCCAGTTTGTTATCGATTAGCCCCTCGTATCGTCCAGTTTGTTATCGATTAGCTCCTCGGTCCTGTCCCCCGCTGAAGACATCTCACGCTGTAGTTTTTCTAATAGCGGTTTGTTCTAGAAGCTCCTCTAGTTTATTGTGACCTTCTGCCGAGGACAACAACGCAAACAAACGCAGTTTGTCTCGTCCACGGACCACTGTCACCTTCACGTCCACGGAGAATTTTACTGATTTTAAAGATGGCGGAAAAAAACTTTGAGTTTGTTTTGAGTTTGTCCGATAAGCCACGCCCCCAGCCCCGTAAGCCACGCCCCCAGCCCCTGACGTAGTGGAGCCGGCTGGCCAGCTCAGCTTCGAAGTGGAGCCGCAAACGAACCACTTAACGGAGCCAGAAAGCGGCTCCATTGCGGTGGAAACCCAAAGAACTGGTTCGCGATGACGCGCGGGCTCCGAAACGGCTCTCAAAACAGCTTGGTGGAAACAAGCCCTAACACACGCACGCACAATTAATTAGCAGTGTGTTGAATTCGTTTCTCAGTCCTTGGCGGGAGAATAGCGCGGGAGAACAATAAGTTGGTAACATTAAAGATTAATAACGTTAAAGATTAGATGTTACAACACATCAATTCCATCTTTACACTTGAGAATGGATACGTCAACAGTTACACTAGACACTAATACTAGGCCTACTAGGCTCAACATTAGGCTAATTATAATAATAATAATATAATCATAATCATAATCATAACAGGTAAATGACCTCACCGGAGAGATGTCACAGCCGTCGGGTTTCCACAAAGTGTGTAGACTTAACTTTATACTTTCCTCGGTAACCCCTCCTCCTAGAGAGAGAGAGAGAGAGAGAGAGAGAGAGAGAGAGAGAGAGAGAGAGAGAGAGAGAGAGAGAGAGAGAGAGGAGAGAGAGAGAGAGAGAGAGAGAGAGAGAGAGAGAGAGAGAGAGAGAGAGAGAGAGAGAGAGAGAGAGAGAGAGAGAGAGAGAGAGAGAAGAGAGAGAGGAGAGAGAGAGAGAGAGAGAGAGAGAGAGAGAGAGAGAGAGAGGGAGAGAGAGAGAGAGAGAGAGAGAAGAGAGAGAGGGAGAGAGAGAGAGAGAGAGAGAGAGAGAGAGAGAGAGAGAGAGAGAGAGAGAGAGAGAGAGAGAGAGAGACAAAGCCAAAGAGAGAGAGGGAGGGCGAGAGAGACAAAGTGAAAGAGAGAGAGGGAGGGGGAGAGAGACAAAGTGAAAGAGAGAGAGGGAGGGCGAGAGAGACAAAGTGAAAGAGAGAGAGGGAGGGGGAGAGAGACAAAGTGAAAGAGAGAGAGGGAGGGCGAGAGAGACAAAGTGAAAGAGAGAGAGGGAGGGGGAGAGAGACAAAGTGAAAGAGAGAGAGGGAGGGCGAGAGAGACAAAGTGAAAGAGAGAGAGGGAGGGCGAGAGAGACAAAGTGAAAGAGAGAGAGTGCTCATATACATACATGGCCTAAACATGCATAAAAGCATATACACACACACACACACACACACACACACACGTACACAAATTGTTTGAAATTCTTTCTGCGGGAGGGAATGGGGAGGAAACATTCCAATGTACCTTGCAATAGGCCTTTATCACATTTCCTGCTTCCGGAGCCGTGAGCAGTGTACTCTTTCTTCCGGTAGTTACCCCAGATACGGGACAAACTGTGGCCGCCTCCTCTCCTCTCTGTTATTGTAATGTACCGGCTGCTCAACGTCTAAACAAAGACAGCCCTACCTCCGTTTACACCATTACCCAAAGACAAACTCCTCCGCAAGTCTTGTGTAAGGCTGATAAGGAGGATGAAGGTCCCTCGTTTCATGTTCTCAGGGGTAGCGCGTATGTCTGCAGTTTGCACTTTGACAAGGAGAGCATATACGTCTCGAAAGGTGGGCGGAATAGGCTAATAATGTCGGGTATGTGTGTGATTAAAAGCACTGGTCCTGACCCCCACACACACTC
>CM051005.1:1983860-2001360 GCA_027704905.1 Muraenolepis orangiensis | reverse complement strand
GCTCGGAGCCACCGGCTCGGGGAAGTCCACCCTGGTGAACGGGATGATCAACTACATCCTGGGGGTCGAGTGGGAGGACATGTTCAGGTTCAAGTTGGTCGACGTGAACACGGCCCGGTCTCAGGCTCAAAGCCAGACCTCGGAGGTCACGGTGAACAAGCTGAACCACCGGAAGGGCTTTCAGATCGACTACTCCCTGACCATCGTGGACACGCCGGGCTTCGGAGACACCAGGGGCATCGAGAGAGACCGGATGATCATAGGTCAGATGGAAAACCTGTTCAAGGCTCCCCTCGGGGTCAGCTCCATCGACGCCATCTGCTTCGTGGCCCAAGCCTCCCTCGCTCGCCTCACGGCCACCCAGAGGTACGTCTTTGACTCGGTGCTCTCCATATTCGGCAACAACGTGGCAGACAACATTCGGATTTTGGTGACGTTCGCGGCCGGCCAACTTCCCCCGGTGCTCACCGCCATCAAAGAGTCCGGGGCGCCCTGTCCCAAGAGGACAAACGGTCTCCCGGTTCATTTCAAATTCAACAACTCCGCCCTGTTCGCCGACAACAAGGTTGCCGAGGACGGGGAAGGGAACTTTGATAAGATGTTTTGGGCCATGGGAACCAAAAGCATGAAGAACTTCTTCTCTGCCCTGGACAGCATCGAGACCAAAAGCTTGACCTTAACCAAGGAGGTGTTGCGGCAGAGAAGTCAGCTGGAGAACACCATCGAGAACCTCCAGAAGAAGGTGAAGTTGGGCCTTGCTAAACTTGAGGAGATCAAACAAGAGTCTGAAATTCTCCAGACCCACGAGGCGACCATCACAGCCAACGGGAATTTTGAGTTTGACTTCTCCTTCATGAAGTCCATTCAAATAAAAATTTCCGAAGCGGGAAAATTCATCACCAACTGTCAGCAGTGTTCAGTGACCTGCCACTATCCCTGCGCCATCCCAAACGACGAAGACAAGAGCGGCTGCGTTGCCATGGGACCGGACGGCAATGCGAGAAAAAGTGCCCCTGGTCAGTGCACTTCAACCAAAAGTACCGCTGGGAATACCAGCAGGTGACAGAGAAAAGGACCTTCAAGGAACTGAAGGACAAGTACCAGCAGGCCACCAAGAAGGCCATGTTGGTCCAGGACGTCATGGAGCAGATGCGGGTGCAGTACAAATTGCTGCAGGAGGAGGTCCTCCAGCTGATGAAGAGCTCCACCCAGTGCCTCAACCGGCTGAAGGAGATCGCCCTCAAGCCCAATCCGCTGTCCACGCCGGAGTACATCGACCTGCTCATCCAGGGCGAGAAGTCGGAGTTGAAGGAGGGCTACCTGCAGCGCATCCAGAAGCTCCAGGAGATGAGAGAGAGCGAGGTGACCATGGAGAAGGTGTCTCGTGGTGTCGCTCTGCTCGAGTGACGTTCCCACTGGAAAGATGTTGGCTTCATTTCATGTGCTTATGGTGTGGACATAACATAAGTATTTGTTTTAAATGTAAGTGATTTTAGTTAATGAGGGGTGGGGGTATAAGTAGATCATTACCACAATATTACAAGATGCTTTTTGGAATCAGGGGATTACATTAATTTTGGGACAATTATTTTGTTCTATATTTACATTGAATTCGTTCATATATTAACATGACATTAGTTTGTTCTATATTTACATTGCATTTTTATGTTTTATTATTGCACAAATAAACTGTAATAGCCAAGCTATTTTCAGTACATTTTTCACAAATGATGCATTTAAAAAATGATGTCTATGAAGATTGTGTATGAAAAGTTACCTTAAGTCAATGTTTAAATGCCGTGAGTATATATGTATTGGGTTGATAACTGATTCAAACTACTAAAATAGGTTTGAGTTTAAGGTTTCAATCTATGTTCCTAACTATTATATCAATACCATTGTGCTGCTATGGTTAAGACTGCTACACCTAGGAACCTTTGTGTCACGAGAAGGGAGTGGGTTGGACCCCGACCGCAGACACCGACAAGTGGAGCGATACGAACGGCTTTATTTACAGTAACACACACCAAGTCACCAGGGTGCACTGGGGAGACGATCCGCGGAGGACCGGCAGGTAGTGGACCGGCGAGCAGTCCGGGACGGGGGGAGGAGTCAGTGTACCGGGGGTTAGGGTGCGAAGTACCGGCCGGCTAGTCTGCAGGCGATGGGTATCAGACGGGAGAACTACGTGCATTAAAGGGTTACGACCTCACGCTGGGGTAAAGGAAAGACCACGTATATATACCCCAGGTGAGGTGATCAATAATTACACGGGGAGATTGTGTCCAGGTGTGTGTGTGTGTGTGCGCCGCCAGCGCACGTGGCTTGGCCACGCCCAGTGGCGGCTCGTCCATAGGGGCGCAGGGGCGCCGCCCCACCTGGTTGAGACCCCTTTTTTTTTTTGACCCCTAAAAATAAACTAAACATGTTTCAAATGAATAATAATTACTCTTTTTATGTATGTTTGTGTTGCACAATAACGTTAATATAGCAAATATAAATCATTGTTTTGTGCGTGCTATTCTCCCCCCTCGTTTGTCATTGACGTCACTCTCATAGAAATCTGGTACCTACCTCCAAACCTGGGCGCACGGCGGTGCGCCCAGGATCTCCGCGTCGCGGCCAATGAAAATGGATCAAGCAATTAAATGTAGCCTATCAAGGGTCCTAAATACGATCTGTGGGGGCGCATTTCATTGCGCCCGAACAAAGAAACCAGTCACGCATGCGCGACTCAAATTGAGTGGCGCATGCGTGAATGCGTGAGCAAAGAAAACCAGTCACGCATGCGCCATTCATAGCCTAGTTGAACCTTATTTGTAAAGCCCGTACTGCTCTGCTCTCAGTTCGGTCTTGCTGTCTGAGGAGAGGTACGTTTTTGTTGTCCCGGTTATAGTTTTACATTTATTTTTATTGTGGACGATGTAAACGTAAAGTAAAGGGGATAAGAAATGTTGGTCTTGCTGTATAAACATGCAGCTTGTGTCATTTGTATGTAAACGGTGTGGATTGGGGTTTTGTAAGTTTATCGTGGACACGTGCTTCCCCAATGCTAGCTACAGGGTCCTCCGTGTGTTTGTCTGCTAATATAGGCTGTGGTCGAATGTATTAAGCATTTGTATTCTATTTAATTAGTTAAATTCAGAAGCATTTGTTAATGAGTCAGTTCGCGTCTTGCTGTCTGAGGAGAGGAGATTGAGACCCGTGTGTGTGGGAGAGACCTCATGTTGCAAGTTTGTTCTTTTTTTGTTCTGTACAGGACACAGCCATTACACTAGCTACCATGGACAATTCTGTCAAATCCCTCAAAGCAACACCATTTGAAAGACGAACACTGCAAGAAAAACTCAGAGTGAAAGAGTTTGGACCTCATCAGCCTGACATCAGCATTCAGCAACCAGCAACAGACAGAGGAAGGCTATATATTCAGTCGTTTTCCAGAACCTGGTTTGCTAAGTGGTTCTTGTATAGTTAGTATAGCATAGGTACATAGATTAAACTGTATATTGTATAGTAGTGTAGTGTACATAGGACCCAGTACCTTTTAATTTGTAAGCTTAACATTGTATTGCATTTTATCTCAGGACTTGTATCAGGTCTATTTTATTATCTTCTATTTTGTTCTAATTACTTTTGCACAATCGAATGTAAGACCATATTTAGGTATTATTTTTGATGGCACACTGGGTAGTCTTTCTAATATAAGACCATATTTTTTTCTTATGTTTATTTTCTACTAGGCACCATATAATAAATGTTCTTTCACCATAAGTTTCAAGTTTGTTTATTATTTGTCACAACAAAATACAGAATACTGATTGATTGTGCTACATACAGTAAAAATAAAGTAAGTAAAAAAAGAAATTAAGCAGTAAGTAAAGGAATGTTCAGTCAATATACATATATACAATACAGAGTAGAATGAGTAACGGTGAGGTTTATATTATGTATAGTTTTTTATTTTTAATTAGCCCTCTCGGTCGTTTACATGGTGAAATGGCGCCACAGTCTGGGAAAATCCGGTATTGCACAGCAGATATGATTAAAAAAAAAAAAGAAATTTACCCCTGCGCCCCTCCTACTTCGGATGTCACCGGCCGCCACTGCCCGGTTGGTCCCACGGAGAATCCCCGTGTCCTCATGTCACATGCTGCTTCTTGTGCGGATCCGTAGAGCTTCGGTCCGTCATCCCAGTGGATTCTCATTTTAGTGAGAGGAGTTTGAAAGCGGAATCCTCTCTCCTTCAGAAGCTTCTTCATTCCGCTGTAAGCTTTGCGTTTCTGAACCACTTCTGTTGCATAGTCATGGTCAAATATCAACGGCCGCCCCTCCACAACGATTTTCTTTCTTCAGGACCATCTCTTTAACCGTGAATTCCAAAACATGTACGATCATAGATGGCGGTGGCGAGTTGCAGTTTGGTTTGTGGGCCAGCGCCCTGTGTGTTGGATTTGCAGGTTGACATTTGGAGGCATTGAGAGCTCCGTTGTGAGCAGTTGGTGTACATATTTGGGAGCAGAATCTCCTTCTTTATCCTCGGGTATTCCAAAGATACAAATGTTATTTTTCCAACTCCTCCCTTCAATATCTGTCAACTTATCCTGCAGAATGTGCTGTTGTTTTCGGGACTTCCAGAGCGCGTCCTTCACCTCCATATTCCACGATCCGTCCCTCTGCCTCGGTGATTTGAGACCTTTGTGCTTGTAAAGTTTTAGTGTTGGCAGAGAGTTGTTGGTACATTTCTCGCTTAAGCTTGTTTATTTCAGATTTAACATCCTCCGTGACTTGCTCCTTGAGCGTGGTTAAGTCCTTTTTCATTGAGGTTTTGAGGTCGCGTATTTCTTTGCTAATTGCCTCGAGCCCTGACCGCATTGTCAAGGTTAGCGAGTTAGCTTCAGCAAGTTGCACCTGTTCTTCGTTCTGTTGGTCTCGTCTTTCCCTACCTCTAGTTACAACTCCCCCACTCATCAAACTTTACTATAACGTGTGTTTTTATGAATTATGGGGAGTTAGTTTTAAGCTAGCTATCGGAGAGAAGTATTACGCAGCCGTCACCTTCGCCGACCAGAAGTCCTCTTAAAGGTTTAATTCTAAGGGTATTTAGGCATTGTCCCTCAGTTCATGACAGGAGATCACATATATTGCTATGGCTCTGGTTTCTCAAAGTAATATAAACTAAATAACACCAGTTGGTCCAGCAACCTAATGTGTTATGTTGCCCTACTTCAATACCTAAATGTCTTATTTTTATTTGATTCATTGGTGAAATAGGAACATTTTCATTAAGTTAGCCTCCTCATCTGGCAAAGAGTTGACAGACAGTTAACATGGGAAACACATTCAATCGTTTAAAAAAATGCCGTTAATTCATCAACTTCCCGCTGAAATGAGTGATGACGTCACGTAGTAGATATGAACGCGGTCCAACCACGTGATGTGGTGTTTCTGAACTAATGCAGTCTCCATAACCCGGAAGCTGGACCAATATCCCTCTGACCAAGCTTACAACGGTTGGGCGCTTGAAGGTTAGTGTGTCAGGTTAAAGCTGGTGGGCCTGTTGACCTTTGACCTCATTGTTAAACGTCTTTTACAGCTAAAGATGGTGTCGGTCATGATGCCGTTTGGTTCTTTTAATGACTCCCCTGCCGTCTGATTGGTAGTGGTCAGCGGAGTCTGGCGTCTGATTGTCATTGTCTGCTGAGGCATGCTGACAAAATGAGGATGATGATGCGTTTCTCTGTGTTGGACGTTAAATAAATCCTCGTCCCGCCTTCCAGATGCAGAAGAAATTGGATTCTAGCGATAAAGACCTGGAGGAGGTCCAGGCCCTGGAGGAGAACCACCTCAAGCCCAATGAAGGTGAGAGGACCAGGAAGACGGCTCCAGGAAAACCTCCTCTGCGAGGTGTCCTCATTTGGTCAATGGATGGTCCAATGGACTGCATCTATAAAGCACTTTACAGTTATACATCACACCTTCATACACACATCACACCTTCATACACACATCACACCTTCATACACACATCACACATTCATACACACATCACACCTTCATACACACATCACACATTCATACACACATCACACATTCATACACACACACATCACACATTCATACACACATCACACATTCACACACACACATCACACATTCACACACACATCACACATTCATACACACATCACACATTCATACACACATCACACATTCATACACACATCACACATCACACACACATCACACATTCATACAGACATCACACATTCATACACACATCACACATTCATACACACATCACACCTTCATACACACATCACACCTTCATACACACATCACACATTCACACACACATCACACATTCATACACACATCACACAAGTTGCTGGTTCGATACCCCAGCTCCTCCTAGCAAAAGTTGTTGACAAAGGTGTTGTGGAGGTAGGGGTGTTGACATGGAGGTAGGGGTGTTGACATGGGGGTAGGGGTGTTGACATGGGGGTAGGGGTGTTGACATGGAGGTAGGGGTGTTGACATGGAGGGAGGGGTGTTGACATGGGGGTAGGGGTGTTGACATGGAGGTAGGGGTGTTGACATGGGGGTAGGGGTGTTAACATGGAGGGAGGGGTGTTGACATGGAGGGGTGTTGACATGGGGGTAGGGGTGTTGACATGGGGGTAGGGGTGTTGACATGGAGGTAGGGGTGTTGACATGGAGGTAGGGGTGTTGACATGGAGGTAGGGGTGTTGACATGGAGGGAGGGGTGTTGACATGGGGGTAGGGGTGTTGACATGGGGGTAGGGGTGTTGACATGGAGGTAGGGGTGTTGACATGGAGGTAGGGGTGTTGACATGGAGGTAGGGGTGTTGACATGGGGGTAGGGGTGTTGACATGGAGGGAGGGGTGTTGACATGGAGGGAGGGGTGTTGACATGGAGGGGTGTTGACATGGGGGTAGGGGTGTTGACATGGGGGTAGGGGTGTTGACATGGAGGGAGGGGTGTTGACATGGAGGGGTGTTGACATGGGGGTAGGGGTGTTGACATGGAGGTAGGGGTGTTGACATGGGGGTAGGGGTGTTGACATGGAGGTAGGGGTGTTGACATGGAGGTAGGGGTGTTGACATGGAGGTAGGGGTGTTGACATGGAGGTAGGGGTGTTGACATGGGGGTAGGGGTGTTGACATGGAGGGAGGGGTGTTGACATGGAGGGAGGGGTGTTGACATGGAGGGGTGTTGACATGGGGGTAGGGGTGTTGACATGGGGGTAGGGGTGTTGACATGGGGGTAGGGGTGTTGACATGGAGGTAGGGGTGTTGACATGGAGGTAGGGGTGTTGACATGGAGGTAGGGGTGTTGACATGGAGGTAGGGGTGTTGACATGGGGGTAGGGGTGTTGACATGGAGGGAGGGGTGTTGACATGGAGGGAGGGGTGTTGACATGGAGGGGTGTTGACATGGGGGTAGGGGTGTTGACATGGGGGTAGGGGTGTTGACATGGAGGGAGGGGTGTTGACATGGAGGGGTGTTGACATGGGGGTAGGGGTGTTGACATGGAGGGAGGGGTGTTGACATGGAGGTAGGGGTGTTGACATGGAGGTAGGGGTGTTGACATGGAGGTAGGGGTGTTGACATGGAGGGGTGTTGACATGGGGTAGGGGTGTTGACATGGGGGTAGGGGTGTTGACATGGAGGGAGGGGTGTTGACATGGAGGTAGGGGTGTTGACATGGAGGTAGGGGTGTTGACATGGGGGTAGGGGTGTTGACATGGAGGTAGGGGTGTTGACATGGAGGTAGGGGTGTTGACATGGGGTAGGGGTGTTGACATGGAGGGAGGGGTGTTGACATGGAGGTAGGGGTGTTGACATGGAGGTAGGGGTGTTGACATGGGGGTAGGGGTGTTGACATGGGGGTAGGGGTGTTGACATGGAGGTAGGGGTGTTGACATGGGGGTAGGGGTGTTGACATGGAGGGAGGGGTGTTGACATGGGGGTAGGGGTGTTGACATGGGGGTAGGGGTGTTGACATGGAGGTAGGGGTGTTGACATGGAGGTAGGGGTGTTGACATGGAGGTAGGGGTGTTGACATGGGGGTAGGGGTGTTGACATGGAGGGAGGGGTGTTGACATGGAGGGAGGGGTGTTGACATGGAGGGGTGTTGACATGGGGTAGGGGTGTTGACATGGGGGTAGGGGTGTTGACATGGAGGGAGGGGTGTTGACATGGAGGGGTGTTGACATGGGGGTAGGGGTGTTGACATGGAGGTAGGGGTGTTGACATGGGGGTAGGGGTGTTGACATGGAGGTAGGGGTGTTGACATGGAGGTAGGGGTGTTGACATGGAGGTAGGGGTGTTGACATGGAGGTAGGGGTGTTGACATGGGGGTAGGGGTGTTGACATGGAGGGAGGGGTGTTGACATGGAGGGAGGGGTGTTGACATGGAGGGGTGTTGACATGGGGGTAGGGGTGTTGACATGGGGGTAGGGGTGTTGACATGGGGGTAGGGGTGTTGACATGGAGGTAGGGGTGTTGACATGGAGGTAGGGGTGTTGACATGGAGGTAGGGGTGTTGACATGGGGGTAGGGGTGTTGACATGGAGGGAGGGGTGTTGACATGGAGGGAGGGGTGTTGACATGGAGGGGTGTTGACATGGGGGTAGGGGTGTTGACATGGGGGTAGGGGTGTTGACATGGAGGGAGGGGTGTTGACATGGAGGGGTGTTGACATGGAGGGGTGTTGACATGGGGGTAGGGGTGTTGACATGGAGGTAGGGGTGTTGACATGGGGGTAGGGGTGTTGACATGGAGGTAGGGGTGTTGACATGGAGGTAGGGGTGTTGAAATGGAGGTAGGGGTGTTGTGGAGGGAGGGGTGTTGACATGGAGGGGTGTTGACATAGAGGTAGGGGTGTTGACATGGAGGTAGGGGTGTTGACATGGGGGTAGGGGTGTTGACATGGAGGTAGGGGTGTTGACATGGAGGTAGGGGTGTTGACATGGAGGTAGGGGTGTTGACATGGAGGTAGGGGTGTTGACATGGGGGTAGGGGTGTTGACATGGAGGGAGGGGTGTTGACATGGAGGGAGGGGTGTTGACATGGAGGGGTGTTGACATGGGGGTAGGGGTGTTGACATGGGGGTAGGGGTGTTGACATGGAGGGAGGGGTGTTGACATGGAGGGGTGTTGACATGGGGGTAGGGGTGTTGACATGGAGGTAGGGGTGTTGACATGGGGGTAGGGGTGTTGACATGGAGGTAGGGGTGTTGACATGGAGGTAGGGGTGTTGACATGGAGGGGTGTTGACATGGGGGTAGGGGTGTTGACATGGAGGTAGGGGTGTTGACATGGAGGTAGGGGTGTTGACATGGGGGTAGGGGTGTTGACATGGAGGGAGGGGTGTTGACATGGAGGTAGGGGTGTTGACATGGAGGTAGGGGTGTTGACATGGGGGTAGGGGTGTTGACATGGGGGTAGGGGTGTTGACATGGGGGTAGGGGTGTTGACATGGGGGTAGGGGTGTTGACATGGAGGTAGGGGTGTTGACATGGAGGTAGGGGTGTTGACATGGGGTAGGGGTGTTGACATGGAGGGAGGGGTGTTGACATGGAGGTAGGGGTGTTGACATGGGGGTAGGGGTGTTGACATGGAGGTAGGGGTGTTGACATGGGGGTAGGGGTGTTGACATGGAGGTAGGGGTGTTGACATGGAGGTAGGGGTGTTGACATGGAGGTAGGGGTGTTGACATGGAGGTAGGGGTGTTGACATGGAGGTAGGGGTGTTGACATGGGGGTAGGGGTGTTGACATGGAGGGAGGGGTGTTGACATGGAGGTAGGGGTGTTGACATGGGGGTAGGGGTGTTGACATGGAGGTAGGGGTGTTGACATGGGGGTAGGGGTGTTGACATGGAGGGAGGGGTGTTGACATGGAGGGAGGGGTGTTGACATGGAGGGAGGGGTGTTGACATGGGGGTAGGGGTGTTGACATGGAGGTAGGGGTGTTGACATGGGGGTAGGGGTGTTGACATGGAGGTAGGGGTGTTGACATGGAGGGAGGGGTGTTGACATGGGGGTAGGGGTGTTGACATGGAGGGAGGGGTGTTGACATGGAGGTAGGGGTGTTGACATGGAGGTAGGGGTGTTGACATGGGGGTAGGGGTGTTGACATGGAGGGAGGGGTGTTGACATGGAGGGAGGGGTGTTGACATGGAGGGGTGTTGACATGGGGGTAGGGGTGTTGACATGGAGGTAGGGGTGTTGACATGGGGGTAGGGGTGTTGACATGGAGGGAGGGGTGTTGACATGGAGGGAGGGGTGTTGACATGGAGGGGTGTTGACATGGGGGTAGGGGTGTTGACATGGGGGTAGGGGTGTTGACATGGAGGGAGGGGTGTTGACATGGAGGGGTGTTGACATGGGGGTAGGGGTGTTGACATGGAGGTAGGGGTGTTGACATGGGGGTAGGGGTGTTGACATGGAGGTAGGGGTGTTGACATGGAGGTAGGGGTGTTGACATGGGGGTAGGGGTGTTGACATGGAGGTAGGGGTGTTGACATGGAGGTAGGGGTGTTGACATGGGGGTAGGGGTGTTGACATGGAGGTAGGGGTGTTGACATGGAGGTAGGGGTGTTGACATGGAGGTAGGGGTGTTGACATGGAGGTAGGGGTGTTGACATGGGGGTAGGGGTGTTGACATGGAGGGAGGGGTGTTGACATGGAGGTAGGGGTGTTGACATGGAGGTAGGGGTGTTGACATGGGGGTAGGGGTGTTGACATGGAGGTAGGGGTGTTGACATGGAGGTAGGGGTGTTGACATGGAGGTAGGGGTGTTGACATGGGGGTAGGGGTGTTGACATGGAGGGAGGGGTGTTGACATGGAGGTAGGGGTGTTGACATGGAGGTAGGGGTGTTGACATGGGGGTAGGGGTGTTGACATGGAGGGTAGGGGTGTTGACATGGAGGTAGGGGTGTTGACATGGGGGTAGGGGTGTTGACATGGAGGTAGGGGTGTTGACATGGGGGTAGGGGTGTTGACATGGGGGTAGGGGTGTTGACATGGAGGTAGGGGTGTTGACATGGGGGTAGGGGTGTTGACATGGGGGTAGGGGTGTTGACATGGAGGTAGGGGTGTTGACATGGAGGTAGGGGTGTTGACATGGAGGTAGGGGTGTTGACATGGGGGTAGGGGTGTTGACATGGGGGTAGGGGTGTTGACATGGAGGGAGGGGTGTTGACATGGAGGGAGGGGTGTTGACATGGGGGTAGGGGTGTTGACATGGGGGTAGGGGTGTTGACATGGGGGTAGGGGTGTTGACATGGGGGTAGGGGTGTTGACATGGAGGTAGGGGTGTTGACATGGGGGTAGGGGTGTTGACATGGGGGTAGGGGTGTTGACATGGGGGTAGGGGTGTTGACATGGAGGTAGGGGTGTTGACATGGGGGTAGGGGTGTTGACATGGAGGTAGGGGTGTTGACATGGAGGTAGGGGTGTTGACATGGGGGTAGGGGTGTTTGTAGGCCCGTTGTGATGCTATTGGTCTCTAGACCCCTAACCCACTGATGCGATGGTTGGCCATTGCTCTGCTCCGGCTCCACAGACGTGGAGGCCAACGGGGGCGGGGCCCTGGCGGAGGAGGAGCAGCTGATGCTGTCGGGGGCGAGCCGTGCCCGCTCGCCGGAAGCCGCCTACACGGACCAGGACTGCGAGCACAAGTGCCACTCGCACTTCCACGACACGGTGGGCGGCCAGGCGGACCACCACCACCACCACGACTACCACCACATCCTGCACCACCACCACTCGCAGAACCACCACCCGCACAGCCACGCCCGCTCCTACTCGCAGGTGTCACAGCGGTGTGTGGTGAGGTTGGACCCAGAACGCAGGCGGAGACCAGGAAAGGAAGAACAGGGGTTTTATTAATGGTACAAAACACAATAGATGGTTATCCCCCAGGACCGACGAGGGAGCTGGGACCGGGAGATCGAGGTGCGTCAAGCCGACAGGTAGAAGACGTAGGGATAGTTGGGACAGGCGATGGGTCGGGTTACCGGGAAGTCAAGGTGCGTTGAGGTGGTGCGTCGAGGTGCGTCGATCGACTGGACCGACGAGGGGCTGGAACAGTAGACGAGCGGGCTATCTCTCCGATAGTCCGTAGCAGGGTGATCACAAGCCAGGGATGAATGTCACCTGGGGACTGGTAGCGTACCGGTTACACCTAGTACGAACGAGCGACGTTTCTCACTGACGCCGCTGTATAAATAGCCCCCAGTGTGTGTGCGCCTCTAGCGCACGCGGCCTGGCAACGCCCCCTGTCAACCACCGTAACCGTGACAGCAGGAGCACTTTGAGCAGGCGGGTGTGGCAGCGTTGGCCTGGATGGTCATCATGGGCGACGGGCTGCACAACTTCAGCCACGGCCTGGCCATCGGTGAGGCTCCGCCTGCTTCGTCAGGCGGCTCAACTCACTTGGATAGGAATTCATTAAAGGGCCGCGCATTCAGCCATCTAAAAGTCTACCCGGGGGACCGTACCAACTAGTAGGCTTATATATATATATATTATACAGTACAATAAAGTCATTCAACAGGTAGACAAGAGAACTACTAGTCACCATAATATTATAAACATACATATATAATAACCTAATGTATAATACTACTATAACTTATTACTAGAAACAATTCCTCTTAGATCAGAAACGGTGCTCATGTAAGAGAACAATAAGTTGTCTCTAGAGTTGACACAATAAGAACATCAAACAGTGACGCCAACAGAGAGAGCTAGTGGCGTGTGTGGGCCCACTATCACCCCTGGTGGTCGGGGGTGAAGTGGCTCCTGATTCAGCTGTTGGTTCCCCAGGTGCTGCCTTCACCGAGAGTCTATCCAGCGGTCTGAGCACCTCGGTGGCAGTCTTCTGCCACGAACTCCCCCACGAACTTGGTAGGCACCTCCTATGTTCACTGTTAGCCATGTAGCACCTCCTATTATTCACTCTTAGCCATTTAGCACCTCCTAGCCATGTAGCACCTCCTATTATTCACTCTTAGCCATTTAGCACCTCCTAGCAATGTAGCACCTCCTATTATTCACGGTTAGCCATTTAGCACCTCCTAGCCATGTAGCACCTCCTATTATTCACTCTTAGCCATTTAGAACCTCCTAGCCATGTAGCACCTATTATTCACTGTTAGCCATGTAGCACCTCCTATTATTCACTGTTAACCATGTAGCACCTCTTAGCCATGTAGCACCTCCTATTATTCACTCTTAACCATTTAGCACCTCTTAGCCATGTAGCACCTCCTATTATTCACTCTTAACCATTTAGCACCTCCTAGCCATGTAGCAGTCGGCAGTCTAGCTCAGGAGGTAGAGCGGTCGCCTCACAACCGGAAGGTTGCTGGTTCGATCCCCGGCTCCTCCTAGCAAAAACTGTCGAGGTGTCCTTGAGGAAGACCCTAACCCTAACTGCTCCCCGGGCGCTGTATGAATAGCTGCCCACTGCTCCTAATACTAGGATGGGTTAAATGCAGAGAACACATTTCACTGTATGTCTTCATGTATGTGACCAATAAAGAGGATTCAATCCTCACGATTTGTTGTTGTTGTTAGCACCTCCTATTATTCACTGTTAGCCATGTAGCACCTCCTAGCCATGTAGCGCCTCCTATTATTCACTCTTAGCCATTTAGCACCTCCTAGCCATGTAGCACCTATTATTCACTGTTAGCCATGTAGCACCACCTATGTTCACCGTTAGCCATGTAGAAACTCCTATGTTCACTGTTAGCCATGTAGCACCTCCTATTATTCACTCTTAACCATTTAGCACCTCCTAGCCATGTAGCGCCTCCTATTATTCACTCTTAGCCATTTAGCACCTCCTAGCCATGTAGCACCTATTATTCACTGTTAGCCATGTAGCACCACCTATGTTCACCGTTAGCCATGTAGAAACTCCTATGTTCACTGTTAGCCATGTAGCACCTCCTATTATTCACTGTGTCCTATGTACTGTTAGCGGTGGGTGAATAATCGGATGCAAGTACTGCGACGTGTCTCAGCCCGTCTCTCCTGTCGGACTCCGTTTCCCAGGGGACTTTGCGGTGCTGCTGAAGGCGGGCATGACGGTGCGGCAGGCCATCCTGTACAACGCACTGTCCGCCCTGATGGCGTTCCTGGGCATGGCGGTGGGCATCCTGATAGGACACTACGCCGACCACGTGTCCATGTGGGTGTTCGCCCTGACGGCCGGCCTCTTCATGTACGTGGCGCTGGTGGACATGGTGAGGACCCAGTTCAATGTAGAATGACCTTTAACCCCTACCTGCTCCTTAATGACCCCTAACCCCTACCTGCTCCTTAATGACCCCTAACTGCTCCTTAATGACCCCTACCTGCTCCTTAATGACCTCTAAACCCTACCTGCTCCTTAATGACCTCTAACCCCTACCTGCTCCTTAATGACCCCTAACCCCTACCTGCTCCTTAATGACCTCTAACCTCTACCTGCTCCTTAATGACCCCTCACCCCTACCTGCTCCTTAATGACCCCTACCTGCTCCTTAATGACCCCTACCTGCTCCTTAATGACCCCTAACCCCTACCTGCTCCTTAATGACCCCTAACCGCTACCTGCTCCTTAATGACCTCTAACCCCTACCTGCTCCTTAATGACCTCTAACCCCTACCTGCTCCTTAATGACCTCTAACCCCTACCTGCTCCTTAATGACCTCTAACCCCTAGACCCAACCTGCTCCTTAGCGCCTGCTAAACGACTGCATGGTAATACTTTTGTATTGAAGGGTGCTGTTAACCCTATCATCGTGACCTTTGACCCCCCCCTCCCCCCCAGATGCCGGAGATGCTGCACAGCGATGCGGGTGAGCACGGCTTCAGCCACTGTGGAGTGTTCCTGCTGCAGAACGCCGGCATCCTGCTGGGCTTCACCATCATGCTGCTCATAGCTGTGTTCCAACACCGGATCCAGCTGGACCTGGGCTACTGAGTCCAGGTCCGGTCTCTGGGTCCGGTCCACATCTTCCGGCTCCCCCTTCCCTTCCCCTGGGTCTTCTCCTATGCCTTGTTTTCAGTTCAATTTGAGTGTTTGTTTGTGGCTCTCACCCGGTGGGTGCTGCTGACCTGCTGCTTTCAGAAGGTTCCTGCTTCATGCAACGGTACACCGGACAGTAGATCCAGTATAGGAAAGGAATGGTACTAGACCCATGACACTGTACCCTAGGTCCAATACTACTACAGCAAAGTACTTCTAAAGTACTGTAGACCCAGTGGGTCCAGTACAGTTACAAGCTGGTAGTTTGAAGTACTTTAGACCCAGTAGAGTTACTGGGAGCCGGCCGAACTGTAGCCTTTGAGGCCTTTTTTCTGGGTTAGTTTAGATGAAACTGGTTTAAGTTCCATAAGGGTAGACCCCACCCCTGAGTAATTCATCTGTGGTCCATCATAAGACCACCGCGGGGCTGTAGAAGGTTATTGGTTGTGATTTAATTTAGTACGTTTTGATTCAGAAGGCGCTCGTACCTCAGTTGCGCTTCGGGACGAGCCGGAGGGGAAACAGCGCCCCCTGCTGCCAAGACGGTTCACGTCTGGGTTCACGTTGAACTGAGTCCATACCCACTAGGTGTGTTCAGAAGGTGTTGATGTGAGTGGGTTGAGTTTTTTGTTTATCCTTTTATATCAGTGTTTTTTAAATTAGCATTTCGATATTCCCGATCCCCGGGAATTTGGGCTCACGTGTACAATTACAAGTACATAAGTGTGTGTGTGCCGCTCGAAACTTACATCAAACTAAACATAACATAACAAATGTAAAAATCCAGCTAATCGTTGCAAGTTAAAATTCAACCAGCACTTATCACGGCCGCAGTGCAAACTAAAGGGAGTTTGCTATGACGCTTGTATGTTTTAAAGAGTGTTTTATTTGGTGAAGTGTGTCAGCTGTTCAGGAACCACTGTTAGACTACTGCTGTTAATTAAACTGAACCTTCAACTGTGTGTGTGTGTGTGTGTGTGTGTGTGTGTGTGTGTGTGTGTGTGTGTGTGTGTGTGTGTGTGTGTGTGTGTGTGTGTGTGTGTGTGTGTGTGTGTGTGTGTGTGTGTGTGTGTGTGTGTGTGTGTGCCAGTGATGACTGACATATTCTTCATATTATATCAATATTTTTCAGACAAGAAGCCAATTCCTTGTGGGTCAATATTATAACCTTGAATAAACTGTAAAATAGACAGCAAGACGAATCAATTCTCAATCTATTTATTTATTTTTTGGTTCTGGGAGATTCGTTTTTCTTTGCCGCTTCATAACAAACTATTTTTATTATATTATTTGATTTGGTCCAAAGGGCATTGAACAGAAACCGCATCTAGACCTGGGCTACAACAAACCACTGGTCTTTTTCTGAACTCAATGAGAATACAAGTTGCACCAGCAGGGGGCGCCAGACTGTTAGTTTTGTACCAACACGGATGCGCGGTCGTTTATTAACACGTTTTAACTGATCTCTGGGAAGAGGAGGTTTAGGAAGTTTAGGACAGTTTAGGAAACTACACTTGTGATATTTCAGAACATGCACAACTTTAATTCATATTACAAAAATATGTACAATTAAAAGGCTTCCGTCGATAGACCTTTTCCATTCCTAATGTTGTTGGAAGGAACAAGATGAAAGGAAACGGCATTAAGCTAATGTATGATTATGCTTTAGTAAATATAGATTTTTACAGCCTCTGTTCTTGTTGCCTCTTACATTCACAATCACATTTACCACAAACTAATATTGATCACGATAACAGTGTGTTTTCAACAGTGTTCTTAAATCATAGACCAAGCTTTAGTTCTTCGGTTAAGAGATTATATAGATATATATATCTATATAATCTATATATATATGGTTATATAGATACATATCTATATATATATCTATCTATAAATAGATAGATATAAAAATATATCTATATATATATATATCTATATATATCTATATCTATATATATAGATATAGATATATATCTATATATATCTATATATATATATCTATATATATCTATATATATCTATATATATATCGATATATCTATATCGATATAGATATAGAATTATAGATATCTATATCTATATATATATATATAGATATATAGATATATAGATATATAGATATTTAGATATCTCCAAAACAATACCATAAAAATACCATAAAAAATAAATATATACTTGCAAATGGCAAATAAATATCTTGGGGAATAAAAACATTGAATCTGGAATACACTTGTACACACACACACACACACACACACACACACACACACACACACACACACACACACATACATACACACACACACTCCCTCCCTCCCTCCCTCCCCCCCTGGAGGCCATAAGAGGAGGCAGAGAGCAGGTCACAGCTCACATCCTCCCATCCTCACATCCACACCTCCTCACCTCCTCCCATCCTCCCATCCTCACATCCTCCCATCCTCACATCCTC
>CM051005.1:1686360-1981360 GCA_027704905.1 Muraenolepis orangiensis | reverse complement strand
CAGGGCAGTCTAGACGTCCACAGCCTCCGTCTGGTCGCCCATCCCATGGAGGTGGACGGGTGCCGGTGAACACGGTGAAACCCAACCGCACCATCATGGTGCTCGGAGCCACCGGCTCGGGGAAGTCCACCCTGGTGAACGGGATGATCAACTACATCCTGGGGGTCAAGTGGGAGGACATGTTCAGGTTCAAGTTGGTCGACGTGAACACGGCCCGGTCTCAGGCTCACAGCCAGACCTCGGAGGTCACGGTGTACAAGCTGAACCACCGGGAGGGCTTTCAGATCGACTACTCCCTGACCATCGTGGACACGCCGGGCTTCGGAGACACCAGGGGCATCGAGAGAGACCGGATGATCATAGGTCAGTTGGAAAACCTGTTCAAGGCTCCCCTCGGGGTCAGCTCCATCGACGCCATCTGCTTCGTGGCCCAAGCCTCCCTCGCTCGCCTCACGGCCACCCAGAGGTACGTCTTTGACTCGGTCCTCTCCATATTCGGCAACAACGTGGCAGACAACATTCGGATTTTGGTGACGTTCGCGGACGGCCAACTTCCCCCGGTGCTCACCGCCATCAAAGAGTCTGAGGCGCCCTGTCCCAAGAGGACAAACGGTCTCCCGGTTCATTTCAAATTCAACAACTCCGCCCTGTTCGCCGACAACAAGGTTGCCGAGGACGGGGAAGGGAACTTTGATAAGATGTTTTGGGCCATGGGAACCAAAAGCATGAAGAACTTCTTCTCTGCCCTGGACAGCATCGAGACCAAAAGCTTGACCTTAACCAAGGAGGTGTTGCGGCAGAGAAGTCAGCTGGAGAACACCATCGAGAACCTCCAGAAGAAGGTGAAGTTGGGCCTCGCTAAACTTGAGGAGATCAAACAAGAGTCTGAAATTCTCCAGACCCACGAGGCGACCATCACAGCCAACAGGAATTTTGAGTTTGACTTCTCCTTCATGAAGTCCATTTAAAAAAAAAATTCCGAAGCGGGAAAATTCATCACCAACTGTCAGCAGTGTTCAGTGACCTGCCACTATCCCTGCGCCATCCCAAACGACGCAGACAAGAGCGGCTGCGTTGCCATGGGACCGGACGGCAATGCGAGAACAAGTGCCCCTGGTCAGTGCACTTCAACCAAAGTACCAGCAGGCCACCAAGAAGGCCATGTTGGTCCAGGACGTCATGGAGCAGATGCGGGTGCAGTACAAATTGCTGCAGGAGGAGGTCCTCCAGCTGATGGAGAGCTCCACCCAGTGCCTCAACCGGCTGAAGGAGATCGCCCTCAAGCCCAATCCGCTGTCCACGCCGGAGTACATCGACCTGCTCATCCAGGGCGAGAAGTCGGAGTTGAAGGAGGGCTACCTGCAGCGCATCCAGAAGCTCCAGGAGATGAGAGAGAACGCAATGACCATGGAGAAGGTGTCTCGTGGTGTCGCTCTGCTCGAGTGACGTTCCCACTGGAAAGATGTTGGCTTCATTTCATGTGCTTATGGTGTGGACATAACATAAGTATTTGTTTTAAATGTAAGTGATTTTAGTTAATGAGGGGTGGGGGTATAAGTAGATCATTACCACAATATTACAAGATGCTTTTTGGAATCAGGGGATTACATAAATTTTGGGACAATTATTTTGTTCTATATTTACATTGAATTCGTTCATATATTAACATGACATTAGTTTGTTCTATATTTACATTGAATTCGTTCATATATTAACATGACATTAGTTTGTTCTATATTTACATTGAATTCGTTCATATATTAACATGACATTAGTTTGTTCTATATTTACATTGCAATTTTATGTTTTATTATTGCACAAATAAACCATAATACCAAAGCTATTTTCAGTACATTTTTCACAAATGATGCATTTAAAAAATGATGCCTATGAAGATTGTGTATGAAAAAGAGAGTCAATGTTTAAATGCCATGAGTATATATGTATTGGGTTGGTAACTGATTCAAACTACTAAAATAGGTTTGAGTTTAAGGTTTCAATCTACTATAGATTACTGTTCCTAACTATTATATCAATACCATTGTGCTGCTATGGTTAAGACTGCTACACCTAGGAACCTTTGTGTCACGAGAAGGGAGTGGGTTGGACCCCGACCGCAGACACCGACAAGTGGAGCGATACGAACGGCTTTATTTACAGTAACACACACCAAGTCACCAGGGTGCACTGGGGAGACGATCCGCGGAGGACCGGCAGGTAGTGGACCGGCGAGCACTCCGGGACGGGGGGAGGAGTCAGTGTACCGGGGGTTAGGGTGCGAAGTACCGGCCGGCTAGTCTGCAGGCGATGGGTATCAGACGGGAGAACTACGTGCATTAAAGGGTTACGACCTCACGCTGGGGTAAAGGAAAGACCACGTGTATATACCCCAGGTGAGGTGATCAATAATTACACGGGGAGATTGTGTCCAGGTGTGTGTGTGTGTGTGCGCCGCCAGCGCACGTGGCTTGGCCACGCCCCCTGCCAACCAACGTGATTGTTTGTTGACAGGAGCGTGTGAGCGCCATTTATGTTGTAAGTAGCTATTTAAATGATTTGTTCAGCCATCTGACCTGTGTAAAGTCATACAAATTCCCTTCACCAAAATATACATTATTTCCTTATCACTTATGTCTTGGCAGCCCTCAAATTGTACTGAGTAAGGTATGAGTAAGGTATGAGTAAGGTATGAGTAAGGTATGAGTAAGGTATGAGTAAGGTATGAGTAAGGTATGAGTATTGCTGCCACACTTTTGTTATTCAGACGTTTAGCTTCAGTAATTCCACGTTCACGCTGTTAAATGCCATCATCAATGCTCAAAGTCACAAAATGTAGCCCTGAAAATAACAAACAGAAGAGACCTGAACATATGGCCTACAAACACACAGCAAAAGAACAGAAGGTGAAACCTTCCAGAAGGGGGCGCTATGGTGCCACCCGGATCCCTGTTGGGTGGAGGGGGTTCCTCAATAGGCGTAAGGGCCCCTCAGCAGTGGTGAAAGTCAACATTTCACACCTAACTATTTGTCCAACTTTTAGTACTTCTAAGCAAAACCTGCCCGATAGACAGGCTGTGTAATTCTGGTAAGGTAGACGCCAATACTCCGGACTAAACCTTTCAGAAAGACTCTTTGTGAGCGCTATTCAAATACAAATAAACTGACTGGGAAGCTGTTGAAATAATACCTCTGTTGAAAATTGCAGGTTACTCTGGGTCCTGTGTAATCCGCTCAAACTCCTGTAACTTTTCCTTTGCACGCCGCGCTGTTCCGTCTCTTCTCTCTCCGACGCGTTGCCATGGCAGCCCCTCTCCAACATTGCTTCGTGGTCCGGGGCAGCGGGCCCGGTTGGTCCCACGGAGAATCCCCGTGTCCTCATGTCACATGCTGCTTCTTGTGCGGATCCGTAGAGCTTCGGTCCGTCATCCCAGTGGATTCTCATTTTAGTGAGAGGAGTTTGAAAGCGGATCCCTCTCTCCTTCAGAAGCTTCTTCATTCCGCTGTAAGCTTTGCGTTTCTGAACCACTTCTGTTGCATAGTCATGGTCAAATATCAACGGCCGCCCCTCCACAATGATTTTCTTTCTTCAGGACCATCTCTTTAACCGTGAATTCCAAAACATGTACGATCATAGATGGCGGTGGCGAGTTGCAGTTTGGTTTGTGGGCCAGCGCCCTGTGTGTTGGATTTGCAGGTTGACATTTGGAGGCATTGAGAGCTCCGTTGTGAGCAGTTGGTGTACATATTTGGGAGCAGAATCTCCTTCTTTATCCTCGGGTATTCCAAAGATACAAATGTTATTTTTCCAACTCCTCCCTTCAATATCTGTCAACTTATCCTGCAGAATGTGCTGTTGTTTTCGGGACTTCCAGAGCGCGTCCTTCACCTCCATATTCCACGATCCGTCCCTCTGCCTCGGTGATTTGAGACCTTTGTGCTTGTAAAGTTTTAGTGTTGGCAGAGAGTTGTTGGTACATTTCTCGCTTAAGCTTGTTTATTTCAGATTTAACATCCTCCGTGACTTGCTCCTTGAGCGTGGTTAAGTCCTTTTTCATTGAGGTTTTGAGGTCGCGTATTTCTTTGCTAATTGCCTCGAGCCCTGACCGCATTGTCAAGGTTAGCGAGTTAGCTTCAGCAAGTTGCACCTGTTCTTCGTCGTGGTTCTGCTCCATTGTTTTAGAATTTTGTCCATTCTGTTGGTCTCGTGTTTTTATGAATTATGGGGAGTTAGTTTTAAGCTAGCTATCGGAGAGAAGTATTACGCAGCCGTCACCTTCGCCGACCAGAAGTCCTCTTAAAGGTTTAATTCTAAGGGTATTTAGGCATTGTCCCTCAGTTCATGACAGGAGATCACATATATTGCTATGGCTCTGGTTTCTCAAAGTAATGTAGGCTACGGTCCGGCCTATAAACTAAATAACACCAGTTGGTCCAGCAACCTAATGTGTTATGTTGCCCTACTTCAGTACCTAAATGTCTTATTTTTATTTGATTCATTGGTGAAATAGGAACATTTTCATTAAGTTAGCCTCCTCATCTGGCAAAGAGTTGACAGACAGTTAACATGGGAAACACATTCAATCGTTTAAAAAAATGCCGTTAATTCATCAACTTCCCGCTGAAATGAGTGATGACGTCACGCAGTAGATATGAACGCGGTCCAACCACGTGATGTGGTGTTTCTGAACTAATGCAGTCTCCATAACCCGGAAGCTGGACCAATATCCCTCTGACCAAGCTTACAACGGGCTTCTATGGGAGTGTCGCTTGAAGGTTAGTGTGTCAGGTTAAAGCTGGTGGGCCTGTTGACCTTTGACCTCATTGTTAAACGTCTTTTACAGCGAAAGATGGTGTCGGTCATGATGCCGTTTGGTTCTTTTAATGACTCCCCTGCCGTCTGATTGGTAGTGGTCAGCGGAGTCTGGCATCTGATTGTCATTGTCTGCTGAGGCATGCTGACAAAATGAGGATGATGATGCGACAACACTATCCACACAGAAGTTGATGTACCCTGTTATACATTCCGTGAGATCATCAAGGTCCTCTCCATGCAAATCACAGAGGAAATCCCAGTCTGTTGACTCAAAGCAGCCCCGCAAGTCCTTATCGGCCTCCTGTGACCATCTCCTCACAGTCCTTGTGGTCACAGGCAGCCGCTGTACTAGAGGCCTATACAGGGGCTGAAGGTGGATGAGGTTGTGGTCTGACCTTCCAAGAGGAGGAAGGGCGGTGGCGCTGTATGCCTCCTTAACATTGGCATACAGCAGGTCCAGTGTCTTGTTTTCCCTGGCGGGACAGTCCACAAACTGCTTGAAGGTGGGCAGTGTTGCAGCCAGAGTCACGTGGTTGAAGTCCCCAGTTATCGCGATGAATGCTTCAGGGTGCTGTCTGAAGTCTCGCGACGACGGAGTGGGTGACGTCACACGCGAGCGCCGCGTTTGCCGACGGTGGAATGTAAACAATAACAAGAAGCACATGGGAGAACTCTCGCGGCAGATAGTATGGCCGCAGACTCACGGCCAGCAGTTCAATGTCCGGGCTACACACACGTTCCTTCACAGTAACATGTCCAGGGTTACACCACTTGTTGTTAACGAGAATAGCAAGTCCCCCACCTTTCCTCTTGCCACTCTCACCGTGCGTCCTGTCCGCCCGGACGGTCAGCCGTCCGCGGTAACATTGGAGTCCGGGGTGTCCTCGTGGAGCCACGTCTCCGTGAAACAAAGCACGCTGCTCTCCCGGTACACCCGCTGGGTCCTCACCAGGCCCGCTAGCTCATCCATCTTGTTCGCTAGCGACCTCACGTTCCCCATGGTGATGGAAGGGAGATATGGTTTATATCTCCGCTTCCTCTCCCGCTGTTTACGTCCAGCCTTGCATCCCCTGTACGTCCTCCTCAGCTCCCTGGGGAGGTCGGGGATGTCGGGCCTCTCCCGTAGCAGCGAGGTCTGTTGTAGCGACAACAGCTGACTCTGTGCGTAGACAATGGCTCCGCCGTAATGTTGAGCCACGACGGAGACACGCTTCAGTAACCGTGTCCCCAGAATGAGAAACATGGCAAAAACTTCCCTAGACCTCTAACCTCTAGACCCAACCTGCTCCTTAATGACCTCTAACCCCTAACCTGCTCCTTAATGACCTCTAACCCCTACCTGCTCCTTAATGACCCCTAACCCCTACCTGCTCCTTAATGACCTCTAACCCCTGCCTGCTCCTGAATGACCTCTAACCCATACCTTCTCCTTAATGACCCCTAACCCCTACCTGCTCCTTAATGACCTCAAACCCCTACCTGCTCCTTAATGACCTCTAACCCCTACCTGCTCCTTAATGACCTCTAACCCCTACCTGCTCCTTAATGACCTCTAACCCCTACCTGCTCCTTAATGACCTCTAACCCCTAACCTGCTCCTTAATGACCTCTAACCCCTACCTGCTCCTAAATGACCCCTAACCCCTACTTGCTCCTGAATGACCTCTAACCCCTGCCTGCTCCTGAATGACCTCTAACCCCTACCTTCTCCTTAATGACCCCTAACCCCTACCTGCTCCTTAATGACCTCTAACCCCTACCTGCTCCTTAATGACCTCTAACCCCTAGACCCAACCTGCTCCTTAGCGCCTGCTAAACGACTGCATGGTAGTACTTTTGTATTGAAGGGTGCTGTTAACCCTATCATCGTGACCTTTGACCCCCCCCCTCCCCCCCAGATGCCGGAGATGCTGCACAGCGATGCGGGTGAGCACGGCTTCAGCCACTGTGGAGTGTTCCTGCTGCAGAACGCCGGCATCCTGCTGGGCTTCACCATCATGCTGCTCATAGCTGTGTTCCAACACCGGATCCAGCTGGACCTGGGCTACTGAGTCCAGGTCCGGTCTCTGGGTCCGGTCCACATCTTCCGGCTCCCCCTTCCCTTCCCCTGGGTCTTCTCCTATGCCTTGTTTTCAGTTCAATTTGAGTGTTTGTTTGTGGCTCTCACCCGGTGGGTGCTGCTGACCTGCTGCTTTCAGAAGGTTCCTGCTTCATGCAACGGTACACCGGACAGTAGATCCAGTATAGGAAAGGAATGGTACTAGACCTATGACACTGTACCCTAGGTCCAATACTACTACAGCAAAGTACTTCTAAAGTACTGTAGACCCAGTTGGTCCAGTACAGTTACAAGCTGGTACTTTAATGTACTGTAGGTCAAGTACAGTTACAACCTGGTAGTTTAAAGTACTGTAAGTCCAGTACAGTTACAAGCTGGTAGTTTAAAGTACTGTAGGTCAAGTACAGTTACAAGCTGGTAGTTTGAAGTACTTTAGACCCAGTTAAGTTACAACCTGGTAGTTTGAAGTACTTTAGACCCAGTAGAGTTCCAACCTGGTAGTTTGAAGTACCATGTACCCAGTATGTCCAGTACAGCAGTACTGTACTAATATATTCTATAATAGGGTTCCCTAGACGGTAGAAGTGCAGAAGGCTACATCTTGGTAGAACAGACCCCGGTACTGTAGGTCTGGTACTGGTCCAAAGTGGCGCTGTGCCATCATTTGATTTCATTTGACCTTTCTGTTCTTGCCAGAGGCCAACGGTTCTGTTGGTCCTGGACGGCTTCAGTCTTTATGATCTGGGTACAGACCGCCCTATGGGTCTGTGTTTAATGTGGTTCCGATGCCCAGGTGAAATGGCGTGGGCGTCGTGGACAGGTGAGGACCGTCTTGTAAACGGCAAATAACCGATCGCTTCTTCCGGTCCTTTAGTTCGGAGGATGTGGGTGACGAGAACAGCTACGCGGCTAACTACAGTGTTCCTTTGCGGAGTTTCGCCGGTCAATTTCCCGACCTATTCCGACCGCATCTAGGCTGATTCTGTTACGTTTGCGTGTAGAGTGAGATCGCCCAATATTTTTTCGTTCCTACGTAACGTTTTTAAATGTTTAAAAGTCAGTCCTACGCAGGTCGTGTTGTATTAGGAGAGCTACAAAGTACTTAATCATTGTCAGTTCAAATCGTTAACTAATGGGGGATTAGTTGATTTCATTTAATGAGTCAGTTATTAATATCACCGATAGCGGACTTATTCACCGGGACCTGTGTGTTGGGTATGAAGACCTTTCTGCAGGACCAGTATTCAAAAAGTCCTCCCCTTTAATCAAATATTAAATGAGGAAAATGGAGCCGGCCGAACTGTACACTGACAAGAAGCCAATTCCTTGTGGGTCAATATTATAGCCTTGAATAAACTGTAAAATAGACAGCAAGACGAATCAATTCTCAATCTATTTATTTATTTTTTGGTTCTGGGAGATTCGTTTTTCTTTGCCGCTTCATAACAAACTATTTTTATTATATTATTTGATATGGTCCAAAGGGCATTGAACAGAAACCGCATCTAGACCTGGGCTACAACAAACCACTGGTCTTTTTCTGAACTCAATGAGAATACAAGTTGCACCAGCATGGGGCGCCAGACGGTTAGTTTTGTACCAACACGGATGCGCGGTCGTTTATTAACACGTTTTAACTGACCTCTGGGAAGAGGAGGTTTAGGAAGTTTAGGACAGTTTAGGAAACTACACTTGTGATATTTCAGAACATGCACAACTTTAATTCATATTACAAAAATATGTACAATTAAAAGGCTTCCGTCGATAGACCTTTTCCATTCCTAATGTTGTTGGAAGGAACAAGATGAAAGGAAACGGCATTAAGCTAATGTATGATTATGCTTTAGTAAATATAGATTTTTACAGCCTCTGTTCTTGTTGCCTCTTACATTCACAATCACATTTACCACAAACTAATATTGATCACGATAACATTAGTGTGTTTTCAACAGTGTTCTTAAATCATAGACCAAGCTTTAGTTCTTGCACGAGACAAACAAGAATGTAATTGACTGATATTGACTAGTTGTTACATCTACGTAACATGTAACATCTACTGTGGACGTGTGTGATGGGTGGATATCAATACGTTGATCAATACTCACAATACTGATGAAAGAGAATCCACCCTGTCACAAATACTTATAGTGATTTCTATATATTTAGATATGTTTTTGTAATGTTTTTATTGTATTTATTGTGTAATCGGTTAAGAACAGAAAAGGTACAATACTTGATTAAACATGAGAAATGAACATTTGTTGAACATTCTTCAACGTGGGCTTTAAGAATTACTGTTATTAAAGTGTGATACTTTGACAGTGTATTTAATACTATCTATAGCTGTTATTAAAGTGTGATACTTTGACAGTGTATTTAATACTATCTATAGCTGTTATTAAAGCGTGTGATACTTTGACAGTGTATTTAATACTATCTATAGCTGTTATTAAAGTGTGATACTTTGACAGTGTATTTAATACTATCTATAGCTGTTATTAAAGTGTGATACTTTGATAGTGTATTTAATACTATCTATAGCTGTTATTAAAGTGTGATACTTTGACAGTGTATTTAATACTATCTATAGCTGTTATTAAAGTGTGATACTTTGACAGTGTATTTAATACTATCTATAGCTGTTATTAAAGCGTGTGATACTTTGACAGTGTATTTAATACTATCTATAGCTGTTATTAAAGTGTGATACTTTGACAGTGTATTTAATACTATCTATAGCTGTTATTAAAGCGTGTGATACTTTGACAGTGTATTTAATACTATCTATAGCTGTTATTAAAGCGTGTGATACTTTGATAGTGTATTTAATACTATCTATAGCTGTTATTAAAGTGTGATACTTTGACAGTGTATTTAATACTATCTATAGCTGTTATTAAAGTGTGATACTTTGACAGTGTATTTAATACTATCTATAGCTGTTATTAAAGTGTGATACTTTGACAGTGTATTTAATACTATCTATAGCTGTTATTAAAGTGTGATACTTTGACAGTGTATTTAATACTATCTATAGCTGTTATTAAAGTGTGATACTTTGACAGTGTATTTAATACTATCTATAGCTGTTATTAAAGTGTGATACTTTGACAGTGTATTTAATACTATCTATAGCTGTTATTAAAGTGTGATACTTTGATAGTGTATTTAATACTATCTATAGCTGTTATTAAAGTGTGATACTTTGACAGTGTATTTAATACTATCTATAGCTGTTATTAAAGTGTGATACTTTGACAGTGTATTTAATACTATCTATAGCTGTTATTAAAGTGTGATACTTTGACAGTGTATTTAATACTATCTATAGCTGTTATTAAAGTGTGATACTTTGACAGTGTATTTAATACTATCTATAGCTGTTATTAAAGTGTGATACTTTGACAGTGTATTTAATACTATCTATAGCTGTTATTAAAGCGTGTGATACTTTGACAGTGTATTTAATACTATCTATAGCTGTTATTAAAGTGTGATACTTTGACAGTGTATTTAATACTATCTATAGCTGTTATTAAAGTGTGATACTTTGACAGTGTATTTAATACTATCTATAGCTGTTATTAAAGTGTGATACTTTGACAGTGTATTTAATACTATCTATAGCTGTTATTAAAGTGTGATACTTTGACAGTGTATTTAATACTATCTATAGCTGTTATTAAAGTGTGATACTTTGACAGTGTATTTAATACTATCTATAGCTGTTATTAAAGTGTGATACTTTGATAGTGTATTTACCGTATTGACCCGAATATAAGACGGGTTTTTTTTCCGAGAAAAAAATCTGAAAAAGAGGGGTCGTCTTATAATCGGGGTTTAGACTTTTCGATGTACCGTAATTGCACATGTAATTGCGCAACAACAGATCGCGCCAAACGAGTGTTCCGAGACACCGCGCGACACTTAAAGTCACTCAAAGTCTTAAAGTAACAGTACATAAAAACAGTTACCTGGAGAGATAGAAATGGAGAGACACAGCGACCAACTTGAAAAAAGAAAAACGCCTGTGTATTTTGACATGCCAACATCTGTCACAGTGCATAAGAAAGGCGACAAATCAGTGATTGTGAAGTCTACTGGAAACGAGAAGAGCCGAGTAACGGTCATGTTAACGCGCCTCGCAGATGGGACAAAACTTCCCCCGTACGTGGTTTTAAAACGCAAGACTGTACCTAAAGAGGCAGTGACTGTACCTAAAGAGGCAGTGACTGTACCTAAAGAGGCAGTGACTGTACCTAAAGAGGCAGTGACTGTACCTAAAGAGGCAGTGACTGTACCTAAAGAGGCAGGCAGCTGGCGTTATCGTACGCGCCCAGGCAAAGGGCTGGATGGAGACGGAGCTTGTGGTGGACTGGCAAGTTGGTCAAGGTGGTGTGGGGCAGACGGCGTGGGGGACTCAGAAAGAAGAGGAATATGTTGATTCTGGATGCTTTCCGTGGACACTTGACCAGTGGCGGCGCCAGAGATGTTCTCTAGGGGGTGCTGTGGGGTAGCTTGACGTTTCATAGAGGGTGCTGAAACATTTAGGGTTTCCCATTAATGCACCGGCACTACAGTGGAATTTTCTACGGCAACACCCCCACACGCACACACGCAGTACACCCGCGACTGTTACAATGAAGGCTCGATAATCAGCTCACAGCATATAGGTGTAAGCAGGGGTAAAGTGCTATTTTGGGGAGTGGACGGTCCGTGGCCATGCTCCCCCGTGAAGATTTTTTTTTTAATATTGAAGTTAAAAGCATCAATTGGTGCACTTTGAGAGCAACATTAAGCGGTCTCTGCGTTGTGTTTTGCGTTGTTCATGGATGGATGAGACCCGAGCCAGCATACAGTTTAGACGATTTCCTTTTAATCACTGACAAGCTGACAACAGATATAACAAATCAGTATAACATTTAGTATCCCTCACAGCGACTCCTCTCACGTGGAAACATTTACAAAAACAAAAAGGGAAGAGGAAACGTGAGGGACACACTATAAAGGGGGGGTGTACCCACAAAAAGAATCTTCTGAGTACAGTGACTACATTTCAGAAGTTCCGCCCACTGATCTCCGACCTTGTCAGGTATTGAACATAAATAAACGAAGAACACAGAATTAGTGTGATTATACTCATTTAAATGATGTACAAAGAAACACCACTGCATATTTACAACTGTTACAGCGGGTAAGGTCCACAAGCCTAACACACCTCTGGCTCTGAACATAAAATTAAACACAAGTAGGCCACATAGAAATAACTATAAACAGTCAGAATGTTTGCCTCAACCATCAATGCATTACATTTATAATAGGCAACAGAGGGGGTGCATCATCATGCACTTACCATTAGACGTCTTCATAACTAAACAATGCGTCTGTTGTTGTGGTTGAGGGCAAACGCATCAATGATTGTGTCGCTGTCCAGGGCCCTTGTTCTCACGGTGTTTATAGCCAACAGTGCCAGGTTACTGGTTCGAGAGTCCCCACTGGTGTTCCTCAGGTAGTTTTTCAAACGACGCAGACAAGAAAAACTGCGCTCACAGCTCACTGAGGTCACGGGAAGTGTCAGAGATATGCATATCAGTTTGTACAAGTCTATAAATGCATCTCTGTGTGGCCTCATGAGGGATAGAAACTCCTTGGTGCTGGTGATAGTATGTCCCTGTTCTTTTTTTCTTTGCAACAGCCGGCGAACTTGGTAAAGCTCTGCAGACAGGTTTTCCTCACTGATTCGATAGTGGCGGGCCATGGGCAGTATCATTTTTTTTGTCCAGAAATGATGTGTGTTTGGGGCTCAGGGCGGACACACCTCTCAGTACTTCATTGGTTTCTGTTGAAAAGCGACGTTTCATCTCCATTAACAACCTGTCTATAACAGGATAGAACGAGTGTGTTCTAAAGTCATCTGTGTCCAAGCGTGCTCTTTCTAACGGGGCTTCCACTACAAACCCCTCCAGATGTCGAGATGTTTGAGCCCGCCTTCTCTCACGTTGCGTCTGTGGTGCAATTCCTGCGTTCACGCACAGACTTTCTGCATCATTTCGGATTTCCCTCCACTTGTCCTCTGTCCGCTTTTCAGATATGGCAATGGTAACAGACTGGGCCAGATCAAAATGTAAAAACACATATATTTATTGGGGGTGCTTAGGGGGTGCTTTGGCAATCCTGGGGGGTGCTTCAGCACCCCCTAGCTCCCCCCTGGCGCCGCCACTGCACTTGACTGAGCCAGTCAAAAAGTGAAAGAGTGATGATCACTAGGTGACCTAGTGATCATACCGGGCGGAATGACAAGCCAGCTGCGCAATCTGCGCAAGAGATACACAGAGTGGCTCCTGGCTGGTCATCACGCACTGACACCGTCTGGAAAAATCCAAAAGCCTGCAGTACGTTTGCTCTGTGAATGGATATTGCAAGCATGGGCTGACGTTTCCCCAGAAAGCATCATTAATGGGTTAAGAAATGCTGCGTATCAAATGCCATGGATGGCAGCGAGGATGACGTGATGTGGGAGGAGACGGGGAAGCGGACAACGTGAGTGACGATAGCGGGAGTGAGAGCGAACAACCCAGCGATGTAGAAGACGAGCTGAATGAGAAGACGTGATGTGACCAATAGACTGATGTTCTGAAATGTTGTACTGTTTCATTGCTCTACTGTTTTATTGCGCTACCGTTTTATTGCACTACTGTTTTATTGCTATCTATCTAGCCTGTTTTGTTTTTGTTCGCCAAGTTAGGCAAATTTGAACACAATGTGTGATGTGTGTTATCATTATTTTCAAATAAAATTATTTTCTTTCAAAAAAAAATATTTGGTCTTCAAATTTTTTTTTCTCCAAAAATGAGTCTTGAAAAAGAGGGGTCGTCTTATAATCGGGTCAATACGGTAATACTATCTATAGCTGTTATTAAAGTGTGATACTTTGACAGTGTATTTAATACTATCTATAGCTGTTATTAAAGTGTGATACTTTGACAGTGTATTTAATACTATCTATAGCTGTTATTAAAGGTGTGATACTTTGACAGTGTATTTAATACTATCTATAGCTGTTATTAAAGTGTGATACTTTGACAGTGTATTTAATACTATCTATAGCTGTTATTAAAGTGTGATACTTTGACAGTGTATTTAATACTATCTATAGCTGTTATTAAAGTGTGATACTTTGACAGTGTATTTAATACTATCTATAGCTGTTATTAAAGTGTGATACTTTGACAGTGTATTTAATACTATCTATAGCTGTTATTAAAGTGTGATACTTTGACAGTGTATTTAATACTATCTATAGCTGTTATTAAAGTGTGATACTTTGACAGTGTATTTAATACTATCTATAGCTGTTATTAAAGTGTGATACTTTGACAGTGTATTTAATACTATCTATAGCTGTTATTAAAGTGTGATACTTTGACAGTGTATTTAATACTATCTATAGCTGTTATTAAAGTGTGATACTTTGACAGTGTATTTAATACTATCTATAGCTGTTATTAAAGCGTGTGATACTTTGACAGTGTATTTAATACTATCTATAGCTGTTATTAAAGCGTGTGATACTTTGACAGTGTATTTAATACTATCTATAGCTGTTATTAAAGTGTGATACTTTGACAGTGTATTTAATACTATCTATAGCTGTTATTAAAGTGTGATACTTTGACAGTGTATTTAATACTATCTATAGCTGTTATTAAAGTGTGATACTTTGACAGTGTATTTAATACTATCTATAGCTGTTATTAAAGTGTGATACTTTGACAGTGTATTTAATACTATCTATAGCTGTTATTAAAGCGTGTGATACTTTGACAGTGTATTTAATACTATCTATAGCTGTTATTAAAGTGTGATACTTTGACAGTGTATTTAATACTATCTATAGCTGTTATTAAAGTGTGATACTTTGACAGTGTATTTAATACTATCTATAGCTGTTATTAAAGTGTGATACTTTGACAGTGTATTTAATACTATCTATAGCTGTTATTAAAGTGTGATACTTTGACAGTGTATTTAATACTATCTATAGCTGTTATTAAAGTGTGATACTTTGACAGTGTATTTAATACTATCTATAGCTGTTATTAAAGTGTGATACTTTGATAGTGTATTTAATACTATCTATAGCTGTTATTAAAGTGTGATACTTTGACAGTGTATTTAATACTATCTATAGCTGTTATTAAAGTGTGATACTTTGACAGTGTATTTAATACTATCTATAGCTGTTATTAAAGCGTGTGATACTTTGACAGTGTATTTAATACTATCTATAGCTGTTATTAAAGCGTGTGATACTTTGACAGTGTATTTAATACTATCTATAGCTGTTATTAAAGCGTGTGATACTTTGGCAGTGTATTTAATACTATCTATAGCTGTTATTAAAGTGTGATACTTTGACAGTGTATTTAATACTATCTATAGCTGTTATTAAAGTGTGATACTTTGACAGTGTATTTAATACTATCTATAGCTGTTATTAAAGTGTGATACTTTGACAGTGTATTTAATACTATCTATAGCTGTTATTAAAGTGTGATACTTTGACAGTGTATTTAATACTATCTATAGCTGTTATTAAAGTGTGATACTTTGACAGTGTATTTAATACTATCTATAGCTGTTATTAAAGTGTGATACTTTGACAGTGTATTTAATACTATCTATTGTTGTGCCTCCCCCACGCTCTAATCGATCCCAGGTGTTGCCCATCTTAATCAGGCCTACTGGGACTGATTAACACCTGGGATCTACCCTTCTTTAGGCTGCCGAGGACCGACGTCGGGCGTTCGGTTATTGAGAACCACCGTCACGAGAGACTGCATGTTCCAGCTCCGACCTCGCCAGATATCCAGTCCAACCCTGCCTTGTTTATGTTTGCTGATGTTGGAGATATACAGTAAAGACATTTTTTCCCTTTGTTTTGAGTGTCCGTGTCTCGCTACTTCTGGGTTCTTTGGCACATTTGGTTCTTCGGTCTCGCTGGGGTCTAACAGAATAACCGAACCATAAAATGAGCCAAGCCGGGAACCCAGAAACGGGGCACGGGACACCGTCCGAGTTACGCAGGATTGTAACGGAACAAGCCATCGAGCTTACCCAACTGCAGGCCGAACTGGGAAAGGCTTTTCCCTCGGTCCAGTCCCAGATTGCGGTGCTGGAGAACACGTCGCAGACTACCGTCAGTACGGTCACCAGTCTCACCGCCAAGGTGGATGTTGTGTCCGGAGCCCTAGCGTCCATCCAGCGATCTCTGGACGCGTTTGCAGTCAGCACCTATCCAGCCCCAGGTTCCGGTCCGGGAACCAGTTCGTCCTACATCCCAGCTGGCCCCGATGTCCCCGCAGGGTCAGTCGGTTGCACCGAGCCCAGCTTGGTTAGCCCCAGATCGTTCGGGGGCGATTTGAACCAGTGCCGTGGGTTCATTGCTCAGTGTGAGTTGCTGTTCACACATCAGCCGTCCAAGTATTCCTCGGGTGGGGCCAGGATTGCTTTTGTGATGTCCCTCCTTGCCGACAGAGCTCTCAGCTGGGCGATAGCTGCGGTGAACAGCGACGGGGGTTATGCCACCGATTACCCCCTGTTCAAGCGAGAGTTTTGCGCGGTCTTTGACCATCCGTTGGACGGGCTGGATTCTGCAAACCGGCTGCTAGTATGCCGTCAGGGGTCTCGCTCGGTGGCCGATTTCACGGTGGAGTTCCGGATCCTTGCAATGGAGAGTGGTTGGGACGATAGAGCACTCCTCTGTCTCTATCGCAAGGGCTTGAGCGACGCCGTCAAGGACCTCATCGTTCGAGACAGCCCGGAGACGCTGAGAGAGTTAATCACCCTGGCACTCCAAATGGACTCACGGCTGCGTGAACGCCGTTTGGACCGAGCCCAGCGTTCGTTCCTTTGCCCGGCTCCCGGTCGCTCTGCCTCGGCGACCGCCACCCAGTCCGCGGCGGGCTTGGCCACGCCCCCTTTTCAGCACGCGCTGTCTGTTGACAGGTCGACGTCCGGGCCCGGAGAGCCCATGGAGATTGGCCGATCCCACCTTTCGCCAGTAAGGGGCATACGGGTGAGCAAGACATCCCTTTCCCCGCCCCATAGTACGTTAAATCGTCTTTTTCCGGCCACCTTAGCCTGGGGTACGGAGACCTTGTCGGTTGGCGCTCTCATAGACTCGGGTGCCGACGAGTGTCTACTGGATGTTACTCTAGCCCGACAGGCGGGAGTCCCTTTGGTGGCTTTAGATCGCACCCTCTCTCCTCGGGCCATAGATGGGCATTCTTTGGGTACTATTACGCACACTACTGACCTTCTCACACTCACTCTTTCGGGAAATCACTCGGAGTCTATTCGTTTTTTTGTTTTGCACGCCCCCACGGCGCCGCTTGTGTTGGGTAGACCCTGGCTGGAGAGGCACGACCCTCACATCTCCTGGGCATCTGGACGGGTTTTGGGGTGGAGTACAGCTTGTCACGCTACCTGTTTGCGTTCCGCCTTGTCTCCGTCCAGCGGTTCCAGGCCTGTGTCCTCTCCACCAGATATCACTGGGGTGCCTCACATTTATCACGACCTCTCTCTGGTGTTTAGTAAGGACAGAGCCCTCTCACTCCCCCCTCACCGGCCTTATGATTGTCCCATCGACCTCCTTCCTGGGGCCGACCTTCCTAAGAGGCGGCTCTACAACATCTCCCAGCCGGAGAGGGAGGCGATGCGCAACTATATCGCTGAGTCCCTAGCCTCGGGCCTTATAAAGCCGTCGTCTTCGCCCCTCGCAGCGGGCTTCTTCTTCGTGGCTAAGAAGGACGGTGGCCTGAGGCCCTGTATAGACTATCGGGCACTGAACGACATCACGGTGAAGAATAGGTACCCCCTGCCACTTCTTAGTTCCACTTTCGAGCCACTCACGCACGCCCGGGTGTTCACCAAGTTGGACCTTCGAAACGCATACCACTTGGTCAGGATCAGGGATGGGGACGAGTGGAAGACGGCCTTCAACACCCATCTCGGCCACTATGAGTACCGCGTCATGCCGTTCGGTCTGTCCAATGCCCCCGGAGTTTTCCAAGGCCTGGTGAATGACGTGCTGAGGGACATGCTAGACGTCTTTGTGGTGGTGTACCTGGACGACATCCTGATCTTCTCTAGGTCCATGGAGGAACACCACCAGCACGTCCGCCTGGTGCTACAACGGCTGTTGGAGAACAGGCTCTACGTGAAGGCTGAGAAGTGCGTCTTCCACACCAACTCGGTGACGTATCTCGGCAACGTGGTGGAGGATGGACAGATGCGTGCAGACCCCGCCAAGATCAAGGCGGTGGAGGAATGGCCACGCCCTACTGACCGCACGCAGCTCAGGCGCTTCCTGGGTTTTGCAGGCTTTGTGCGGCGGTTCATCAAGGGGTTCAGCCAGGTGGCTGCCCCCCTCAACGCCCTCACCTCCACCTCTCGACCATTCGTGTGGACACCTGAGGCGGAGTCGGCCTTCCGCCGACTCAAGAGTTTGTTCACCACAGCCCCGGTTCTCGTCCACCCCGACCCGGCGAGGCAGTACGTCGTCGAGGTAGATGCGTCTGACACAGGCATCGGAGCTGTTCTCTCACAGCGGTCAGAGGAGGACCACAGGATCCACCCATGTGCCTATTTCTCTCGGCGTTTCGAACCCGCTGAGAGGAACTATGATGTGGGCAACAAGGAACTGTTGGCGGTTCACGCCGCCCTGGAGGAGTGGAGACACTGGTTGGAGGGAGCGGAGCAACCGTTCATCGTGTGGTCGGATCACAAGAACCTGGCCTACGTGAGGACGGCGAAGAGGCTGAACTCCAGGCAGGCCCGCTGGGCCCTTTTCTTCAGCCGGTTCAATTTCACCCTCACCTACCGTCCGGGCTCCAAGAACGTCAGAGCTGACGCCCTCTCCCGTCAGTCCCCGGGGGAGGGTCCTGCCGTCAAGGAGAACCCCGACACCATCCTTTCCTCAGCCCGGGTGGTGGGTGTAGTCACCTGGGCCATCGAGCCGCTGGTGAGACAGGCCCAGCGGGCCGAGCCAGACCCAGGTAACGGCCCCTGTAACCGGTTGTTTGTGCCTCTTGCTGTCCGCCCGCAGGTGTTGGAGTGGGGCCACTCCAGCCACTTTGCTTGTCACCCCGGGGAGCGGCGGACGGCGGAGTTCATCAGCCGGAGGTTCTGGTGGACCACTCTCAGGAGGGATGTCAGGGGGTTTGTAGCCGCCTGCACCACCTGCGCTCGGAGCAAGGCTTCGCATCGCCCTCCAGCAGGTCTCCTGCACCCCCTCCCCGTTCCCAGTCGCCCATGGTCCCACATTGCCTTGGACTTCATTACGGGGCTTCCTGTTTCCCAAGGCTGTGACACCATCCTGACCGTGGTCGATCGCTTCTCCAAGGCGGTTCATTTTGTTTCCCTCCCAGGGCTTCCCTCGGCGGCCGAAACAGCGGACCTCCTGACCCTCCATGTGGTCCGCCTACATGGAATCCCTTCTGACATTGTGTCCGACCGCGGTCCCCAATTCATCTCCAAGGTGTGGCAGGCCTTCTGCAAGGGAATTGGGGCCACGGCCAGCCTGTCCTCTGGGTACCACCCCCAGTCCAATGGGCAGGCGGAGCGTGCCAACCAGGCCGTCGAGGCGGCTCTTCGTTGCGTCACCTCAAGTAACCCCACCTCCTGGGCCAAGTACCTGCCCTGGGTGGAGTATTCCCTCAACGCTATGGAGAGCTCCGCTACTGGTATGTCCCCGTTCCAATGTTCCCTGGGCTACCAGCCCCCGCTGTTTCCCCAACAGGAGCTGGAGGTGGCGGTCCCGACCACCAGGGCCCACCTCCGCCGGTGTCGACGCATTTGGAGGGTCGCCCGGGCCGCACTACTCCGGGCCACGGAGCGTGCCCGGCTTGCCGCGAACCGGCGGAGGGTGCCTGCCCCTGTCTACCAGCCTGGTCAGAGGGTTTGGCTGTTGGCCCGGGACCTGCCCCTCCAGACCTCCCAGACATCAACTCGTAAGTTGAATCCCCGGTACGTTGGTCCCTACACCGTGGATCGAATCATAAACCCCTCTGCGGTGCGTTTGGTTCTCCCTCCGGCTCTCCGGGTTCACCCCGTCTTTCATGTTTCTCAGCTAAAACCCGTGGCCTCCAGTCCCTTGTCTCCCCCCGTTACAGCTCCTCCGCTTCCCCGGGTCCTGGCGGATGGAGATCCGGTATGGTCGGTCCGTAAGCTCCTCGCCGTCCGCCGCTGGGGGCGGGGTTTCCAGTACCTTGTGGATTGGGAGGGCTTCGGTCCGGAGGACCGGAGCTGGGTGCCCTCTTCCTATCTCGCTGACCCCTCCCTGCTGGACGACTTCTATCGGGAGAACCCGGGGGCTCTGGGAGCGGTCGTCCGGTGCCTCCCCTCAGGGGGGGGATACTGTTGTGCCTCCCCCACGCTCTAATCGATCCCAGGTGTTGCCCATCTTAATCAGGCCTACTGGGACTGATTAACACCTGGGATCTACCCTTCTTTAGGCTGCCGAGGACCGACGTCGGGCGTTCGGTTATTGAGAACCACCGTCACGAGAGACTGCATGTTCCAGCTCCGACCTCGCCAGATATCCAGTCCAACCCTGCCTTGTTTATGTTTGCTGATGTTGGAGATATACAGTAAAGACATTTTTTCCCTTTGTTTTGAGTGTCCGTGTCTCGCTACTTCTGGGTTCTTTGGCACATTTGGTTCTTCGGTCTCGCTGGGGTCTAACATCTATAGCTGTTATTAAAGCGTGTGATACTTTGACAGTGTATTTAATACTATCTATAGCTGTTATTAAAGTGTGATACTTTGACAGTGTATTTAATACTATCTATAGCTGTTATTAAAGTGTGATACTTTGACAGTGTATTTAATACTATCTATAGCTGTTATTAAAGTGTGATACTTTGACAGTGTATTTAATACTATCTATAGCTGTTATTAAAGTGTGATACTTTGACAGTGTATTTAATACTATCTATAGCTGTTATTAAAGTGTGATACTTTGACAGTGTATTTAATACTATCTATAGCTGTTATTAAAGTGTGATACTTTGATAGTGTATTTAATACTATCTATAGCTGTTATTAAAGTGTGATACTTTGACAGTGTATTTAATACTATCTATAGCTGTTATTAAAGTGTGATACTTTGACAGTGTATTTAATACTATCTATAGCTGTTATTAAAGCGTGTGATACTTTGACAGTGTATTTAATACTATCTATAGCTGTTATTAAAGCGTGTGATACTTTGACAGTGTATTTAATACTATCTATAGCTGTTATTAAAGCGTGTGATACTTTGACAGTGTATTTAATACTATCTATAGCTGTTATTAAAGTGTGATACTTTGACAGTGTATTTAATACTATCTATAGCTGTTATTAAAGTGTGATACTTTGACAGTGTATTTAATACTATCTATAGCTGTTATTAAAGTGTGATACTTTGATAGTGTATTTAATACTATCTATAGCTGTTATTAAAGTGTGATACTTTGACAGTGTATTTAATACTATCCAACTTCAAACATTTAGCCAAAGGGTAGCGTTGAAATCTTGTTATTTTTAATATTAAAGAAAAGTAAAGTTTTAGTTGAGCCTTTGTAGCCTCTTCTCTCTCTCAGTGTAGAACTCCTCCTCTGTTAAGCTCTGGGAAGCTTTTCTCCTTTGGCCACCTTGTCAATGATTTGAGCTTTTTCTTTTACATTTACATTTACATTTAGGACATTTGGCAGACGCTTTTATCCAAAGCGACTTACAAGGTGTACATTAGTTGAAGCAGACAATAGCATAATGCTGAGGTACGCCAACATAACAATAGAGCAGTTCACAAGCATTCATATTAACAAGATGAATAACACTATTTGGTACTGCCAGGTCACCTGCTTAAGTAGCTGTGATAAGAGCGTGTTATCAACATTAAGGATATACACTTGCTAGAATATACAACATGCTAAGAGCTATTAATGTCAGGACTTAAGCAAGTTAGGGGTTCCCCATGGAGAAGGAGGGTTCAAGGAGAGTCCAGGTGGACTCTGAACAGGTGGGTCTTGAGTCTCTTGGGGAAGCTGGCGAGGGACTCTGCCGTCCTGACATGAGACGGGAGTTCATTCCACCTGTGGAGCCAGAGCCGTGAAGAGCTGGGTCTTGGAAGAGCGATGCTTGGTTGTTTTCAGTGAAGGTCGAACAAGTCGCCTGGCAGAAGTTGAGCGGAGCGTTCTTTCATTGTCTCCAGAGACTGAATCTGAGCCATGTAACCCTCCTTGGCCTCCGACCTCTCTCCCGGGATGAGCAGGTCGATTTATTCTGGCGTGCTCAGCGGGTCCGGCCTCAAGGCTATCTCTTTCAGCCGAGCTATACAGCTGGACGACCTGCCTATCAGGGCCATGACCTCGTCCTGCAGATTGGCGATCTCCTCTTCCTGGTTTTCAAACAGTTGCTGGTCTGTGATCTTTGCCCGACTGGCTCTTTCGTACTTGTCTTTCAGCTCTTGCACGGTCTTCATCTGCTTCTCTTTAAAGTAGTCCCACCTGTATTTCTGGTTGAAGTGTATGTTCCAGTCGCATTGTCCGGGACACACCACGCAATTCCCATGTTTCATTGCAGCGCAGCCATGCTTTTCACTGTCCTCCTCTATGGCACAGGGATAATGACAGGTCACTGAACACTGCTGACAGTTAGTGATGTACTCTCCTTTTCGAGTGAGTAATGAGTAATATTTGACTTGGCTTGATGACTTCCACTTCAATTTGGAAGTTTTTGTTGGAAGTGATGTCGGCGTTGTGCATTTGGATCTGTTGTTGGGTTAATCTGAGCTAATCCAGTTTGGCCAACCCCTCCATGACCTGGGGCTGGAGTCCTTCCACGGCCGCTTCCAACTGTCGTCGCTCATTGAGAACCTCTTGGGTTAACTGCAGGCTTTGGGTCGTCACTTTGTCTAAAGCAGTGAAGAAGGTTCTCATGCTTTTGGCCCCCATTGCCCAAAACACTGTATCAAAGTTATCATCCTCCATATCTTTGTCCGCTCTGTCACGGACGGATCTATTGTCGGCAAACAGTGCAGAGTTGTTGAATTTGTGGTGCACCGGAAGTCCGACGTCGGTTTTAGGACACAGAACTCTGGAAGCATTGATGGCCTGGAGGACAGGGGGCTGCTGACCGTCTGCAAACGTCACCAGCATGCAGATGTTCTCTGCCACGTCTTTACCGAAGATGGACAGCACTGAGTCAAAGACGTACTTCTGTGTTGCCGTTAGTCTTGCTAGAGAGGCCTGGGTGACAAAACAAATGGCGTCGATCTCACAGACTTCATTGGCCGAGGTGAACAGCCTTCTGATCTGCTCTGTGATCTCCCTGTCTCTGTCTATTCCCCGTGTGTCGCCGAAGCCCGGCGTGTCCACTAGGGTCAGAGAATAAGGGACTCGGAAGCTGTCCTGGTAGTTGACTTTGTAGGCGGTAACGTGAGATGTCTGACTTTGTGCTTGTGACTTTGACTGGCTCTCATCTATTAGTTTGAAGCGGAAAGAGTCTTTCCAATCTATGCCCAGAATGTAGTTGATCATTCCGTTGATCAAGGTTGTCTTTCCTGAACCCGACGCCCCCAGCAACATGATAGTGCGATTTTGCCTCACGCTGTGTTTGCCAAATGTGTAGCTCTTGCATCCGTCTATACAAATATTATTTTTCTCCAGAGACAACTTGAAAACTGAAGGAGAACCGGATTTGATGAGTTTGCTTGATGATTTGATGAGTTCTGCTAGTCCATCGAATTGTACTTGTTGTGGGGGTGACAAGGTTTTAATTAATGCACTAGCTTCACAAGCCAGACCGCGGCCAACTGCGCACATAGCTCTACACCTGAACCGATACTCTTCATCACTCTTTAAGCCAGACACTGTGACATCACCAGCCTGGCACTCCATGTGTTGAAGCCAAACATCGTCTATGTGGACGCAGACCTCCACAGCGTAGTTGATGACAGCTGCCAACCCAAATCGAGGTGGGGAAATATTCAGTGTTACACTGTTATGGGTTATGCCACATGTGATCATTGTTGGCTTGGAAGGTGGTTCAAAGTTGTCATTGACTGAGGAGCCATCCGTGTAGAGCCTGACAATTGCGCCTTTCTTCTCATCATCTCTTACAGCAGCTGTGAGGAACCTGATGCTGCTGTTCTCCCTATTGGCCTCTGCTAAATCTGTGAAGAGCTTTATCTTCTGTTGCACTTTGTCCATTTCTTCATCTGAAAAGAACCATTGTTCTTTATCCACATCATATTTACATGGCACATAGTCTGGCTTGTTTACTTCATCCAAGTAGTTTGACAGAGCTGAGAGATAAGGCTCTGGGGTTTCCAGCGAGGTGAAAACAAAGCTTACAGTATGTGTGGCATCTCCGCTGTGAATCTCACGTTGCAGACTGCTGCGACTGGTGACCAGCGTCATGTGGAGCATGTTGTCCACCAGAGAACTGATGATTTTGCTTTCTGTCTCTTTGTTCTCCATCCACTCATTCAGGTCAATACTGTTGAAGGGAGAAGATTGTACACTTTTCAGGATATTTGCAAGAATACCTTCCTCCTCTCCTCCTTCTCTGATCAAGGGGAGCTTCCTTGCCATGGTCTTCTGGAACTCAGTTTAAACTGAGAAACCAGTCCTTTGAAAGTCTTCACCTTTTTGTGGAAATTGCTGGTGTATGGGCCATTTTTCTGCATCATTGCATCTGCTTTCCAGCTCACCGAGGTCCTCCAAGGTATTCTGAGCGTCCCTGATTAATCTATCGCTTATTTGTCGAACCAGTTGAGCAGCAGCAGAATCTAGATTCTTCAGTGGCATTAACCAGACCTTCTGAGGCACTGTGTTCTTTCCATTAGATCCTAACAGCGTCGGTAGGCTTTGATAGACTTCTATTGCCTCCTGAAAAGACACAGGGTGTCTCTCGAGGTGAAAGTCCCCATGGAACTTACAGGAGAACTTGTCGACCTTTGCAAAGTCTGCGTCTTCCATCTTCAGAGCACCTTTACCTTCAATATCCAACATGGGAATCTTCCTGATCAGCACCTTAAGGTTTCCTTCGATGTCTCGCCGGTTTTCCTCTTCTGACACCTCGCGGTCCAACACAAAGAAGGCGTGTGACCCATATAGGATCCCTGTCACTACGTGTGTTGCTAGTCCTGATTCAAAGACATAGGGATGCTTCACATTACCTCTGCCAATGTGGTTCATTGACAGCTGTTGGAACTTGGTGGTGTTCTTGTACTGAAGTGTCACTCTCGCCTGGTTTCTGGAAGTCTTACAATCTGAGAGATATTTGGCAGCGCCTTCTACCTCAATCAGTCCACATAAAAAACTGGCTTTCAGTGAAGCTTCAACATTCAATGCATTAGATTTGTCTTCAATAGAGTCAGACGCAACTATGTCAAAGGAGCTGTTGGGTTGGAGTGTTTCAAAGGCATCTTTCTCCAGGTCCTCCCGGTCCCAAAGCGTGAAGGCTGCAGAAGAAGAAGAACCACAAACCTCAAACCTCGGAATACATCAAAAACCTTCAGTTCTACATTTTGATGACAAATATCAGCGTAGTTTGGTACTGAAGGCCAATGCTGTCCTAAGAAAGATTTCAGGTTATCCTTAAAAAATATATTTAGAATCTCAAGGTGTTGTATACCTTGATAAATGAAAATAAATGAAAAAAATATATATATAAATATATATGTATACATATATATATACATATGTATACACATATATATATATATATGTATATATATATACATATACATATATATATGTATATATATATACATATATATATGTACTAATGTATTTATGTATATATGTATATATGTATATATATATACACTTATATACTGTATGTATATATATATATGTATTTATGTGTATATATATACATACAGTATATAAGTGTATATATACATATACATATGTATATATATATATATATATATATATACATATGTATATGTATATATGTATATGTATATATTTGTATGTATATGAAGCGGAGTGAAGGTATGAATGAGTGGGCGTGCTAAGAGGGGAGTTGCGTGAATGAGTGTTTGTGCGTACGTCTATCTGCTTCTCCACAGGTATTCTCAATCGCACCCATGATTGGGAGAGTAAAAATGCCGGTGCTTCCGTTCTACAAGGGAGCTGGCTTTTCTTCCACGTACCCGCGAAAGCAGAGGGCTTGTAGTGTATTGTTATACCCTTATTATAATCTAAAACACTGTCCTCTATACATTGCAGTAGGTGGCTACAGCATAATCTGCTGGTGGACCCCAAGGCCCACTAGGACATAGAGATGTTGAGATGTTCCAGATGTGTAGGTGTTGGTGTGCCTTCAGGCCCTTATAATGGCGCCTTTAGGGGGTTTTCAACGGTATCCTACGGATGTAACATGAGTTATAGCTGTAGGGGTAGTGCCGTGAAGTGTTGTGCAAGCCAAATACGACCCCCTTGGGGGTTTGTGCTCTTGTGACGTGACGTTGAAGACACCGTGCCCAACCAGAGTAGTGGATACTGGTTGTACCTCTCAGACCAATAGTATTAGTTGATGTAGGATGCTATTGTCTATATAATGTTTGGTAAAGGAGCGCGTGGCCAGTTCTGCGAATTGGCACGGCAGGCTCCATCTCGCTGCAACTGAATTTGATGCTTTGTTCAATAAACACCTTGAACTTAGTATCCGGACCTCTGAGAAAGATTCTTATTTCCACCCGAGTAGAAATTATACGACATATTGGCGTCACGAACAGGATTTGGTTAAAACGATTGTTGACCAGCTGCTGTCGGTGGAGCGAGCGCACGCGGGCACCGGTACTGGCCAGGCCGGGGTTTGAGGTAAGCTCTAAACATCTTCCTCAGAGCGCTTAAGTGCGTCTGCTTTTATTGACTATGATTAAGGCTATGGTTAACAGTTGACCAAATCGAAAAGGACCTTTGGGTCTATTGGATGGAATACAATACTTTACATGTCCGCTAAATTTTAAAGAGGGAAGTACCACTATAAACTGTAGTGTAGGAGTACCACTTAGAAACGTTAATGAGGGAGCACCACTATAAACTAATAGTTCGTCGAGTGGAAGTACCACTATAAAAGACCCCTTTCCTACTAAGCCCAATGGGTTTGTGTGATAACACTAGGGGCCAGGTAGTTTGAGATTTTTTCCTTTACTAAAATACAAATATACCTACTGCCCATAGGAAACGCGTAGTAGCTATTAACCAGAATCTTATAAGATTAGTTAAAGTGAAGTGAAGTGAAGTGAAGAGGTAGAGGGAAACCACTACTTGGGCTCAGGTAATCCGACTTCATATCAATGATGTGGATTCGAATGAGACAAACCTATCCTAGGACTTAAGATAAGACACTAGGTTACGAGTACCTAAAACCAGGCGTTCACGGAAGAAACGCCGCTCACTTTAATCTAATGATGAGTTAAAGTGATTATGTAGCTTTGAGAACGTATTGATTCAAAGTGGGAAAATAATTTTCGCTTGTTACGCTTGTTATTTTCGGGGATCCATAGGGATTATGGGGGTATTTCTTATACAGAGTAACGGGCGAAGAAGTGGCAATAAAGTCCACTAGGAGTTGTGTTTTATGTAATGTAAATGTAAATGTGTTTGTCGGTTTAACCAAGGGGGTGTAAACTGGTGATTAAATGTTATGTAAAATTGGCTTTGGAGGATACTAAAGAACACATGGTATATGATACACATGGGGTTCTTTGTGATGCTGTAGGCCTTGTTAGCATACGTAGCCCTTTGTGGACCTCATGGTTATTTCATGGACCACGTGGTTCTTTGTGGTACTACAGGCATTGGCGGCACACGTGGCGTAGAACAAACGCAAGAGGCAAGAGTTTGAGTCGCCATGATCCCAATGTAAACCCAACCCGATGACGAGGTTGTTAGTATGCAAATGAGGAGAGAAGCATGGTCTCTCCTGTGGTCTGTTCTTAGTATGAACATATGGGTTGTTTCCACGTGATGCCAGTAAATAACCTACTCTACTAAACCAGAGGTAAAGCTCACCTTCTTGGTTTATCTTTCAGAAGTTGAATAACTCAAATCTAGTTTTCAGCGCTTTAGGCTGAATGGAGGCTATTAATCCTTTCTTTTTTCACGTGTGGCAGTTTTCTGGGCCACCTATAATCGTTTCCCTATAAACATTTCATGTTCTTGTATGACTGTAGGATTGATATGCTAATTCATTTCGGCTGGGTCATTCATACAGATTTCAATAAGAAAATAACGGTTTATATTTTATTATTAGTGAGATTCAAGGAACCAACTCCTTGGACAGCCAGTAGGGATCTGAGGTCAGAACCACTCAGTTAAACCCCCTCTCTCTCTCTCTCTCTCTCTCACCCCCTCCCTCCCTCCCTCCCTCTCTCCCCCTCTCTCACCCCCTCCTCTCTCTCTCTCACACGCGCACACACGCACACACACAGGTTTGAGCTGAGCCTGATACACACATACCTGTTGATATACTGAAACATATAAGAAACAGTTGAGCTGGTAAACAGCAATAAAGGGGTTGCAATCCCTAGTTGATTAATTTGATTTGTTGATTGATTTTGTTTTATTTGATTCATTCATTCATTCATTGATCAATTTGATTCATTGATTGATTTTGTTTGATTTGATAATTCATTCATTGCTTAATTTGAGTTGTTGATTAATGGAATTTGTTTTATTTGATTCATTCATTCATTGATTAATTTGATTCGTTGATTGATTTTGTTTTATTTGATTCATTCATTCATTCATTGATCAATTTGATTCATTGATTGATTCTGTTTTATTTGATTCATTCATTGATTCATTTGAGTTGTTGATTAACGGAAGTTATTTGATTTGATTCATTCATTCATTCATTCATTCATTGATCAATTTGATTCATTGATTGATTTTGTTTTATTTGATAAATTCATTCATTGATTAATTTGAGTTGTTGATTAGTGGAAGTTGTTTTATTTGATTCATTCATTCATTGATTAATTTGATTCGTTGATTGATTTTGTTTTATTTGATTCATTCATTCATTCATTGATCAATTTGATTCATTGATTGATTCTGTTTTATTTGATAATTCATTCATTGATTAATTTGAGTTGTTGATTAGTGGAAGTTGTTTTATTTGATTAAAAAATTCATTGATACATTTGATTTGTTTTGTTTGGTGTATTGTTTTGCCGACTCATTTGATTGATTGGTTTATGTATTTTGTGCATTTGTAAGATTACAGACAAGTGTGTTATTTAATGAACACATTGTTTTATAAATTGGTTTAAGGGTTAGTTTCATAAATATTTGTAACCACTGGTAATAACAACCATGGAAATGGCTTCAGACAAGCCGTCTACTCCAGTGGGCATGGTAGAGAAGAACAACCCATTGATAAAAGAAATTGGCAAAGTGTCCAAAAAATGGAGTAAGAGATGGGCTCACATGGATCAGCCCTGGCCAGAAGAAGGCACGTTTGATCCAGAGGTTATAATTCAAATGGAGGTGCTTATAAACACATATAAGTCCGAACAGAGGACATGGAGAAGGGGTTATAACCGAACGAACAAACGACAATTAGAAACGGCGGTTTTAGAACTATTCAAGAGGGAAGGACAGAAGATGCAAAAAGGTGCACAAAACAGAAGAGAGAAAGCCCTGGATAGGAACTATGAAGCGGAGAAACTTACAGACAAAATGAACACCCCATTTTCACACATGTCTCCAGTGGTGACTCCACCACCGTACGAGGGAAAAGACACGCTCACTAGTCTGTATCCATAAATGCCAATCCTAATCTCTGATGGACGATACAGTATGGAAGACGATGACCGTAATACACTGGAGACTGGGAACGCCACGACAAGAATAGTGTTTCAACCAGATCGTAAAAGTAAGAAACAGAGGTCATCATCGCCAAACCAGAGAACCGTCAACCTTGCAAAGACATCATCGAGGAAGACGAGGAAAAAACATGGAGAGAAGGAAAGGTCGAAAGGCCATGGACAGAGCTCTAGTGACGAAGACCAGTGCGCTGGAGGGTATGACCTACGGATCAGAAAGTCGCTGGCGAAAGCTGAAAGAGAAGGGAGAAAAGTCAGCTGCAAAGAGGAGACTGAAAGCGGTTCAAGTAGCAGTGAAGAAGACAGTGGAGAGGATATCGAAGGATCAGAAGCTGGAGGTTCTTCTACAGTCTCACCCAGGAAAGGAATGATAGACGAGATGGACGAAGAAGTTACCAGAATTACCAAAGAATTGAGATCTATCGGTGCATCAAAGGGAAAATTAGGAGCTGAAATAAGTTTGGCCAAAAGACAGCTGCGCTCCTTTGGGAGAATGATGAAGGGCCTTTGCCGACAGGAGGAAGGGATTAAGGAAAAACTCTTTAACATCCAAGAAGAACAGCGAGAGGAACGAAATAAATCAAAGCGCAGAATACCGAAAAACTGCCCAGTGTTGGTTAGAGGGCAGAATTTGGAATACAAACCATGGGCAAATACGGATATGTCTCAAATAATGGAAAAATTGCCCGTAATCCAGGAAGGAGGTCACCCATGGACTTCAAAAATGGATGAGGCCCTTATAGGGACACAGCTTGGCATGGGAGACATCAAAAAACTTTTGGCAACTCTGATGGGTGTGTCTACAATGGAAGAAATCCTGATGTCAGCTGGGTTCCAAAGATTTGTCGACACAGCAGTATACAACCCAGAGCTCTTTGCAGCAAACAGAGGACGCGTGTGGAAAGCTTTGAGAGACGCATATCCTACCAATGTTCATCCAGACAGTATTGACATTGAACCAATGAGAGAAGCCGACAACCCTAGAGCCTATGTGAACCGCTCACATCAACGGTGGAGAGATATCACAGGGAATGATGCGGACATCAATTTCCTGGAGCAATCTATTATGAGAGAAAAGATCCAGCAGGGATTGCCCTTGTCAGTCAGAAGAAAACTGGCAGAAGTAGTGGGACTGAGAAGCATGGCCAAGAATATCTACATGGACCACATAGCACATCAGGTGGAACTGTATCGCAAAAAGGAACATACTCTGAAGGAACAAGATCAGGAGACAATCAGAAAACTTAACCAAATACAGTTAATGGATGGAAGAAGGGAAAAGAAACAGGCGGCAATTCTGCAGATTCCGCCTCAACCATGACAAATACAGTCACCCACAATACAGGCTGCTCCTCTGCCCCCTTACCTGCAGCCCAGCTTTGAACAACCCCAAGGTCCGGGGGAGGGAGGAATAGGAAACATTGGACAACATGGGTACAATCCAGAGCTACATCCAAATATGAAATGTTTTCTATGTGGACAGGCTGGGCACCATTTTTGCAACTGCCCCTACAAAGACAGGATAGGTGGAGAAAGAAATAGAAGAGGGTACAGAAAGCGGCCACCCCAAGAACTGCGGTGGCAGCAACAGCAGCCCCAAGAACCGTAGTGGCAGCAAAAGCCACCCCAGGGACCGGTAAACCCATATAGGGGCCCGGAAGGGTTATAGGGGTGCCCAGAGAATCCGAAAGGGGGGTGTCAGCTGGTGGTGTATAGGCCGGAAAAGGAACCTACCATCTGTGTGAAGGTTAACAATTGTCGCACGTCACACACCTCCCTATGTCTGGAGAACATATATGGACAGTCGGATTTGAGGGAATAAAACAGCTGATACCCACCACAAAACCTGTAGAACTCCGATACAAGAATCAAAGAGCTATTTTACCTATTCTCGTGTCAAAAAACACCCCTATTGGACTTCTTGGAAGAGATACACTATGTCAATTGAACTGTACAGTGTACACTGTACAATGCACACCTGACGGCTGTCAGGTAGAAGTACCTTCTGAATATCATCAGTTATCCGTGATGGTAGAAGAAGACGCTGCTATGGTATATTGGCTAGGGGACCTTAGCCAAGACCTCTTGGAACCAGCAAAGCTGTGGGAGAAGTTCATTTCTGCAAACATCCCCGGTGCTAAACCACCTCAATATCCATCACACTGTACGCTTCAGTACTCGAAGGATGCCACCAAATCTGACCCAGACGATTGGCTAAAACACCAACCTCAACAAACTCAACTCAGTTCCGGCTGCATAATCTTGGGACCACAAGGAGCGGCTATGAAGATAAACAGAGATGATTATCTGAACCAAGAGCATAAAATTTAAGGAAGCTCATGGGCTAGCCCATGTAGCAAGGGGGGAAGTGAGAAGGAAGATCACAAATGAATATGGATTTTGGGCTCCATATTTGTTGGAAAGAATTGACCATGTCATAGGAAGATGCATGGTTTGTTTGAGAAACATATCTGTTTATGTCACCCAGAAACAGACACTGGAGGAGAAGGAGGACTTGACGGAGCGAAAAGATGCTATTCAACCAGGCGACAAAGTCTTTGTCAAGATCTACCGGAGAAAGTCATTCGAAGTCATCCGCACCACAAGAACTGCAATTCAGATCAAGGGATCTCCGACTTGGTACCACCTACATCACTGCATTAAGGCACCAACAGACCGAGATGAGGAGGAGGTACCACAAGGAGAAGAAAAGGAGGCACCACCTCAAAACAGAGGTACTGCTCCCGACTCAGATGATGACATTGAGAATATGGATGATCGCATATCTCCTTTTCCAAGTGATGCCGAGAGCCAGTTCCCAGAAGATGCACAGCACGGAAGGTTCAATGCACTTGATTTACGAGATGTTCCAGAACAGCCAGAGCCAAACCCAAGTGGCCAGGAGGCCTCCCCCACTGACTCCAGAGAACCAAAGAAATGTCCTGATCCAGTCCAGCCAAAACGCTCAAGGCCAGTCAGAACCTCGGTCAAACCTATTCGACTCAAAGACTACGACATTGGAGATGTCAACACGGCATAAGTCTCTGAGGAGAAATCGACGAGCAAGACAAGGAAATGAAGTCACAGGAATGAAAGGGAGCTCAGTCATACTCCCATGTAACATTGGACTCTATAAAGCAGACGCTGTATGGACAAAACAAAACAGGAAACTCAGCGAACTGCACTCAAATTCCACACAGAAAACAGAATGAAACAATCATCAAAGATGTCAAACAGGAAGATGAAGGACAATATGAATGCAGAGATCCGAATTTTCCTTTGTTGAACTATAAGAATACAACCCTAACAGTACAAGAGAACAGTGAAAATCTAACACAACCATTAGCAACTTCAATGGAAACAGAAACTCTCATGACTCTAAGTCCACGCACTACTTTGAAACCAGCTCTCTCAAACTCAAGTACAATCTTTGTCTCTACCACCATCAACACACTGAGACCGGATTATCTGAGCACAGAAGCCTCCACTGCGAGTATAGCCTTGACTAGCGTAACCAGAATCCCACAAGATTGTGAAATAGAATGATGATGCAATTTAAGGTATATGATGTTTTTTTATTTGTGTGAACATCTTTGTGTTGGGACTTCTTTATAGAGTCCCAAAGGGGGGATATGTAGTGTATTTTTATACACTAAGTATACAACTTAAACACTATCTGTGATACTGTATGCATTGTAAGGGCCATGCATGTTGAGGTGGCCAAAAGTTGCCAGCAGATATGGCCAGGAATACGACCCTCCCCCGGGGGTTTGAGCCATAAACTTGTGATGTGACGATGAAGACACCGTGACCAACCAGAGTAGTAGATACTGGTTGTACCTCTCAGACCAATAGTATTAAGTTGATGTTTGTTACTTTGACCAATAGGAGTAGATGTTTGTGATACTACTTTCTATAATATATAATGTTTGGTAAAGGAGCGCGTCGCCAGTCTGCGAATTGGCAGGGCAGGCTCCATCTCGCTGCAGCAGATGCAGATCTGCAGATGCAGCAGATGCGCCGTACGAGATGGCTGCCGTGTCGCGAGCTCCCGCACGACGATGCAGTTTTTTGTTATTTATTATTTTTATCGCAACTATTTTAGTCCAGGAAGTTAGCAGCACGTTCACTTATAACTTTTGCACACTTTGGGAGATCAGATCGACAGTCGCTCGCCGCCTACCGGAGTTTTTTCATTCTTTTGACTCGGACGTCCCGCCCGAAGTCACAGCTGGATTATCTCCGACCATCTTGGGCACGATTACACGCAAGCGTCGCCGGAGGAAGCGAGGGAAGCGAGCCGGCGTGCTAGTCAGGCTGAGACGTCGATCCGATCGCCCCCCACTACACACCATTCTACTGGCTAATGTACAGTCTCTGGACAATAAGTTAAGCAAGCTACAGGCTCGTATTCAATTCCACCGGGAAACTAAGGACAATTGTAGCATTTGCGTTACGGAGACATGGATGTCGGAGGGGGTTACCGACGCAGCTATCGAGCCGACGGGCTTTTCCGTCCACCGGGCGGACAGAACAAAGGCTCTCTCCGGTAAAGATTGCGGAGGGAGTATGTCTCATGATAAATACATCTTGGTGCAACCAAAGTCATGTACATCCCCTCAAGTCTTTCTGTTCCCCGGACCTGGAGTACCTGATGCTTATGTGCCGTCCACACTGGCTACCTCGGGAGTTTACAGCGGTAACCGTGACCGTTGTTTACATTCCCCCACAAGCCAACACGGACACAGCGCTGAAGGAACTGTATGGGGCTATCAGCGAACAGGAGTTAGCAGCCTCAGGCACACCCCGAGGCTGCTCTCATTGTGGCAGGGGACTTCAACAAGGCGAACCTGAAGAAGGTTCTCCCGAAGTTCTACCAACACATAACGAGCAACACACGGGGCGAGCGGGTCCTCGACCACTGCTACACTCCTTTCGTGATGGCTACAAGGCCCTCCTCCGTCCACCGTTCGGCAAATCAGACCAGCGCTCTATCCAGCTGCTCCCCGCCTATAGGCAGAGACTGAAGCAGCAACCGATCGCTGTGAGGGAGGTCCAATGCTGGTCGGACCAATCAGACTCTATGCTGCAGGATTGTTTTGATCACGCTGACTGGCACATGTTCCGCGTTGCCTCGGACAATAACATCAACGAGTACGCGTCGTCGGTCACCGGGTTCATCAATAAGTGCATAGATGACGTTGTTCCGACCAAGTCGGTTCGGATATATCCCAACCAGAAACCGTGGATTAACGGCGTTGTTCGCGCTGCCCTACATGCGCGTAACGCCGCCTTTGGCTCCGGGAATACGGAGGAATATACGAGAGCCCGTTACGACCTCCGTAAGACCATCGTCACTGCCAAGCGGGAGTATACAAGGACAGAGTGGAAGATAAATTCAAGAACCACGATGCGAGGGGTATGTGGCAGGGGACGATAACAAACTTCAGAGGGAGAACCAGTTGTGTAGAGAACTCCTCGACCTCCCTCCCAGGAGAGCTAAATACTTTTTTTGCTCGGTTCGACGTAAACGGCAGCCCGCCGAAGCCAGCACCGACTGAGGAGACCAGCCAGCTGCGTATCTCGGAGGCGGATGTGCGCCGCACCTTCAAGCGGCTGAACATCCGTAAGGCGGCAGGCCCCGACGACATCCCGGGCCGCGTCCTCAGAGCATGCGCAGTTGGCAGGAGTCTTTGCAGACATCTTCAACCTCTCCCTGTCCCAGGCTGTTGTCCCCGTGGTCTTCAAGATGTCCACCATCGTGCCTGTCCCTAAACAACCCAAGGTAACATGCCTGAATGACTATAGACCTGTAGCCCTCACCTCGATTGTCAGCAAATGCTTCGAGAGGTTGGTCAAGGACTTTATTTTATTGCTCAGTGTTACCTGCCACGCTGGACCCATGGCAATTTGCATATCGTCAAAATAGATCCACGGACGACGCAATTGCCATGGCCCTCCACACTGCCCCACCTGGAGGGAAAGAACTGTTATGTGCGAATGCTGTTTGTGGACTACAGCTCAGCGTTCAACACAATTGTTCGTGCCAAGCTCGACATCAAGCTGAGAGGTCAAGGCGTACCCCCATCCACGTGCAGCTGAATACTGGACCTCCTGTCGGACCGCCGCCAGGTGGTGAGGATGGGCAGCACCACATCAGAGCCACTGACCCTCAACACGGGAGCCCCCCAGGGATGCGTGCTGAGCCCTCTCCTCTACTCCCTCTACACCCACGACTGCATGGCTATGCACAGCTCCAACGTCATCGTCAAGTTTGCTGACGACACGACAGTGATGGGCCTGATCGCCAGCGACGACGAGACAGCCTACAGGGAGGAGGTCGGATCGCTGGAGCAGTGGTGCCAGGAGAACAGCCTCGCCCTCAACGTCAAGAAGACCAAGGAGCTGATCGTGGACTTCAGGAGGCAGAGGGGAGAGCACAGCCCTATCTCCATCGACAGCGTTGCAGTAGAGAGGGTCAGCAACTTCAAGTTCCTCGGCGTGCACATCTCCGAGGACCTCACATGGTCCACGCACACCACACACGTGGTGAAAAGGGCCCAACAACGCCTGTATTTCCTCAGGCGTCTGAAGAAATTCAGCATGGGTCCCCGCATCCTGAGAACATTCTATAACGGCACCATCGAGAGTGTTCTTACAGGGTGTATCACCGCCCGGTACGGGAACTGCACCGCACTCGAGCGCAGAGCGCTTCAAAGGGTGGTGCGGACGGCCCAGTATATCGTTGGAGGTGAGCTCCCCTCCCTCCTGGATATTTACTTAATATTATTAACTGCTGTCTGTCGTCGGGTATTGCACACAACATTTTCACATCACTGCTTTATACTTGTGTAAACTGTGAAGTGACAATAAACTTGACTTGACTTGACATTTGATGGTTTGTTCAATAAACACATTGAACTTAGTATCCTGACCTCTGAGAACGATTCTTATTTCCACCCGAGTAGAAATTATACTACAATGCAGTTTGAGATCCACCACATCCTAGATGGACACAATATTTTATAATATAATATATTATAAAATATACTTGTTGCATATGTAAATATACTTGTTGCATATGTAAATATACTTGTTGCATGTGTCTGCGCTCATCACAGTTACTGCACTGAGGACGCTGCTGCACTACTGGCACTTTAAATGCTTTTAAAGATTTTTGCACAATTCAACACATGAACATGTAGTATAATTTCTACTCGGGTGGAGATAAGAATCTTTAAGAGAGGTCCGGATACTAAGTTCAATGTCTTTATTGAACAAGAGCATCAAATGAAAGTGTTATACCAGTAGGTTAATGTAGGGCAGGCTGCCTACCCCTTTAAGAGAGAGGGGGTAGTGTTATACCAGTAGGGTCATGTAGGGCAGGCTGCCTATCCCTTTAAGAGAGAGGGGGTAGTGTTATACCAGTAGGTTCATGTAGGGCAGGCTGCCTATCCCTTTAAGAGAGAGGGGGTAGTGTTATACCAGTAGGTTCATGTAGGGCAGGGCTGCCTATCCCTTTAAGAGAGAGGGGTAGTGTTATACCAGTAGGTTCATGTAGGGCAGGCTGCCTATCCCTTTAAGAGAGAGGGGGTAGTGTTATACCAGTAGGTTCATGTAGGGCAGGCTGCTTATCCCTTAAGAGAGAGGGGGCGTGGTGTGTGTGTGTGGGAGCGTGAGGTGAAGGAGCGTCTGTGTGTCTGGAAGTGAACGGGAGCAGTAGCAATGTACACCTCAAGTCAAGTCAAGTCAAGTTTATTGTCACTTCACAGTTTACACAAGTATAAAGCAGTGATGTGAAAATCTTATGTGCAATACCCGACGACAGACAGCAGTTATAAAATAAGATAAAAATAGATAAAAATAGAATAAAAATAGAATAAAATAAAAATAAAAATGCAATTTATAAAATGCTAAATATCGGCACAGAAAAGAGCAATATGTATATATAAATCAATGTAATAAAATATACATTGTTATATGCTATACGCCCTTGTTCAGCAGCCTGATGGCCTGACTGTGGAAGCTATCTCTAAGCCTATTTGTACGGCACTTGATACTGCGGTATCGCCTGCCTGACGGTAACAGTGAGTACAGTTCGTGGCTGGGGTGGGCAATGTCATTTATGATTTGTTTGGCCTTGGCAACGCACCGCTGATTGTATATAAGCAGGAGGGAGGGAAGCTCACCTCCAACGATATACTGGGCCGTCCGCACCACCCTTTGAAGCGCTCTGTGCTCGAGTGTGGTGCAGTTCCTGTACCATGCGGTGATACACCCTGTAAGAACACTCTCGATGGTGCCGTTATAGAATGTTCTCAGGATGCGGGGGCCCATGCTGAATTTCTTCAGACGCCTGAGGAAATACAGGCGTTGTTGGGCCCTTTTCACCACGTGTGTGGTGTGCGTGGACAATGTGAGGTCCTCGGAGATGTGCACGCCGAGGAACTTGAAGCTGCTGACCCTCTCTACTGCAACACCGTTGATGGAGATAGGGCTTTACTCTCCCCTCTGCTTCCTGAAGTCCACGATCAGCTCCTTGGTCTTCTTGACGTTGAGGGCGAGGCTGTTCTCCTGGCACCACTGCTCCAGCGATCCGACCTCCTCCCTGTAGGCTGTCTCGTCGTCGCCAGCGATCAGGCCCATCACTGTCCTGTCGTCTTTAAACTTGACGATGACATTGGAGCTGCGCATAGCCATGCAGTCGTGGGTGTAGAGGGAGTAGAGGAGAGGGCTCAGCACGCATCCCTGGGGGGCTCCCGTGTTGAGGGTCAGTGGCTCTGAGGTGGTGCTGCCCATCCTCACCACCTGGCGGCGGTCCGACAGGAGGTCCAGTATCCAGCTGCACGTGGATGGGGGCACGCCTAGACCTCTAAGCTTGGTGTCGAGTTTGGCAGGAACTATCGTGTTGAACACTGAGCTGTAGTCCACAAACAGCATTCGCACATAACAGTTCTTTCCCTCCAGGTGGGAAAGGGCAGTGTGGAGGGCCATGGCAATTGCGTCGTCCGTGGATCTATTTTGACGATATGCAAATTGCCATGGGTCCAGCGTGGCAGGTAACAAGGAGCAAATAAAGTCCTTGACCAACCTCTCGAAGCATTTGCTGACAATCGAGGTGAGGGCTACAGGTCTATAGTCATTCAGGCATGTTACCTTGGGTTGTTTAGGGACAGGCACGATGGTGGACATCTTGAAGAGCGCAGGGACAGCAGCCTGGGACAGGGAGAGGTTGAAGATGTCTGCAAAGACTCCTGCCAACTGGTCAGCCGCTTTAAGGTGCGGCGCACATCCGCCTCCGAGATGCTCAGCAGGCTGGTCTCCTCAGGCGGCGCTGGCTTCGGTGGGCTGCCGTTTACGTCGAACCGAGCAAAAAAAGTATTTAGCTCTCCTGGGAGTGAGGTAGAGGAGTTCTCTACACAACTGGTTCTCCCTCTGAAGTTCGTTATCGTCCCCTGCCACATACCCCTCGCATCGTGGTTCTTGAATTTATCTTCCACTCTGTCCTTATACTCCCGCTTGGCAGTGACGATGGTCTTACGGAGGTCGTAACGGGCTCTCGTATATTCCTCCGTATTCCCGGAGCCAAAGGCGGCGTTACGCGCGTGTAGGGCAGCGCGAACATCGCTGTTAATCCACGGTTTCTGGTTGGGATATATCCGAACCGACTTGGTCGGAACAACGTCATCTATGCACTTCTTGACGAACCCGGTGACCGACGACGCGTACTCGTTGATGTTATTGTCCGAGGCAACGCGGAACATGTGCCAGTCAGCGCGATCAAAACAATCCTGCAGCATAGAGTCCGATTGGTCCGACCAGCATCGGACCTCCCTTCAGTCTCTGCCGATAGACGGGGAGCAGCTGGATAGAGAGGTGGTCTGATTTGTCGAACGGTGGGCGGAAGAGGGCCTTGTAGCCATCACGGAAGGGAGTGTTGCAGTGGTCGAGGATCCGCTCGCCCTGTGTGTTAATCGTTATGTGTTGGTAGAACTTCGGGAGAACCTTCTTCAAGTCCCCCGCCACGATGAGAGCAGCCTCGGGGTGTGCCGACTCCTGTTCGCTGATAGCCCCGTACAGTTCCTTCAGCTCTGTGTCCGTGTTGGCTTGTGGGGGAATGTAAACAGCGTTCACAGTTACCGCTGTGAACTCCCGAGGTAGCCAGTGTGGATGGCACATAAGCATCAGGTACACCAGGTCATAAGGGTGAGGTCACAGGGTGAGGGTGAGAGGGTGAGGTGAGGGTGAGGGTGACAGGGTGAGGGTGAGGTGAGGTTGAGGGTGACAAGTTGAGGGTGAGAGGGTGAGGTGAGGGTGACAGGGTGAGGATGGCAGCGATGGAGCTTTGTCTTCAATTAGGCCAACTGCATTTGCTTTTTTTCCCATGAAACTTTAGTGTTAGAAAGATAAACAAAAAACACATTTTGGTATAAGTCACCCGCTATGGAACCCAAACATAAGAAGACCAGCGAGCAGACAGAAGGAGACCAGATGTCCCCCCCCTTCAGGGGCCTCGGGCCCTGGGGTTCTGAGTCCTATCAAACACCTTTTGGATGTGGTCTGATTCCCCTGACCTCTGGGTCACTTTGTGTCACACATCTTATCCTTCAGGAGCGTTTCACCTTGAATTCATTGTAATGTATATTTTTACCCACTTGCCCAGTCAGGCTAATGGATAACACATTTGCTACCCGATGTGAATGTTTACTAGCCTATTGTCATATTTCATCTTTCGTCCAGCGTAGCGCGCAGCGCCCAGCGTAGCGCCCAGCGTAGTGCAGCGCCCAGCGCAGCGCCCAGCGTAGCGCAGCGCCCAGCGTAGCGCAGCGCCTAGCGTAGCGCAGCGCCCAGCGCCCAGCGTAGCGCCCAGCGTAGCGCCCAGCGCCCAGCGTAGATATGTGCAGATGTAACGTGGTGGATAATACAGGGTCGGGACTATATTATAGTTAGGGATTATATTTTAATGTCAAATGTTTTTTTAATACCGTATTGTTTTAATATAACGTATTGTTCAGTACACATTTGAATTGCAAAAAAACTGAGAGGCTCCTCCCTTAGTGTTCACCTGGTAATGAGCTGAGAGGCTCCTCCCTCAGTGTTCACCTGGTAATGAACTGAGAGGCTCCTCCCTCAGTGTTCACCTAGTAATGAGCTGAGAGGCTCCTCCCTCAGTGTTCACCTGGTAATGAACTGAGAGGCTCCTCCCTCAGTGTTCACCTGGTAATGAACTGAGAGGCTCCTCCCTCAGTGTTCACCTGGTAATGAGCTGAGAGGCTCCTCCCTCAGTGTTCACCTGGTAATGAGCTGAGAGGCTCCTCCCTCAGTGTTCACCTGGTTGGAGCATGGCGCCGTACGAGATGGCTGCCGTGTCGCGAGCTCCCGCACGACGACGCAGTTTTTTGTTATTTAATCTTTTTATCGCAACTATTTTAGTTCAGGAAGTTAGCAGCACGTTCACTTATAACTTTTGCACACTTCGGGAGATCAGATCGACAGTCGCTCGCCGCCTACCGGAGTTTTTTCATTCTTTCGAGTCGGACGTCCCGCCCGAAGTCACAGCTGGATTATCTTCGACCATCTTGGGCACGATTACACGCAAGCGTCGCCGGAGGAAGCGAGGGAAGCGAGCCGGCGTGCTAGTCAGGCTGAGACGTCGATCCGATCGCCCCCCACTACCCACCATTCTACTGGCTAATGTACAGTCTCTGGACAATAAGTTAAGCGAGCTACAGGCTCGTATTCAATTCCACCGGGAGACTAAGGACAATTGTATTATCTGCCTTACGGAGACATGGATGTCGGAGGGGGTTACCGACGCAGCTATCGAGCCAACCGGATTTTCCGTCCACCGGGCGGACAGAACAAAGGCTCTCTTCAGTAAAGATCGTGGAGGGGGAGTATGTCGCCTCGGACAATAACATCAACGAGTACGCGTCGTCGGTCACCGGGTTCATCAAGAAGTGCATAGATGACGTTGTTCCGACCAAGTCGGTTCGGATATATCCCAACCAGAAACCGTGGATTAACGGCGATGTTCGCGCTGCCTTACATGCGCGTAACGCCGCCTTTGGCTCCGGGAATACGGAAGAATATACGAGCGCCCACTACGACCTCCGTAAGACCATCGTCACTGCCAAGCGGGAGTATAAGGACAGAGTGGAAGATAAATTCAAGACCCACGATGCGAGGGGTATGTGGCAGGGGCTGCAGACCATAACGAACTTCAGAGGGAGAACCAGTTGTGTAGAGAACTCCTCTACCTCCCTCCCAGGAGAGCTAAATACTTTTTTTGCTCGGTTCGACGTAAACGGCAGCCCGCCGAAGCCAGCACCGGAGCACAGGAGACCAGCCTGCTGAACATCTCGGAGGCGGATGTGCGCCGCACCTTCAAGCGGCTGAACATCCGTAAGGCAGCAGGCCCCGACGACATCCCGGGCCGCGTCCTCAGAGCATGCGCAGACCAGTTGGCAGTAGTCTTTGCAGACATCTTCAACCTCTCCCTGTCCCAGGCTGTTGTCCCAGCGGTTTTCAAGATGTCCACCATCGTGCCTGTCCCTAAACAACCCAAGGTAACATGCCTGAATGACTATAGACCTGTAGCCCTCACCTCGATCGTTAGCAAATGCTTCGAGAGGTTGGTCAAGGACTTTATTTGCTCCGTATTACCTGCCACGCTGGACCCATGGAAATTTGCATATCGTCAAAATAGATCCACGGACGACGCAATTGCCATTGCCCTCCACACTGCCCTTTCCCACCTTGAGGGAAAGAACTGTAATGTGCGAATGCTGTTTGTGGACTACAGCTCAGCGTTCAACACAATAGTTCCTGCCAAGCTCGACACCAAGCTTAGAGGTCTAGGCGTACCCCCATCCATGTGCAGCTGGATACTGGACCTCCTGTCGGACCGCCGCCAGGTGGTGAGGATGGGCAGCACTGCATCAGAGCCACTGACCCTCAACACGGGAGCCCCCCAGGGATGCGTGCTGAGCCCTCTCCTCTACTCCCTCTACACCCACGACTGCATGGCTATGCACAGCTCCAACGTCATCCAACTCCAACGACGGCGTTGCAGTAGAGAGGGTCAGCAGCTTCAAGTTCCTCGGCGTGCACATCTCCGAGGACCTCACATGGTCCACGCACACCACACACTTGGTGAAAAGGGCCCAACAACGCCTGTATTTCCTCAGGCGTCTGAAGAAATTCAGCATGGGCCCCCGCATCCTGAGAACATTCTATAACGGCACCATCGAGAGTGTTCTTACAGGGTGTATCACCGCCTGGTACGGGAACTGCACCGCACTCGAGCACAGAGCGCTTCAAAGGGTGGTGCGGACGGCCCAGTATATTGTTGGAGGTGAGCTCCCTTCCCTCCTGGATATATACAATCAACGGTGCGTGGCCAAGGCCAAACGAATCATAAAAGACATTGCCCACCCCAGCCACAAACTGTACTCACTGTTACCGTCAGGCAGTGCCGTACAAATAGGCTTAGAGATAGCTTCCACAGTCAGGCCATCAGGCTGCTGAACAAGGGCGTATAGCATATAACAATGTATATTTTATTACATTGATTTATATATACATATTGCTTATTTTATAACTACTGTCTGTTCGCGGGTATTGCACATAAGACTTTCACATCACTGCTTTATACTTGTGTAAACTGTGAAGTGACAATAAACTTGACTTGACTTGACTTGTAATGAGCTGAGAGGCTCCTCCCTCAGTGTTCACCTGGTAATGAGCTGAGAGGCTCCTCCCTCACTGTTCACCTGCTAATGAGCTGAGAGGCTCCTCCCTCAGTGTTCACCTGGTAATGAGCTGAGACGCTCCTCCCTCAGTGTTCACCTGGTAATGAGCTGAGAGGCTCCTCCCTCAGTGTTCACCTGCTAATGAGCTTAGAGGCTCCTCCCTCAGTGTTCACCTGGTAATGAGCTGAGAGGCTCCTCCCTCAGTGTTCACCTGCTAATGAGCTGAGAGGCTCCTCCCTCAGTGTTCACCTGGTAATGAGCTGAGAGGCTCCTCCCTCAGTGTTCACCTGGTAATGAGCTGAGAGGCTCCTCCCTCAGTGTTGTCCTGGTAATGAGCTGAGAGGCAGCGTGAGGTTGAACCAACAGGATGATGAGCAGCACCAAGGAACGCTGGGGGAACGTTTCACTTTAACACATCTCGCTCAGCAGCAGAGAACCTTCTTTTGTCATAAGTCCTGGATAGCGCACATTAGACTGTTTCTTAAAGTCAACTTGTTGCAACTTTCATTTGCATGAGATGTTTCTTTGCAAACAATTAACAGGCCAGCTGTTGATGTTCACTTTGTTGCAGACATTATTTTGTAACAGATTATTTATGCAGTTGTCTGCTTAATATTAATCTTATTATCGATGTTTTGGGCAATTCTAAGCACTCCCTGAGACCTTTTTGCTCAGAAAAACTCAAGTGAAAAGTAATAAATAAAATCTTGATCTCTAACTGCTTTTAGCGTTTCATTCTTCCATACCAAACTTGTGATTAATATCAGAATTGTATTGTGTTGAATCCGATTAAACATTTAGATCTATTGACAGCACTACTTAAAACACATTTAGAGAATATACTAAAGTCCCAACATTTGATATGTTTTTATCTTGTGCGCAAAAGATAAATAATATGACCTTTTGGGGCTCCGTACTCTTGTTAATATTGTACTATAATATGTTTTACCAACATGTTTATTGTTGTAGCTGTTGTAGTTGTATGATTTAGTCACTTTGGTTATTTTGTTACTCGAATGAGGCACCACTAACCAAAAGAACATAATACATCAAAGTTGAAATGGGAAATCTTGATATTTTATTCCTTATGTCAGGAAACACATTAAACATAACTAAACCCTGTCTTGATTGAAAGTGAGTACTAAACCCTGTCTTGATTGACAGTAAGCACTAAACCCTGTCTTGATTGACAGTAAGTACTAAACCCAGTCTTGATTGACAGTAAGTACTAAACCCTGTCTTGATTGACAGTAAGTACTAAACCCTATCTTAATTGACAGTAAGTACTAAACCCTGTCTTGATTGACAGTAAGTACTAAACCCTGTTTTGATTTACAGTAAGCACTAAACCCTGTCTTGATTGACAGTAAGTACTAAACCCAGTCTTGATTGACAGTAAGCACTAAACCCTGTCTTGATTGACAGTAAATTCTAAACCCTGTCTTGATTGACAGTAAGTACTAAACCCTATCTTAATTGACAGTAAGTACTAAACCCTGTCTTGATTGACAGTAAGTACTAAACCCTGTTTTGATTTACAGTAAGCACTAAACCCTGTCTTGATTGACAGTAAGTACTAAACCCAGCCTTGATTGACAGTTAGCACTAAACCCTGTCTTGATTGACAGTAAATACTAAACCCTGTCTTGATTGACAGTAAGTACTAAACCCTGTCTTGATTGACAGTAAGTACTAAACCCTATCTTAATTGACAGTAAGTACTAAACCCTGTCTTGATTGACAGTAAGTACTAAACCCTGTTTTGATTTACAGTAAGCACTAAACCCTGTCTTGATTTACAGTAAGTACTAAACCCTGTCTTGATTGACAGTAAGTACTAAACCCTGTCTTGATTGACAGTAAGTACTAAACCCTGTCTTGATTGACAGTAAGTACTAAACCCTGTCTTGATTGACAGTATTAAACCATATACGTATAGTATAGTCAGTATAGTATTGGTGATGAAATTCATTCCGCAATCCAATCCTACCTTAACTGTTAGTGTTGGAACCATATCAAGTACATAAAGGACCTAGACTCCTAATCCAGTGAATGGTCTTTAGTTCCGTAGTTTTAGCATTGGCCATACGCTCAGGCAGCACATGAACACATTTTTCATACACAATCTTCATAGGCATCATTTTTTAAATGCATCATTTGTGAAAAATGTACTGAAAATAGCTTGGTTATTACGGTTTATTTGTGCAATAATAAAACATAAAAATGCACAGTAAATATAGAAGAAACTAATGTCATGTTAATATATGAACGAATTCAATGTAAATATAGAACAAACTAATGTCATGTTAATATATGAACGAATTCAATGTAAATATAGAAGAAAGTAATTGTCCCAAAAACAATGTAATCCCCTGATTCCAAAAAGCATCTTGTAATATTGTGGTAATGATCTACTTATACCCCCACCCCTCATTAACTAAAATCACTTACATTTAAAACAAATACTTATGTTATGTCCACACCATAAGCACATGAAATGAAGCCAACATCTTTCCAGTGGGAACGTCACTCGAGCAGAGCGACACCACGAGACACCTTCTCCATGGTCACCGCTTTCTCTCTGATCTCCTGGAGCTTCTGGATGCGCTGCAGGTAGCCCTCATTGGACTCCGACTTCTCGCCCTGGATGAGCAGGTCGATGTACTCCAGCGTGGACAGCGGATTGGGCTTGAGGGCGATCTTCTTCAGCCGGTTGAGGCACTGGGTGGAGCTCTCCATCAGCTGGAGGACCTCCTCCTGCAGCACATCGTACTGCACCCGCATCTGCTTCATGGGCTCAATGGCCTTCCCGTTGGCTGTGATGGTCGCCTTGTGGGTCTGGAGAATTTGAGACTCTTGTTTTATCTCCTCAAGTTTAGCGAGGCCCAACTTCACCTTCTTCTGGAGGTTCTCGATGGTGTTCTCCAGCTGACCTCTCTGCCGCAGCACCTCCTTGGTTAAGGTCAAGCTTTTGGTCTCAATGATGTTCAGGGCAGCGAAGAAGTTCTTCATGCATTTGGTTCCCATGGCCCAAAACATCTTATCAAAGTTCCCTTCCCCGTCCTCATCGTCCTCGGCAACCTCGTTGTTGGCGAACAGGGCGGAGTTGTTGAATTTGAAATGAACCGGGAGACCGTCTTTCCTCTTGGGACACGGCGCCCCGGACTCGTTGATGGCGGTGAGCACCGGGGGAAGTTGGTCGTCCGCGAACGTCACCAAAATCCGAATGTTGTCTGCCACGTTGTTGCCGAATATGGAGAGCACCGAGTCAAAGACGTACCTCTGGGTGGGCGTGAGGTGAGGAAGGGAGGCTTGGGCCACGAAGCAGATTGCGTCGATGGTGATGACCCCGAGGGGAGCCTTGAACAGGTTTTCCAACTGACCTATGATCATCCGGTCTCTCTCGATGCCCCTGGTGTCTCCGAAGCCCGGCGTGTCCACTATGGTCAGGGAGTAATCAATCTGAAAGCCCTCCCGGTGGTTCAGCTTGTACACCGTGACCTCCGAGGTCTGGCTGTGAGCCTGAGACCGGGCCGTGTTCTCGTCGACCAACTTGAACCTGAACTTGTCCTCCCACTTGACCCCCAGGATGTAGTTGATCATCCCGTTCACCAGGGTGGACTTCCCCGAGCCGGTGGCTCCGAGCACCATGATGGTGCGGTTGGGTTTCACCATGTTGTCTTCTCCCAATGCGAAGCGCCGGCACCCGTCCACCTCCATGGGATGGGCGACCAGACGGAGGCTGTAGACGTCTAGAGCGCCCTGAGGTCCATTCACCTTACGGGCCTTCCTCTTCACAGCTTCTGCCAGCCGCTTGGGGGTCTGCCAACTGCCTGGGGTCAATTTGACTGCCAACTCTTTCCACTTTGTTGCAACTCTGATTTCTGCCAGTCCATCGAATTCTCCTTGTTGTGGGGGTGACAAGGTTTTAATTAATGCACTAGCTTCACAAGCCGGACCGAGGCCGACTGCGCACATAGCTCTACACCAGAACCGATACTCTTCATCACTCTTTAAGCCAGACACTGTGACATCACCAGCCTGGCACTCCATGTGTTGAAGCCAAACATCGTCTATGTAGACTTCCACAGCGTAGTTGATGACAGCTGCCAACCCAAATCGAGGTGGGGAAATATTCAGTGTTACACTGTTATGGGTTATGCCACATGTGATCATTGTTGGCTTGGAAGGTGGTTCAAAGTTGTCATTGACTGAGGAGCCATCCGTGTAGAGCCTGACAATTGCGCCTTTCTTCTCATCATCTCTTACAGCAGCTGTGAGGAACCTGATGCTTCTGTTCTCCCTATTGGCTTCTGCAAAATCTGTGAAGAGCTTTATCTTCTGTTGCACTTTGTCCATTTCTTCATCTGAAAAGAACCATTGTTCTTTATCCACATCATATTTACATGGCACATAGTCTGGCTTGTTTGCTTCATCCAAGTAGTTTGACAGAGCTGAGAGGTAAGGCTCTGGGGTTTCCAGCGAGGTGAAAACAAAGCTTACAGTATGTGTGGCATCTCTGCTGCTGCGACTGGTGACCAGCGTCATGTGGAGCATGTTGTCCACCAGAGAGCTGATGATTTTGCTTTCTGTCTCTTTGCAATCCATCCACTCATTCAAGTCAATACTGTTGAAGGGAGAAGATTGTACACTTTTCAGGATATTTCCAAGAGTACCCTCCTCCTCTCCTCCTCCTCTGATCAAGGGGAGCTTCCTTGCCATGGTCTTCTGGAACTCCAGTTTAAACTGAGAAACCAGTCCTTTGAAAGTCATCATTGCATCTTCTTTCCAGCTCACCGAGGTCCTCCAAGGTATTCTGAGCGTCCCTGATTAATCTATCGCTTATTTGTCGAACCAGTTGAGCAGCAGCAGAATCTAGATTCTTCAGTGGCATTAACCAGACCTTCTGAGGCACTGTGTTCTTTCCATTGGATCCTAACAGCGTCGGTAGGCTTTGATAGACTTCTATTGCCTCCTGAAAAGACACAGGGTGTCTCTCGAGGTGAAAGTCCCCATGGAACTTACAGGAGAACTTGTCGACCTTTGCAAAGTCTGCGTCTTCCATCTTCAGAGCACCTTCACCTTTAATATCCAACATGTGAATCTTCCAGATCAGCACCTTAAGGTTTCCTTCGATGTCTCGCCGGTTTTCCTCTTCTGACACCTCGCGGTCCAACACAAAGAAGGCGTGTGACCCATATAGGATCCCTGTCACTACGTGTGTTGCTAGTCCTGATTCAAAGACATAGGGATGCTTCACATTACCTCTGCCAATGTGGTTCATTGACAGCTGTTGGAACTTGGTGGTGTTCTTGTACTGAAGTGTCACTCTCGCCTGGTTTCTGGAAGTCTTACAATCTAAGAGATATTTGGCAGCGCCTTCTACCTCAATCAGTCCACATAAAAAACTGGCTTTCAGTGAAGCTTCAACATTCAATGCATTAGATTTGTCTTCAATAGAGTCAGACGCAACTATGTCAAAGGAGCTGTTGGGTTGGAGTGTTTCAACTGCTTCTTTCTCCAAGTCCTGCCGGTCCCAAAGCGTGAAGGCTGCAGAAGAAGAAGAACCACAAACCTCAAACCTCTGAATACATCAAAAACCTTCAGTTCTACATTTTGATGACAAATATCAGCGTAGTTTGGTACTGAAGGCCAATGCTGTCCTAAGAAAGATTTCAGGTTACCCTTGAAAAATATATTTTGAATCTCAAGGTAGGGTGCTTTATCTGATAATACACATTTCTGTAAGAATGTGTTCCCCTTAAATACCATTGTAATTCAAGGAATACTTTACAGTGTTTCAAAAGTATAATATTATAAATATTTGCCATTTGGTGGTAGACATTTTGTCCAAAGCGTCTTAAAATACCATAAGTTGTATACATTTCTGAACATATTATTCTGGAACTCCACCAGTCCTTTGAAAGTCTTCACCTTTTTCTTGATCTGTGGAAATTGCTGGTTTGTGGGCCATTTTTCCGCATCATTGCATCTGCTTTCCAGCTCACCGAGGTCCTCCAAGGTATTCTGAGCGTCACTGATTAATCTATCGCTTATTTGTCGAACCAGTTGAGCAGCAGCAGAATCTAGATTCTTCAGTGGCATTAACCAGACCTTCTGAGGCACTGTGTTCTTTCCATTAGATCCTAACAGCGTCGGTAGGCTTTGATAGACTTCTATTGCCTCCTGAAAAGACACAGGGTGTCTCTCGAGGTGAAAGTCCCCATGGAACCTACAGGAGAACTTGTCGACCTTTGCAAAGTCTGCGTCTCTCATCTTCAGAGCACCTTTACCATCAATATTCAACGTGGGCATCTTCCTGATCAGCACCTTAAGGTTTCCTTCGATCTCTTGCCGGTCTTCCTTTTCTGACACCTCGCGGTCCAACACAAAGAAGGCGTGTGACCCATATAGGATCCCTGTCACTACGTGTGTTGCTTTTCCTGATTCAAAGACATAGGAATGCTTCACATTACCTCTGCCAATGTGGTTCATTGACAGCTGTTGGAACTTGGTGGTGTTCTTGTACTGAAGTGTCACTCTCGCCGGGTTTCTGGAAGTCTTACAATCTGAGATATATTTGGCAGCGCCTTCTACCTGAATCAGTCCACATAAAAAACTGGCTTTCAGTGAAGCTTCAACATTCAATGCATTCGATTTGTCTTCAATAGAGTCAGACGCAACTATGTCAAAGGAGCTGTAGGGTTGGAGTGTTTCAACTGCTTCTTTCTCCAAGTCCTGCCGGTCCCAAAGCGTGAAGGCTGCAGAAGAAGAAGAACCACAAACCTCAAACCTCTGAATACATCAAAAACCTTCAGTTCTACATTTTGATGACAAATATCAGCGTAGTTTCGTACTGAAGGCCAATGCTGTCCTAAGAAAGATTTCAGGTTACCCTTGAAAAATATATTTAGAATCTCAAGGTAGGGTGCTTTATCTGATAATACACATTTCTGTAAGAATGTGTTCCCCTTAAATACCATTGGAATTCAAGGAATACTTTAGTGTTTCAAAAGTATAATATTATAAATATTTGCCATTTGGTGGTAGACATTTTGTCCAAAGCGTCTTAAAATACCATAAGTTGTATACATTTCTGAACATGAGAATATATTTGAACCTATAATTGACATCTTTTCATAAATTCTTACTAACCCTTAAGGACAAAACCAACATTGTGGATTATTATAATGATGATACATGAACATGATATCCCATAATAGACACAACATATAGCCATAATACATACATTATTACAATAATACATGTAGGTGTAATATCCAAACGTCTGTGAGTTTTCTGATCACCCTTGAAGCCAGAGTAGGTGAATAACGGGAGTCTTGAACGCGAACGACAGGACCACGTGTATAGTTTACCATTTATTAACAAAAGAAAAACATAACATGTCGAATCGCTCGTCGCACGGTCAAAAACTATGACGCTACCATCTACGCTGGTTCCATTCAAAAAGCTCCCGCTGCCTTCTACCCAGCTGATTATAAGTGGTCACATGACAGTTCCGGTCTATCAAAATAAAGAAATGTTTTTATCACATAGTCTCAGTTTAAACAAACAAAGTCTTATCAAATCATGAAATCATGACAAATCTTTTTAAACTATAGACTATTAAACTATTATCAAATTAAAATATCAAAACATGAATATAGGACATATTAATGAACCAATTCCTAGATTGGCTCCTACATTATCCGGCCCCTAATTGGTTAGGCAGGAGGGCTAAGCAATTACTAAACAAATTATAATGTCCATGAACTGGCGAACTTTGAGTCTCTTGGGGACTATTCTCACTCAGTCCTCTTCTCGTGTTGCTTCCTCTAGCAAGCACAGTTTGTTTACTGGCCTTTCCAGTACGTTGGTCTTGGTTTTTAATTTTACCCTTCGTACCATCCCGCTTGAGTCTGGTAGCGTTTCGACTACTCTTCCCAGGAGCCAGGAGTTGCGTGGGGAAGTGCTGTCCACAAGGAGCACAACATCTCCTGTTGCGAAGTTTCGCCTTGATGTTGACCATTTCTGGCGCTCTTGGAGGAGTGGGAGGTACTCTCGAGTCCACCTAGTCCAGAATAAGTCAGACAAGTACTGGACTTGTTTCCATCTTTTTTTTCTTTTTCGTGTACATGTCGTCTTTGTTGAAGATGCCAGGAGGCATGTTAGGTTGGGACTTTGCTTTTCCGGGTCCTTTTCTGTTTGGATGATTCTTCGTGATGACTCTTTTCTTTCCTCTTTCAGTTGTTGCAGAGTCCTCCTTAGTTTTAGAATCCATGCCACAGCTCTTTTTAGTTTCTGCCATTCCGAGTAGTACTCGACCAGCTTGCACACTGGTTCCATGTCATCTTCGACTTTGATTGTGTTGACCGTCACCGTGTTCTTGACCTCTGGGTCGTCTTGAAGGCTTTCCTTCCTTTGCACGGGTTGTTCCGGCCAGTCACTCTCTTTGTTCAGCAGGAAACTTGGTCCGTCGATCCACGTCCTTGATTGTGCCAAGTTCTTGGCCTTCAGGCCTCTGCTGGACTGATCCGCTGGGTTTTCTGTTGTTTTTACATACTTCCATTGGGAAGGCTTGGTGGCTTCTCGGATCAGGTTGATTCTGTTTGCCACGAAGGTTTTGAAGCGAGCAGTGTCATTGTCTATGTATCCGAGCACTGTAGTGCTATCAGTCCAGAAGGTAGATGGTTGTAGCGGAACTTGAAGTTCTTGACGCAGCATCTTGTCTACCTTCACGGCAATGACTGCCGCTGTCAGTTCTAGTCTGGGGATTGTGACTTGTTTGAGTGAGGCTACTCTTGACTTGCCCATCACGAGGGAACAATGTTTCTTGCCTTGCTTGTTCTCCAGTAGCAGGTAAGTTGCAGTACCGTAGGCATACTCTGAGGCATCCGAAAAATGGTGCAACTGCGCTGTAGCAGTGCGTCCAAAGTCAGCAGGTTTCAAGCACCTGTTCACTTGGAAGTTGGAGAGGTGAGTAACGTCTTCTATCCATCCTTTCCAATCCTCTGCGTGTTTTTTACCGATGTCTTCATCCCATCCACGTAGCTCCTTACACAGATCTTTCAGCAGGAGTTTAGCAGGCAGGATGACCGGCGCCAGTAAGCCGAGGGGGTCGTAGATGGAGTTGACGACGGACAAGATTCCCCTTCTTGTCATCGGCTTGTCTGGCAGCTTGATGCTGTAGGTGAAAGTATCGGTTTCTGTATCCCACTGTATGCCGAGCGCTCTCTCGACAGGTAGAGCTTCAGAACTGAGATCCAGGTTCTTCATTTCTTTAGCTCTGTGTTCTTCTGGGATGGACATGAGCACTTTCCGGTTATGGCTCATCCATTTCGTCAAGGTGAATCCTCCGCTGGCACACAAGGTGCGAAGATCCTTAGCCAAGGTCACTGCGTCCTTTTCCGATGCCACGCTCTTCAAGCAGTCGTCTACGTAGAAATTGTTTAGCACTGTTTGAACGGCTTCTGGGGGCGCAGTGGCTTTGTGATCTTCTGCGGTTCTCTTCAACGCATATGATGCAATGCTTGGTGATGAGGTGGCACCAAAGAGGTGCACTGTCATTCTGAATTCTTCCATGGGCTCATTAAAGTTGCCGTTGGGCCACCAAAAGAAGCGTTGGAGGTCTGCGTCATGTTCAGGTACCTTCACCTGATAAAACATTGACTCGATGTCGGCCATCATCGCTACTGGCTCCTCACGGAATCTTAAGAGGACGCCAACTAGCGTGTTGGTCATGTCGGGTCCTTGTAGTAGCCTACTGTTCAGAGACTGTTCTTGAAAAGAGGCGGCGCAGTCGAAGACAACTCTCATCTTTTTCTTCTTGGGGTGGTACACCCCGTGGTGTGGTATGTAGGACACCCTGGCATCTGCACGGTTCAGCTGGTCCGCCGGAATTCCGACGGCATAGCCTTTTTCGATGACGTTGTCCATGAAGTTGTTGTAGTCTTCGTAGAACCTGGGGTCCTTCTTGAATTTCCGCTGCAAACTAGCCATGCGCTGTTTCGCCATACAACGGTTGTTGGGCATTGGCAGCTTGTCATTCTTGAGCGGCAATCCGATGCTGTAATGGCCGTTCTCGAAAGTTGTAGTTTTCTTCACCAACTGCATGAACTGCTTGTCTTCTTGAGACATCTCTTCCTTGTCGTCGTAGTTACGCTCTGGAAAGTCGGTGTTGTACTGCTGGACCAGCAGCTTTTCGATTTCTGTCACTGTGATCCTGTTCACTGAGCAGTGAGGCTGGTTTATCTCATCACTCTGTTCCTTCCTTATGGGCCCGTTCACGACCCAGCCAATGACAGTCTTCACTGCATAAGGTCCTCCGTTTCTACTGTTTATAACGTGCCATGGCTCCATTGCTCTTGCACAGTTTGCTCCGATAAGTAGGCCGACGTCCGCTTCTATCTCTGGCAGGCGTACTTCGTTGAGGTAAGGCCACTTCCGGATTTCTGATTGCTTGGGTATGTTCTCGGTGTGCACCGGTATGTTACTGTGGGTGTACGCCTTGGGTAGCTTGATGAACTTGCTGTCTTCCAGCCCACATACCTCCAAGTCTGATATCACATAACTGTTCATGAGTTTCTGTCCTCCAGGTTTGTCTTGTCCCATGGTGCTGAGGAGTACTTGCGTTGGTTTCCCTTTAACGTTCAGTTTCTTCCGCAGGCCTTCTGTGATGAACGTTGCTGTGCTCCCCGGATCCAAAAAAGCATATGTCACTATGTGTTTGTCACTCTTTCTTGACTTGATTTTCACCGGTATTATTGACAGCACACATTCATTGTCTCCGGCCCCAGTGAGGCAGGTGGCTTCTTGCGTGTAGGGAACTTGAAGGCTTGATACTTCTCGAGCGCCATTGATCTTTTCCTGGGAGGTAGAATTTTCTTCTTTGCCTTTGTGTAGGATGTCTGGATGTTTTAGTGCACACTCCTTACACTCGGTTCTTTTCTTGCAGAACTTGCTGAGATGGCCCAAAGCCAAGCACCCAAAGCACAAACCTTTCAAGTCAAGTCAAGTCAAGTCAAGTCAAGTTTATTGTCACTTCACAGTTTACAGTTTAGTATAAAGCAGTGATGTGAAATTCTTGTGTGCAATACCCGACGACAGACAGCAGTTATAGAATAAGATCAAATAAAAATAGATAAAAATAGATAAAAATAGAATAAAAAATAGAATAAAAAATAGAATAAGGAATATAAAATAAAAATAAAAAATGCAATTTATAAAATGCAAAAATCAGCACAGAAAAGAGCAATATATATATATAAATCAATGTAATAAAATATACATTGTTATATGTTATACGCCCTTGTTCAGCAGCCTGATGGCCTGACTGTGGAAGCTATCTCTAAGCCTATTTGTACGACACTTGATACTGCGGTATCGCCTGCCTGACGGTAATAGTGAGTAAAGTTCGTGGCTGGGGTGGGCAATGTCTTTTATAATTCTTTTGGCCTTGGCCACGCACCGCTGGTTGTAAATGTCCAGGAGGGAGGGGAGCTCACCTCCAACGATATACTGGGCCGTCCGCACCACCCTTTGAAGCGCTCTGCGCTCGAGTGCCGTGCAGTTCCCGTACCAGGCGGTGATACACCCTGTCAGAACACTCTCGATGGTGCCGTTGTAGAATGTTCTCAGGATGCGGGGGCCCATGCTGAATTTCTTCAGACGCCTGAGAAAATACAGGCGTTGTTGGGCCTTTTTCACCACGTGTGTGGTGTGCGTGGACCATGTGAGGTCCTCGGAGATGTGCACGCCGAGGAACTTGAAGCTGCTGACCCTCTCTACTGCAACGCCGTCGATGGAGATAGGGCTGTGCTCTCCCCTCTGCCTCCTGAAGTCCACGATCAGCTCCTTGGTCTTCTTGACGTTGAGGGCGAGGCTGTTCTCCTGGCACCACTGCTCCAGCGATCCGACCTCCTCCCTGTAGGCTGTCTCGTCGTCGCCGGCGATCAGGCCCATCACTGTCGTGTCGTCAGCAAACTTGACGATGACGTTGGAGCTGTGCATAGCCATGCAGTCGTGGGTGTAGAGGGAGTAGAGGAGAGGGCTCAGCACGCATCCCTGGGGGGCTCCCGTGTTGAGGGTCAGTGGCTCTGATGTGGTGCTGCCCATCCTCACCACCTGGCGGCGGTCCGACAGGAGGTTCAGTATCCAGCTGCACATGGATGGGGGTACGCCTAGACCTCTCAGCTTGGTGTCGAGCTTGGCAGGAACTATTGTGTTAAATGCTGAGCTGTAGTCCACAAACAGCATTCGCACATAACAGTTCTTCCCCTCCAGGTGGAAAGGGCAGTGTGGAGGGCCATGGCAATTGCGTCGTCCGTGGATCTATTTTGACGATATGCAAATTGCCATGGGTCCAGCGTGGTAGGTAACACGGAGCAAATAAAGTCCTTGACCAACCTCTCGAAGCATTTGCTAACGATCGAGGTGAGGGCCACAGGTCTGTAGTCATTCAGGCATGTTACCTTGGTTTGTTTAGGGACAGGCACGATGGTGGATATCTTGAAGACCGCGGGGACAACAGCCTGGGACAGGGAGAGGTTGAAGATGTCTGCAAAGACTCCTGCCAACTGGTCTGCGCATGCTCTGAGGACGCGGCCCGGGATGTCGTCGGGGCCTGCCGCCTTACGGATGTTCAGCCGCTTAAAGGTGCGGCGCACATCCGCCTCCGAGATGCGCAGCTGGCTGGTCTCCCCAGTCGGTGCTGGCTTCGGCGGGCTGCCGTTTACGTCGAACCGAGCAAAAAATGTATTTAGCTCTCCTGGGAGGGAGGTAGAGGAGTTCTCTACACAACTGGTTCTCCCTCTGAAGTTCGTTATCTTCTGCAGCCCCTGCCACATACCCCTCGCATCGTGTTTCTTGAATTTATCTTCCACTCTGTCCTTATACTCCCGCTTGGCAGTGACGATGGTCTTACGGAGGTCGTAACGGGCTCTCGTATATTCCTCCGTATTCCCGGAACCAAAGGCGGCGTTACGCGCATGTAGGGCAGCGCGAACATCGCCGTTAATCCACGGTTTCTGGTTGGGATATATCCGAACCGACTTGGTCGGAACAACGTCATCTATGCACTTCTTGATGAACCCGGTGACCGACGACGCGTACTCGTTGACGTTATTGTCCGAGGCAACGCGGAACATGTGCCAGTCAGCGTGATCAAAACAATCCTGCAGCGTAGAATCTGATTGGTCCGACCAGCATTGGACCTCCCTCACAGCGATCGGTTGCTGCTTCAGTCTCTGGCTATAGGCGGGGAGTAGCTGGATAGAGCGGTGATCTGATTTGCCGAACGGTGGGCGGAGGAGGGCCTTGTAGCCATCACGGAAGGGAGTGTAGCAGTGGTCGAGGATCCGCTCGCCCCGTGTGTTGCTCTTTATGTGTTGGTAGAACTTCGGGAGAACCTTCTTCAGGTTCGCCTTGTTGAAGTCCCCCGCCACGATGAGAGCAGCCTCGGGGTGGGCCGACTCCTGTTCGCTGATAGCCCCGTACAGTTCCTTCAGTGCTGTGTCCGTGTTGGCTTGTGGGGGAATGTAAACAGCGGTCACGGTTACCGCTGTAAACTCCCGAGGTAGCCAGTATGGACGGCACATAAGCATCAGGTACTCCAGGTCCGGGGAACAGAAAGACTTGAGAGGATGTACATGACTTTGGTTGCACCAAGATCTGTTTATCATGAGACATACCCCCCCTCCGCGATCTTTACCGGAGAGAGCCTTTGTTCTGTCCGCCCGGTGTACGGAAAATCCCGTCGGCTCGATAGCTGCGTCGGTAACCCCCTCCGACATCCATGTCTCCGTAAGGCAGATAATACAATTGTCCCTAGTTTCCCGGTGGAATTGAATACGAGCCTGTAGTTCGCTTAACTTATTGTCCAGAGACTGTACATTAGCCAGTAGAATGGTGGGTAGTGGGGGGCGATCGGATCGACATCTCAGCCTGACTAGCACGCCGGCTCGCTTCCCTCGCTTCCTCCGGCGACGCTTGCGCGTAATCGTGCCCAAAATGGACGGAGATAATCCAGCTGTGACTTCGGGCGGGACGTCCGAGTCGAAAGAATGAAAAAACTCCGGTAGGCGGCGAGCGACTGTCGATCTGATCTCCCAAAGTGTGCAGAAGTTATAAGTGAACTTGCTGCTAACATCCTGAACTAAAAAAGTTGCAATAAAAAGAATAAATAACAAAAAACTGCGTCGTCGTGCGGGAGCTCGCGACACGGCAGCCATCTCGTACGGCGCCATACTCCATATCGGAGTATTTTCGACTTTAAGAACTCCACCCGTTCCTTGTGTGGTTGACTCTTGATTTTATTACAAGTGTCCAGGGCGTGAGCTTGCTGGCAGTACATGCATGGCTTCTCAAAGGCACTTCCTTTTTTATTTGGTTTTTCCGTGGTGATAGTTGTTGCGAAGCTCCCACGTTTCTCTTTCCTAGCTGGGGGCCTTTCCCTCTCGTTCTTTCCAACTGTGGTTGGACGGCTGTCTGGTATGTCACCAAAGAGGGGATCCGTTGCTATTTTGGCTTGACGCTCTATGTAGGTCACCAGGTCATTAAATTTTGCTCTTCGGTCTCTTCTCTCTTTGATGTTGTAGGCTTCAGTGCGCCAACGCTCTTTCAATTTGTAGGGTAACTTGGATACTACCGTCCGTAGGTTGGTAGGGTTATCCATTTCCTCCATTGCATCGATGTCCTCCATTGTGTTGCGGCATCCAACCAGAAACATTGCGTAGGCATTTAGCGCCTTTCCATCTTCAGACTTGATCTGCGGCCATTGGAGTGCCTTGTCGATGTAAGCGCTGGCGATCCGTAGTTCGTCTCCATAGTGCCTGTGAAGCAGTCGCTTTGCTTCCTTGTAGCCTCTGCTAGGTTGCATGTGGACACAGCTGCGAACTAGCTCCTGGGGTTCGCCATTTGTAAATTGTTCCAAGAAGTACAATTTATCCTGATCGTTGTCTGTCTTCTGTTCTATTGAGTGTTCGAATGCTCGAATGAAGGACTTGTATTGCAGTGCGTCACCCCTGAACACTGGGATATCCCTTGTTGGTAGCTGCGATTGCCTCTGCTGCTTTACAAGGAGCTCTGTGATTATGTTCTGTTTTTGCATGACCTTCAGCATGTCATCATCTCTAGTGATGTTGGAATGAGAGATGAGAGAGTCTCGTAGAGCCATTTGTGGTGGTTGGATGCGTGGCATCCGTGGCTGCGCATGATGGTTTGCGTCTGGTTGAGGAGGCGAGGTGCGGGTTGATTCTCGTTTCACGCTCCCTCTGCGGCTCCTACTCCCACCATCCTCTGATCTTTGGTATTCGTTGAGCACGTTTAGCTTCGCGCTACTTTCGGCCAAAGCAGTCTCCATCTCAAGCTCTTCTTTTTTAGCCTTGAGCTTAGCTTCTTCCAGCGCTAGCTGCTGCCACTTCTTCAGTGCCGCGGCGCGTTCCAGCAACGCTGCATGCTCTGCCTCTTGTATAGCACGTGTTGCTGAAACTCGTGATCCTATTGATGAGCGGCTTACTTGAGACCCATGTGGGCGGGCGTATCCAGCGTTGCCGACGCTGGTCTGTGAAGCGCTATCTTCAGGTTGGACACCATCTTGCAAATATTTTTCTGCTTCAGGCTCTTTTTGTAGCTGAGCATCATCTAGCTGATCATCCACTTGATGTGATATGTGCACAGCTGCAATCCATTGTTTTGTACATTTCATAAAGTGTCTGATGGGCGCCATTTTGGGTTCGAACCAACTATCTTGGTCAAGTGTTTGTTCTTCTTCAGATAATAGGCATGTCACTTCTTTATTAAGACAGTTGAATTCCTCTAATACGGTGGCAAAGTCATTTTCCATCCCATCTTGGACACGTTGTACATTTTGTACATCTTTCATAAGTGTCTCCATGATGTTCATTTTATTAGACAGATCTCGTAGTCTTTGCCTTCTTAGTGTAATGCATTTTTGCAATTTATGCTCCAATCCCTTCTCAGTTTGCTTACGTGACCTTCCCTGATTTCCCACGTCTTTATGCTCATTTTCCCCATCCATCTTAACGATTGCAGAGTGGCTCATTCTAGTTTGCATGCAGTGTTCAAAAGCACCTTTACCTTAAAAGTCACTTTTCTTATTCAGAACAAATGCAAAACAACTTATATTATTATGATGGCTCTGCTTGGTTGAGTTACAGTTGCGACGTGAGTTCGCGGCAGGGAAACTTTCACTTTCGGCATTCAGTCACGTTAGCTCCGAGTAGTTAACGTAGTCTATTTAGACGTTCATATTCGTTGGCCGTAGCCTTCTATCTTCGCCACGTGTCTGGCAGGCAATACACAACATGAAGGCTTCTCATTACCTTGTCGTAGAGTCAAAGGATTGGCTGTTTTCCTACTTCATGCTGTTTTCTCTCGTTCGGTTCCATCCAGTTCCAAGTCCGGTGCAGGTTAACAAGCTCCGTAGCGAGTTTTTGACTAAATGTAGGTGTAATATCCAAACGTCTGTGAGTTTTCTGATCACCCTTGAAGCCAGAGTAGGTGAATAACGGGAGTCTTGAACGCGAACGACAGGACCACGTGTATAGTTTACCATTTATTAACAAAAGAAAAATGTCGAATCGCTCGTCGCACGGTCAAAAACTATGACGCTACCATCTACGCTGGTTCCATTCAAAAAGCTCCCGCTGCCTTCTACCCAGCTGATTATAAGTGGTCACATGACAGTTCCGGTCTATCAAAATAAAGAAATGTTTTTATCACATAGTCTCAGTTTAAACAAACAAAGTCTTATCAAATCATGAAATCATGACAAATCTTTTTAAACTATAGACTATTAAACTATTATCAAATTAAATATCAAAACATGAATATAGGACATATTAATGAACCAATTCCTAGATTGGCTCCTACAATACATATATATTTTTGGTACTGTGTGTATGTGTACAATGTGTGTTAGTAACTGTTATTACGTGTTAGTTAGCTGACATTAGCTCGTTAGCTAACTAACACTAGCCTCATGGGTAAATGTTGATCTTCACTGCATGATTTGGCTGAAAAGGTGATGGCCTTCAAATGAGCATTTAACAAACTAATCTTACAGTCAACTATATTGTAAAACATATAGAAATGTAAAACATGGAAAATATAAAACATCAACTGTGTGTATGTGTGTGTGTGTATATATATGTATATATATATGTATACATATATATATATATGTATACGTATATATGTATACGTATATGTATATACGTATACATATATGTATATACGTATATGTATATACGTATATATATATATATATATATATATATATGTATATACGTATATGCATATATATATACATATATTTATGCATATATATATGTGTATATATATGTGTATATATATATGTGTATATATGTATATATATATGTGTATATATGTATATATGTATGTGTATATATGTATATATATATGTATATATGTATATGTATCAGTGGTGAAGCGTCAGGGCCTTCAAGGTATTCAGAGAAGACCCTGGAACTCTCAGATGAAACCAAAACAATCGAATTAATTGTATTAATAAAATGTAATACAATTTAATAAAATGTAATACAATTTAATGAAATGTAATACAATTTAAATAAAATGAATAAATGAGAATGGTATCTGTGTTATCTGTTATATTACAGTTACGACTTGTTTGTCTTTCTCGGTCCATGCACGACGCATTTGAGTGGTTTTGTGTTGGAAAAACAATGCAACCAATCAGATATTTTTCTGGGTTGCTGGGAAGAATATCCTTCAACCTAAGTATTCCCGCATGCTTTGGCCCTTAGACTGAATGAGAGCATACGTTTGGATTGACATTTTGATCAACCAATCATATAGTGATTTGTAGCCAATGGGCGTATTCTTTCAGATTTCCCCACAGCTCAATAGGGAGCTAGAAGGTCTACTGGCTGGAGCGAGAGTGGATCTAGCGTAGTGCTACGTTTTTTTCTACGTTGTTTTTTAACGTCGAAATGGCAACAGGCGAAGATGATGTTGTTGCGGATTTATTGTCGGGACCATTCAATGTAAAGATGGACATTATTAAAAAGGCCGTCCAACGCCTGACAATCTTGAGCTGAATCAAGTTGTTAAAGCAGGCTATGTTCGCCATTTTCAGGCTAGCAACTGGGAAAGATACCCATGGCTAACGGGCTCTACTAGCCACAAGAGGCTCTACTGATGGGAGTGCTTGCTATTTGGGACCGACCAGAGGGCAGGGAATTGGAAAGGCAACTTATTTTGGATCTGAAAAGCGATGAAGCTTTATGACCGGGTGGTCAAACCATCCAGAAGGACAGGAGAATGGATTTGGTCTTTAAGTGAACATCATTGGTGAGTGAGACTCATTTGTCTCTGCTGGTTTTGTCTCAGTGTTGCGTCTCGTTGAGCTGGTTGTTGCATTTTGTTTCCACACACTTGTTGACTGATTAGTTAATGGCTGTCTTGGGTTTGTTAAGCATTGTTGTGCATTTAAATTGAGTTTTGACTTGATCTTTCTTTGCATCGCTTAACGTGAAGACTTACCGTAACTAAGAGTTACAAAACTGCGATCAATAATCACCTAATTTGCATTCGTCTTGTCATTAGCACTTTCACCTTTTCACTTTAATTTTGACAAGTGAAAGTGCTAATGACAAGACATATGCCAGAGACATTTGGTGATTATTGATCGCTAGGGCGGCAGTCTAGCTCAGGAGGTAGAGCGGTCGCCTCACAACCGGAAGGTTGCTGGTTCGATCCCCGGCTCCTCCTAGCAAAAACTGTCGAGGTGTCCTTGAGGAAGACCCTAACCCTAACTGCTCCCCGGGCGCTGTATGAATAGCTGCCCACTGCTCCTAATACTAGGATGGGTAAAATGCAGAGAACACGTTTCACTGTATGTCTTCATGTATGTGACCAATAAAGAGGATTCAATCCTCACGATTTGTTGTTTGTTTGTTTGCTATTTTGGAACTTAAAGTTCCAAAGTTACGTTAAGCCTTTTCACGTATCGTGTTAGACCGTCCCTTTAACCGATAGCCTGTGTGGTGGTCTGTGTTGGGCTGTTACGTCACTACATGGACTCTGCTTTACAACTATGGTACACTTGGGAATTGGCTGCGACAATCTGATCTTCCTAAATGAGATAAGGCATGAAGTGACATTATCATTATATTACATTATATATCATTATGTTACATTATATATCATTATATTACATTAGAATACACTATACTTCATTATATATCATTATGTTACATTATATATCATTATATTACATTATATATCATTATACTTCATTATATATCATTATGTTACATTATATATCATTATATTACATTATATATCATTATATTACATTATATATCATTGTTACATTATATATCATTATATTACATTATATATCATTATGTTACATTATATATCATTATATTACATTATATATCATTATATATCATTATATTACATTATATATCATTATGTTACATTATATATCATTATATTACATTATATATCATTATATATCATTATATTACATTATATATCATTATATTACATTATATATCATTATGTTTCATTATATATCATTATATTACATTATATATCATTATATTACATTATATATCATTATATTACATCAGACTCGATGATATTGTATTTACCGGGGACCAGCGAGTCGTTAAGACAGTCGTAAAGCATTCCCAGACTGAAGGGCCGGCCCAGTGCCGCCAGCACTAAGGTCCTCTCGCTCTGCCCGGCCATCTGAAAACACACACACACACACACACACACACACACACACACACACACACACACACGCACACGCACGCACGCACGCACGCACACACACGCACACACACACGCACGCACGCACACACACACACACACACACGCGAACGCACGAACACATACACACGCGCACGAACGCACACACGCACAAATACACGCACACACATGCACGCGCACACACACACACGACCGCGCACACACGCATACGCACGCACACACACGCACGCACAATTAATTAGCAGTGTGTTGAATTAGTTTCTCAGTCCTTGGCGGGAGAATAGCGCGGGAGAACAATAAGTTGGTAACATTAAAGATTAATAACGTTAAAGATTAGATGTTACAACACATCAATTCCATCTTTACACTTGAGAATGGATACGTCAACAGTTACACTAGACACTAATACTAGGCCTACTAGGCTCAACATTAGGCTAATTATAATAATAATAATATTGTGGTGAGTTACATAATTCACCTGGGAACTATGGTTGGGGGGGCGTGCTCCCGCACGGACTGTTTTGAGCACCGGACTTGTTCTTGTTCCGGTTAGCGTTCTAGTTGCTCCTGTGTGTTTTTATATGGCTAATAAAACCACAAGTTACTCTTTTGATACACCGCCTCCGACTCCCATCTTTCGGCACTACATTGGTGACCCCGACATAAGTCTCGTCGAAGTATCCGAGACAGAACAGAACATGGCAATTAGCCCCTTTTTCGTGAAATTGCCGGAATTTTGGGAAAATGCAGCCGCGGCGTGGTTCGCACAGACGGACGCTCAACTCGCCCTCCGCGGGATAGACGATGACGAGACACGCTATCTACACGTTGTCACGGCACTGGGTAGCTCCACGGCGTCTCGGTCGGTAAGCTTCATTACCAATCCCCCCTTCCTGGGTAAATATGAGGCTTTCAAGAGCTATCTGCTTAGGACTTTCGAGTTGTCTCGACGGGAACGAGCCCGACGTCTTTTGGCGATGCGTGGCCTAGGAGACAACAAGCCCTCCGTACACATGGACATCATGCTAAAGCTGCTAGGTGCGGAGGAGCCAAATTTTTTGTTCATGGAGATGTTTCTGCAACATATGCCGCCACACGTCCAGACAGCGCTCGCTAACACCCACATAACGGAGCCCCGCGAGTTGGCTGAAGAGGCTGACCGTTATTTCCTGGCTACCCAGTGTTTCGCCCCAGAAGTGCTGGCCCCGACACGTAGCTACACCCCGCCTGGCAGGGATGTGCTAGCCGGCGGGAGCACCGGGACCGCTAACGGCCGTGCTAACACTGGCATGTGTTATTTCCACGCTCGTTTCGGACCAAAAGCCAAAAAGTGCGTTCCCCCCTGTAACTACAAGCCGACGGGAAACGACAGGGCCTGCGCTCAGTAGTGGCCGCGAGCGTGGGCATAACAAACCGGCTCCTGTTCATCAGGGACTCTTGCTCCGGGCGCAAATTCCTTTGCGACACCGGGGCTCAGAGGAGCGTCCTGCCAGCTTCTGTGGGCGACACCGCAAGAGGAGACCACGGCCCGCGTTTGATGTCCGCTAATGACACCCCTATCCGCACCTATGGCACGAGGACAGTAGACCTGTGTTTCGGGGGACAGCGGTTCACATGGGACTTTGTCACGGCCGACATCTCTTTCCCCCTCCTCGGCGCGGATTTCCTGTGCGCCCACGGGCTGCTGGTGGACGTTAAGAACAGCCGCCTGGTGGACGCTATGACGTTTTCCTCGCTCGCATGCGTCCGCGGCGAGGCAGCATACGGCGGGCTCTCCAGCACACTCTCGGAAGGTAACAGCTACCAGCGACTTCTCGGTGAGTTTCCCAGCTTGACGCAGCCCACTTTCTCCGCCGCCACTACTAAACACGGGGTCGAGCACCACATCGACACTAACGGCCCTCCGGTCTACGCTAGGGCCCGACGGCTCAACCCTGACAGGCTGGCGGTCGCTAAGGCTGAGTTTGCCAATATGGAACGTCTGGGCATCATCCGCCGCTCAGACAGCCCGTGGGCATCACCGCTCCACATCGTCCCCAAGCCAGACGGCGGGTGGCGGCCGTGTGGAGACTACCGCCGCCTTAACGACGCTACTACTCCGGACCGCTACCCGGTCCCTCACATCCAGGACTTCTCTGCACACCTGGCGGGCAAGCTGGTGTTCTCCAAGGTGGACCTGGTGCGTGGCTACCACCAGGTTCCGGTACACCCCTCAGACGTCCCCAAAACGGCGGTAGTCACGCCGTTCGGACTTTTTGAGTTCTTGCGCATGCCGTTTGGTCTTAAAAACGCAGCGCAGTCCTTTCAGCGGTTAATGGATGCGACACTAAGGGACATGCCATTCCTTTTTGTCTACTTAGATGACATACTCGTCGCCAGCTCCTCTGAGGAGGAGCACCAGGCACATCTGCGGATCCTTTTCGAAAGGCTTACCCAACACGGCCTTATTGTCAACCCGGCAAAGTGTCTGTTCGGGGTGTCCTCCATCCACTTCCTCGGTCATCTCGTCACCAAAGAGGGGGCCGCCCCCCTCCCGGCGAAAGTGGAAGCTGTATCCGCTTTTCCCCGACCAAACACAGCTCGGGCGCTCCGGGAGTTCCTCGGGATGGTAACCTTTTACCACCGGTTCATCCGCCGGGCCGCCCACACCATGCGCCCGCTGTACGAGGCTCTCAAGGACAAGTCCCCCGGCCAGACCATCGACTGGACGGCCGAAAGGGAGTCCGCTTTCGATGCCACCAAGGCCGCCCTGAGCCAAGCCGCCATGTTGGCTCACCCGTCGCACAAGGCCCCTATCGCTATTACCACCGATGCGTCCGACTATGCCGTCGGAGCGGTACACGAGCAATGGGTCGACGGCGCCTGGCAACCGCTCGCCTTTTTCAGCCGGCAGTTGACCCCCAGGGAGCGCAAGTACAGCACGTTCGACAGAGAACTACTTGGCCTCTGGTTGGCAATTCGCCACTTCCGGTTCCTGCTGGAGGGTCGCGACTTTGCAGCGTTTGTGGACCACAAACCGCTCACATTCTGCATGTCCAAGGTGGCAGAGCCGTGGTCCGCCCGCCAACAGCGACAGCTGTCGTATATATCGGAGTATACGACAGACATCCGACACATCGCTGGGAAAGCCAACGTGGTCGCGGACTGCCTCTCCAGAGCGGTCATCGGAGCCGTGCAGCTGGGCCTCGACTACGCCAGCATGAGCACGGACCAAGCCTTGGACCACGGGATCCAGACCCTCAGAGCTTCAGACACAGGGTTGCGCCTGGAGGAGGTCGCGGTCGGCGACTCAGGCGCAATGTTGTGGTGTGATGTCTCCACGGGCCAACCCCGTCCGCTAGTCCCTGTGAACTGGCGCCGACCCGTTTTTGAGGCGATACACAACCTTTCCCACCCCGGCAGGAAGCCTTCCGTGAGGCTAGTGTCGCAAAAATTTGTGTGGCAGGGACTCAAGAAGGACGTGAAGACCTGGGTTGACACATGCGTGGCCTGTCAACGGGCTAAGGTGCACCGACACACTAGAGCCCCTTTCGAGCCTTTTACGGTTCCCGAGAGGAGGTTCGACCACGTTAATGTGGACCTCGTGGGTCCACTTCCCACATCTCATGGGTTCACCTACCTCTTCACTATGGTGGACAGGACGACCCGCTGGCCCGAGGCCGTTCCCCTCACCTCAACGGCAGCTTCCGACGTGGCCCGCGCATTCATCGGCACGTGGGTCGCGCGTTTCGGTACACCGTCCGACCTCTCCTCTGACCGCGGTTCCCAGTTTACGTCGGAGCTATGGAGTGCGGTTGCTGAAGTTCTGGGGGTCAAGCTACATCGCACTACCGCCTATCACCCCCAGGCTAACGGTTTGTGTGAGCGGTTCCACCGATCCATGAAGGCAAGCCTACGCGCTAGCTTGACGGATGGCAACTGGGTGGATAAGCTTCCGTGGGTGATGCTTGGCCTCAGGTGCGCCCCTAAAGAAGACCTGCAGTCCTCGTCGGCGGAGCTGGTGTACGGCCAGACTCTACGGGTCCCCGGGGATTTTATTCCGGAGGCCAACATGCCCTGGTCTGCGGCCAGGCAGCGCTCCTCCCTACTGGAGACCGCCGGCGCATTCGTTCCCGTCCCCACGTCGCTGCACGGCACTCCTGCGTTCCAGGTGTCCCCCGGTCTGCGCTCGGCAGGTTTTGTTTTCATCCGTCACGACGCCCACCGCGGTCCCCTACGTCCCCCTTACGACGGCCCGTTCAGGGTCATAAGGCACGGGGATAAGACCTTGGTGGTGGACGTTGGCGGCAAAGCGGAGACTATCTCCGTGGACAGGATTAAGCCGGCTCATGTGGACGTTTCCAGGCCATTGGAGTTGGCCCAACCCCCACGTCGGGGCCGTCCTCCCCGTCCCCGCCCCCTTAACCCTGTTGGAGTCCCCGCCTCGTTGGCACCCTTACCCTCCAATTTTGTCGAGGGCGCGGACGCACTGGCTGCCCCGCCCTCCTCGACACCCGTCGTCCTTACTCGCCGGGGTCGGGTAGTGGTCCCTCCCCGGCGCGGGGATTTTGACTATGGGTGAATTCTGGGGGGGCTTGTGTGGTGAGTTACATAATTCACCTGGGAACTATGGTTGGGGGGGCGTGCTCCCGCACGGACTGTTTTGAGCACCGGACTTGTTCTTGTTCCGGTTAGCGTTCTAGTTGCTCCTGTGTGTTTTTATATGGCTAATAAAACCACAAGTTACTCTTTTGATACACCGCCTCCGACTCCCATCTTTCGGCACTACAATATAATCATAATCATAATCATAACAGGTAAATGACCTCACCGGAGAGATGTCACAGCCGTCGGGTTTCCAAAAGTGTGCAGACTTAACTTTATACTTTCCTCGATAACCCCTCCTCCTAGAGAGAGAGAGAGAGAGAGAGAGAGAGAGAGAGAGAGAGAGAGAGAGGGGCCCCTCCCTTCTTCGCTGGGCTGATTTCCGAGAAATGGTCTGACTTCTGTTCCGTCAGCCGCTGGATCCGTTTGATCAGTGGCGGCCGGTGACATCCGAAGTAGGAGGGGCGCAGGGGTAAAAAAATGTTTTAATCATATCTGCTGTGCAATACCGGATTTGCCCAGACGGTGGCGCCATTTCACCATGTAAACGACCGAGAGGGCTAATTAAAAATAAAAAACTATACATAATATAAACCTCACCGTTACTCATTCTACTCTGTATTGTATATATGTATATTGACTGAACATTCCTTTACTTACTGCTTAATTTCTTTTTTTACTTACTTTATTTTTACTGTATGTAGCACAATCAATCAGTATTCTGTATTTTGTTGTGACAAATAATAAACAAACTTGAAACTTATGGTGAAAGAACATTTATTATATGGTGCCTAGTAGAAAAGCTAGCATTGGGGAAGCACGTGTCCACGATAAACTTTCAAAACCCCAATCCACACCGTTTACATACAAATGACACAAGCTGCATGTTTATACAGCAAGACCAACATTTCTTATCCCCTTTACTTTACGTTTACATCGTCCACAATAAAAATAAATGTAAAACTATAACCGGGACAACAAAAACGTACCTCTCCTCAGACAGCAAGACGCGAACTGAGAGCAGAGCAGTACGGGCTTTACAAATAAGGTTCAACTAGGCTATGAATGGCGCATGCGTGACTGGTTTTCTTTGCTCACGCATTCACGCATGCGCCACTCAATTTGCTCACGCATGCGCCACTCAATTTGAGTCGCGCATGCGTGACTGGTTTCTTTGTTCGGGCGCAATGAAATGCGCTCCCAGAGATCGTATTTAGGACCCTTGATAGGCTACATTTAATTGCTTGATCCATTTTCATTGGCCGCTTGCCGCAGTGACGGGAGTTCCTGGGCGCACCGGTCTTGCGCCCAGGTTTGGAGGTAGGTACCAGATTTCTATGAGAGTGACGTCAATGACTAACGAGGGGGGAGAATAGCACGGACAACAATGATTTATATTTGCTATATTAACGTTATTGTGCATTTTAAACACAAACATACATAAAATGAGTAATTATTATTCATTTTAAACATGTTTAGTTTATTTTTAGGGGTCAAAAAAATCATTATATAATAATTATTATTATTTTTTTTTTTTCCTCTCTCAACCAGGTGGGGCGGCGCCCCTGCGCCCCTATGGACGAGCCGCCACTGCGTTTGATGCAGTTTGAGATCCACCACATCCTAGATGGACACAATATTTTATAATATATTATAAAATATACTTGCATATGTAAATATACTTGTTGCATATGTAAATATACTTGTTGCATATGTAAATATACTTGTTGCATGTGTCTGCGCTCATCACAGTTACTGCACTGAGGACGCTGCTGCACTACTGGCACTTTAAATGCTTTTAAAGATTTTTGCACAATTCAACACATGAACATGTAGTATAATTTCTACTCGGGTGGAAATAAGAATCTTTAAGAGAGGTCCGGATACTAAGTTCAATATCTTTATTGAACAAGAGCATCAAATGAAAGTGTTATACTAGTCGGTTCATGTAGGACCAGTCTGCCTATCCCTTTAAGAGAGAGGGGGTAGTGTTATACCAGTAGGTTCATGTAGGGCAGGCTGCCTATCCCTTTAAGAGAGAGGGGGTAGTGTTATACTAGTAGGTTCATGTAGGGCAGGCTGCCTATCCCTTTAAGAGAGAGGGGGTAGTGTTATACCAGTAGGGTCATGTAGGGCAGGCTGCCTATCCCTTTAAGAGAGAGGAGGTAGTGTTATACCAGTAGGGTCATGTAGGGCCAGGCTGCCTATCCCTTTAAGAGAGAGGGGGTAGTGTTATACCAGTAGGTTCATGTAGGGCAGGCTGCCTATCCCTTAAGAGAGAGGGGGTAGTGTTATACCAGTAGGTTCATGTAGGGCAGGCTGCCTATCCCTTTAAGAGAGAGGGGGTAGTGTTATACTAGTAGGGTCATGTAGGGCAGGCTGTTGTCACTTCACAGTTTACACAAGTATAAAGCAGTGATGTGAAAATATTATGTGCAAAACCCGACGACAGACAGCAGTTAGAAAATAAGATAAAAAATAGATAAAGATAGAATAAAAATAGAATAAAGTTAAAAATAAAATTTATAAAATGCAAAATATCAGCACAGAAAAGAGCAATATGTATACATAAATCAATGTAATAAAATATACATTGTTATATGCTATAGGCCCTTGTTCAGCAGCCTGATGGCCTGACTGTAGAAGCTATCTCTAAGCCTATTTGTACGGCACTTGATACTGCGGTATCGCCTGCCTGACGATAACAGCGAGTACAGTTCATGGCTGGGGTGGGCAATGTCTTTTATGATTCGGCCTTTGGCCTTGGCCACGCACCGCTGATTGTAAATATCCAGGAGGGAGGGGAGCTCACCTCCAACGATATACTGGGCCGTCCGCACCGCCCTTTGAAGCGCTCTGCGCTCAAGTGCGGTGCAGTTCCCGTACCAGGCGGTGATACACTCTGTAAGAACACTCTCGATGGTGCCGTTATAGAATGTTCTCAGGATGCGGGGGCCCATGTTGAATTTCTTCAGACGCCTGAGAAAATACAGGCGTCGTTGGGCCCTTTTCACCACGTGTGTGGTGTGCGTGGACCATGAGGTCCTCGGAGATGTGCACGCCGAGGAACTTGAAGCAGCTGACCCTCTCTACTGCAACGCCGTCGATGGAGATAGGGCTGTGCTCTCCCCTCTGCCTCCTGAAGTCCACGATCAGCTCCTTGGTCTTCTTGACGTTGAGGGCGAGGCTGTTCTCCTGGCACCACTGCTCCAGCGATCCGACCTCCTCCCTGTAGGCTGTCTCGTCGTGGCCGGCGATCAGGCCCATCACTGTCGTGTCGTCAGCAAACTTGACGATGACGTTGGAGCTGTGCATAGCCATGCAGTCGTGGGTGTAGAGGGTGTAGAGGAGAGGGCTCAGCACGCATCCCTGGGGGACTCCCGTGTTGAGGGTCAGTGGCTCTGATGTGGTGCTGCCCATCCTCACCACCTGGCGGCGGTCCGACAGGAGGTCCAGTATCCAGCTGCATGGATGGGGGTACGCCTAGACCTCTCAGCTTGGTGTCGAGCTTGGCAGGAACTATTGTGTTGAACGCTGAGCTGTAGTCCACAAACAGCATTCACACATAACAGTTCTTTCCCTCCAGGTGGGAAAGGGCAGTGTGGAGGGCCATGGCAATTGCGTCGTCCGTGGATCTATTTTGACGATATGCAAATTGCCATGGGTCCAGCGTGGCAGGTAACACGGAGCAAATAAAGTCCTTGACCAACCTCTCGAAGCATTTGCTAACGATCGAGGTGAGGGCTACAGGTCTATAGTCATTCAGGCATGTTACCTTGGGTTGTTTAGGGACAGGCACGATGGTGTACATCTTGAAGACCGCGGGGACAACAGCCTGGGACAGGGAGAGGTTGAAGATGTCTGCAAAGACTCCTGCCAACTGGTCTGCGCATGCTCTGAGGACTGCCCGGGATGTCGTCGGGGCCTGCCACCTTACGGATGTTCAGCCCCTTGAAGGTGCGGCGCACATCCGCCTCCGAGATGCGCAGCAGGCTGGTCTCCTCAGTCGGTGCTGGCTTCGGCGGGCTGCCGTTTACGTCGAACCGAGCAAAAAAAGTATTTAGCTCTCCTGGGAGGTAGGGTTCTCTACACAACTGGTTCTCCCTCTGAAGTTCGTTATCGTCTGTAGCCCCTGCCACATACCCCTCGCATCGTGGCTCTTGAATTTATCTTCCACTCTGTCCTTATACTCCCGCTTGGCAGTGACGATGGTCTTACGGAGGTCGTAACGGGCTCTCGTATATTCCTCCGTATTCCCGGAGCCAAAGGCGGCGTTACGCGCGTGTAGGGCAGCGCGAACATCGCCGTTAATCCACGGTTTCTGGTTGGGATATATCCGAACCGACTTGGTCGGAACAACGTCATCTATGCACTTCTTGATGAACCCGGTGACCGACGACGCGTACTCGTTGATGTTATTGTCCGAGGCAACGCGGAACATGTGCCAGTCAGCGTGATCAAAACAATCCTGCAGCATAGAGTCTGATTGGTCCGACCAGCATTGGACCTCCCTCACAGCGATCGGTTGCTGCTTCACTGATTTACTGAAGCAGCCGGATAGAGCCATAACGGAAGGGAGTGAAGCAGTGGTCGAGGATCCGCTCGCCTCGTGTGTTGCTCGTTATGTGTTGGTAGAACTTCGGGAGAACCTTCTTCAGGTTCGCCTTGTTGAAGTCCCCCGCCATGATGAGAGCAGCCTCGGGGTGGGCCGACTCCTGTTCGCTGATAGCCCCGTACAGTTCCTTCAGCGCTGTGTCCGTGTTGGCTTGTTGGCTGGAATGTAAACAGCGGTCACGGTTACCGCTGTAAACTCCCGAGGTAGCCAGTATGGACGGCACATAAGCATCAGGTACTCCAGGTCCGAGGAACAGAAAGACTTGAGGGGATGTACATGACTTTGGTTGCACCAAGATCTATTTATCATGAGACATACCCCCCCTCCGCGATCTTTACCGGAGAGAGCCTTTGTTCTGTCCGCCTGGTGGACGGAAAAGCCCGTCGGCTCGATAGCTGCGTCGGTAACCCCCTCCGACATCCATGTCTCCGTAAGGCAGATGATACAATTGTCCTTAGTCTCCCGGTGGAATTGAATACGAGCCTGTAGCTCGCTTAACTTATTGTCCAGAGACTGTACATTAGCCAGTAGAATGGTGGGTAGTGGGGGGCGATCGGATCGGCGTCTAAGCCTGACTAGCACGCCGGCTCGCTTCCCTCGCTTCCTCCGGCGACGCTTGCGTGTAATCGTGCACAAGATGGTCGGAGATAATCCAGCTGTGACTTCGGGCGGGACGTCCGATTCGAAAGAATGAAAAAAACTAGGCGGCGACCGACTGTCGATCTGAAAGAACCTGTTTAGTATAGTGGTTGTTGTGTTCAGAGTTCCTCGCCGTTAGGCGATCCGCCTCAGCGTCGCTGAGTGTCCAGTTAGCTGACCAGTAGTCTACTCAAGTGCTCCGATTCCTTCCATACACAATACTTTGATATGGTTCCTCCTTCCATCCGGTGGTACCGTCTTCTTCTCCACCCGTCAGGTGGTTTTCTTCATACGTGTTGTTCTCCTCTTGTCAGATGGCGCCAGTGTCTGCGGGTGTCATCAGTTATCGGTTATCACTTCCTCATGGTTTGTGTCCCCGCTTGTTCCCCTCTCTTGTTTCGCAACTTGCACTTCCCTGTTTTCTTAGTCTGCATTCAATTGCTGCACACACATAATGCTTAGGACAGGGAGACAATTGATGACTCTCTTACGTTAGGGAGGAAGGGAGGAAGGCTCCAGGCCTTCCCAGAACACAAACATTGGGCCTCCTGACGAGACATGGCCTAAGCTGTGACAGTTGGTTAGTTCTAGTTATTGCATGCACATAATACACATATAGTTATTTTACTCCACATGGTCAATAAATCCAACCCTCTCGGAAGTGAACCCTGTCTGTTGATTAAGTGGTTATTGAACCTGAAGCCTGTGCTTGGGCCCTGGATCAATATCCCCTGTATTCCTCCACTACGGTCTGGGAGCAAGTCAGGAAAGTTCAACAAATTCATCTACTCCAGCAAGATGGAGCCTGTCGTGCCAATTCACAGACTGGCGACGCCCTCCTTTACCAAACATTATATAGGAAGTAGTATCAAAAACATCTACTACTCCTGTTGGTCAAGGTAAACAAACATCTACTACTCCTATTGGTCAAGGTAAACAAACATCTACTACTCCTATTGGTCAAGGTAAACAAACATCTACTACCCCTATTGGTCAAGGTAAACAAACATCTACTACTCCTGTTGGTCAAGGTAAACAAACATCTACTACTCCTATTGGTCAAGGTAAACAAACATCTACTACTCCTATTGGTCAAGGTAAACAAACATCTACTACCCCTATTGGTCAAGGTAAACAAACATCTACTACTCCTATTGGTCAAGGTAAACAAACATCTACTACTCCTATTGGTCAAGGTAAACAAACATCTACTACTCCTATTGGTCTTGAGGTACAACCAGCATCCACTACTCTGGTTGGTCACGTGTCTTCATCGTCACGTCACAAGTTTAAAAGCAGAAACGCCAGGGGGTCGCATTCCTAGCAACGCCCGTTGGTCGCCTCAACACGCATGGCTCTTACAATGCATACAGTATCACAGACAGTGTTTTAGTTTTATACTTAGGGTATAAAAATACACTACAAACACCAGTTACTTTATTGTTCTTGTTTTGTTCTTTTTTTATTGTATCTTGGAGATAGATATATATATATAGATATATATCTATATATATATATATATAGATATATCTATATATATATCTATATATCTATATATATATATATATAGATATATATATAGATATATATCTATATATATATCTATATATATATATAGATATATCTATATATCTATATATATAGATATATAGATATATATAGATATATAGATATATATAGATATATAGATATATCTATATATAGATATATCTATATATATATATCTATATATATATATCTATATATCTATATAGATATATATAGATATATCCATAGATATATCTATATATATATCTATATATCTATATATATATATCTATATAGATATATATCTATATATATATATAGATATATATATATATATATCTATATATATAGATATATAGATATATAGATATATATATATATATAGATATATATCTATAGATATATCTATGGATATATATCTATATAGATATATATATAGATATATCTATATATCTATATATATCTATATAGATATATATAGATATATAGATATATAGATATATATATCTATATATCTATATATATCTATATAGATATATATAGATATATATATCTATATATCAGGGTTTCCGCTACGATTTTTTCTTGCCGGTCAAGTGTCCGGACAGATTTTATTTTACTGGACAAATTCTAAACTTACCGGTCATGTTTCAAAAACAGTCTATATTACAAACGCAACTATAATGTACACCTAGACTGACGAAAGAATGGCAAAGACCTCAAATAAATTTGACGATTGAGCAAAAATTTAGGCTATTTGTAACATCTGTAGTCCGTTTTAACATAGGCTACATGGCATCACATTGACCCTGTAGGCTACCAGGCAACTTTTTGCTTTCTCCTTCATTTCATTGCGGCAAAGTCCTCTGAGCCGAGCTGAAATCAAAGGTGTCTAGTGTGTCTTTGCAGCTTGCAATACACATAAGTCGCATCACTCTCTCCTCCTCCAGACGACTCCGCAGTGATGTTTTCAAACCATTCTGAGGGAGAAGCCCCTCTCTGCTGGTCGCTTGACACGGGCAGAACACAGGCAATTTTAGCCAGTGTGGCCCAGTCGGGGTCCAGCTCGCTGAACTCAGAAATTAGCACTTGGCAAGCTGTCGCAAACATTAAAGCCCCATAGCCGTGGAGCGCTAACATTAAAGCCCCATAGCCGTGGAGCGCTGCCATCACTGAACCTGCATCTCGTCGGGCGCGCTTGACGTCGATGAGAGGTGCGGCAGCTGATTCGGTCACTGATTCGGTCACTGGTGCGGCAGCTGATTCGGTCACTGCGGCAGCTGATTGCTCATACAGTTTTGTATGAGCATTATTACCAGACATTTTGACCGGCAGGTTTTTAAATTACCGTTTTTTTACCGCTAAAAACCGGTAAATACCGGCTAACGGAAACCCTGCTATATATATATATCTATGTCTATATATCTATCTCCAAAACAATACCATATACCAGGTGAACACTGAGGGAGGAGCCTCTCAGCTCATTAGCAGGTGAACACTGAGGGAGGAGCCTCTCAGCTCATTAGCAGGTGAACACTGAGGGAGGAGCCTCTCAGCTCATTAGCAGGTGAACACTGAGGGAGGAGTTAAAGTCTTGAGGTGAATCCCATGCGTTAACACGTTAACTTTGCCAGCCCTAGTTTTAAGTTATCCTTTGGAGGCGGTCCTTCACCTTGTCTTACCATTCAAGGAGTACTTCACCCGTTGCCAACCATTACTGTTGTGTACAAGAATATGAAAATGAACAACGATCAATTCCTCTCCATTTCACCAGAACATTTAGCAGATTAGTTTAAAAAAGAAAGCTGTACTTTAAAACATACATTCCCGCTGCTCCGTGTAAACGAGGCCATGAAACGGCCAGCAGGGGGCGACAGCTGGCAGAGATCGTTGTTGTATTTAACGTTGTTTAAACACACACATTGACATTGCATTCAAGTACAAAATAATTTCAACCTACACAAATCATGTCAGTTGTATGTGAACATAAGGTAGAACTAAAGCTAAAACGAAGCTAAACTGTGTGTGTGTGTGGTGTGTGTGTGTGTGGTGTGTGGTGTGGTGGTGTGTGTGTGTGTGTGTGTGTGTGTGTGTGTGTGTGGTGTGTGTGTGTGTGTGTGTGTGTGTGTGTGTGGTGTGTGTGGTGTGAGTGTGTGTGTGTGTGTGTGTCTGTGTGTGAGTGTGTGGTCGTGTGTGTGTGGGGTCCACTTTATTTCAAACTACATTAAAACAGCACTGTCAGATGTATAGTATAATGTTCTAATGTATAGTATAATGTTCTAATGTATAGTATAATGTTATAGTGTATAGTATAATGTTCTAATGTATAGTATAATGTTATAGTGTATAGTATAATGTTCTAATGTATAGTATAATGTTATAGTGTATAGTATAATGTTCTAATGTATAGTATAATGTTCTAATGTATAGTATAATGTTCTAATGTATAGTATAATGTTCTAATGTATAGTATAATGTTCTAATGTATAGTATAATGTTCTAGTGTATAGTATAATGTTCTAGTGTATAGTATAATGTTCTAATGTATAGTATAATGTTCTAATGTATAGTATAATGTTATAGTGTATAGTATAATGTTCTAGTGTATAGTATAATGTTCTAATGTATAGTATAATGTTATAGTGTATAGTATAATGTTCTAGTGTATAGTATAATGTTCTAATGTATAGTATAATGTTCTAATGTATAGTATAATGTTCTAATGTATAGTATAATGTTCTAATGTATAGTATAATGTTCTAATGTATAGTATAATGTTGTAATGTATAGTATAATGTTCTAATGTATAGTATAATATTCTAATGTATAGTATAATGTTCTAGTGTATAGTATAATGTTCTAGTGTATAGTATAATGTTATAGTGTATCGTATAATGTTCTAATGTATAGTATAATGTTCTAGTGTACAGTATAATGTTCTAGTGTATAGTATAATGTTCTAATGTATAGTATAATGTTCTAGTGTACAGTATAATGTTCTAGTGTATAGTATAATGTTCTAATGTATAGTATAATGTTCTAGTGTAAGGCTGCTGTGAGTGTGTTTCTCAGGTCCTTCATATTGAGACTTTAAACGGCTCTTAAACCTCTTAACTACATCAGGTCGGACACTGCGGAGGAGCTGTTGTTATATATTGTGTTTCCATCTTTTATTCAGAATTGAAAAGTTGCAAGCATGTGGATTGACTGTAACTTTCCCCTCAGCCTGAGGCCCAGGAGAGCATTCCTCCACAACAACGACAAGTCCCCGTCCCCTTTACTAGGGGCTAAACAATGTCTCTAAAGACACATGTGGCTAAAGAATCCTTCAAAACATTCCCCCATCCAGATTCAGATCCGGATCTGCGGGGATTCGGATTTGTTTCCCTAAATGTTCTTTAATCCTAATTGGTATTCCACCTGAACCCTAAAGAATCCTAAAAATTCCTGGATCCAGATACGGATCCTGTTCCTTGATCCATAACAATCTAATCAGCTGTTCCTTGATCCATAACAATCTAATCAGCTGTTCCTTGATCCATAACAATCTAATCAGCTGTTCCTTGATCCATAACAATCTAATCAGCTGTTCCTTGATCCATAACAATCTAATCAACTGTTCCTTGATCCATAACAATCTAATAAACTGTTCCTTGATCCATAACAATCTATTCAGTGAAGTAAAGCACTGTCTGATGGATATGGCCATGACACTTTAGAGTTATAAGATGATATATTTAGACGTCCTTTAGGGGTCTTATTATAGTAGTAGTAACCCAAGGGGTGGCAGTTAAGCGGTTAAACCAGAAGGTTCCGACGGCGTGTAACGCCTGAGGACACCGCCTTATTGCTGTTGTAAAGTGATATATTATAACAAATGAGTTTCTCTGTACAAAAAGACCCGAAAGCGTCCCCGTACGTTACGTTAGCTTACACGCTTAGCGGAAGAGCTACTAGCCAAACGCCTCGTAGCTATTCAGCTGTTTGTCTGATCGGGGCGTTGGTGTCATCTGGGCGGTTGTTCCTCTCAGGGACGGTTGTTCCCCTCAGGGACGGTTGTTCCTCTCAGGGACGGTTGTTCCCCTCAGGGACGGTTGTTCCTCTCAGGGACGGTTGTTCCCCTCAGGGACGGTTTGTTCCCCTCAGGGACGGTTGTTCCACATCACAGCAGACGTGTTGAAAAAGGTGGGACTTGTTTTGCTGAGCGACTCCAGGTGCCTCAGGTGAGCTCCACCAGGTGGAGGGCTGCAATTGGCTGACAGATCTCCAGACCTGGTTCAGGACACGCCCGTCGCACTGTCGGCCAATCGGGTCGCTGCAAAAAAAAACCCACAGAAAAAGTGATGTTTATAATTCAAATGTGTACCGAACAATACGTTGTATGTCAAAAAACATTTGACATTAAAATATAATGAAAACATAAAAGTGAAACTGGGCTTTAGGGCGGGGTTAAATGTGGGAGGCATGGGATTGGTCTGAGGGGTGACGGAATGCTGACGATGAAACCCAAACAGGGTCCCTATTGGTTGAAATGTTATCTCTGCCCAGCTGGACTTAGTGTGACACAATCCCAACAACGTTCCATTCAATAAAGGAACACGTTGTTCAAGAGAAGAGAGACCAGTCAGCCTCTCAGAGAGACCAGTCAGCCTCTCAGAGAGACCAGTCAGCCTCTCAGAGAGACCAGTCAGCCTCTCAGAGAGACCAGTCAGCCTCTCAGAGAGACCAGTCAGCCTCTCAGAGTTTGACACAATAAGTTCATCAGGCGCTACAATGACAAACAGTGAAGCTAAAAAGGATAAGCTAATGAACATGCGCTGGCAAACAACAGAGCTAACAAGACTCAGCAAGTGCTAAGACTACAGTAAGCTAGTCGTACTGTAGACCATTGGTCTTCAACCGGGAGTCCGTGACCCCTAGGGGGTCCGTGACCCCTAGGGGTCCGCAGAGGTACTGCAGGGGGTCCGCCGATTTTGTCATAATTAAACTAAACTAAAAAATATAACAAAAATAATATTTAGTAAACAACAAACATAAATAGGCTAAGATATGCTACTTTTGACAAAAACTATTTACAAAATAAATGATTCCCAGAGTCTTAACATAATATGAGAAAGAATGAGAAAAGAAAACCTCCTGTCTATCAAGCTATGTGTTCAATTAACGCTGCAGTTCAGTCTGCGTTGAGAAATGAACGCTAATCACCTGGTGATACGTTACTAACTAGTAACTCGTTGGATAATAAGAGGAATGGACCCATTTGTTTGGAGGCCTGGAGATCCGACGGCTCCTTGTGTTCCACCATAATCACCAATAATAATGATCGATCCTAAACACAGATGGCTAATAGCCCAGCGTGTAATTAGGTTAATAAGTGAAAGAAAAGGTGAATCAAGTCAATAAAGACTTATTGTAGACCAGGTTTAAAGATGGGACCCATGTTTTGAATGATAGTTTGTCTCTGGTCATTCAACATTTGACAAGAAAAGAGGAGAATAAAATGTTAAAATGACCAGCGAGAGGGGGAGGGGCTGCTTCTGGAAGTGGGCGTGGCAACCCTCGGCCCTGCAGCGGCCCACGGACCACAATACCGCCAACAGCAGCGTCACCGTGGCGACCGCCGTGACCATGGCGACGGTAGGCTTCTTCCACGGCTCCTCAGGACCTGGAGGATTGAAGTCAACTTTATTAGTATTGCTTTTTATTACAGGAACGGTCCCTGAGGGTTTCACAGGACAGCTTGTTAGGTGTGTGTGTGTGTGTGTGTGTGTGTGTGTGTGTGTGTGTGTGTGTGTGTGTGTGTGTGAGTGTGTGTGTGTGTGTGTATGTGAGTGTGTATGTGTGTGAGTGTGTGTGTATGTGTGTGAGTGTGTGTGTATGTGAGTGTGTGTGTGTGTGTGTGTGTTAGTGTTTGTTTGTGTGCGTTCATGTGTGTATGTGAGTGTGTGTGTATGTGAGTGTGTGTGAGACATGGATGTCGGAGGGGGTTACCGACGCAGCTATCGAGCCGACGGGATGTTCCATCCACCGGGCGGACAGAACAAAGGCTCTCTCCGGTAAAGATCGCGGAGGGGGGGTATGTCTCATGATAAACAGATCTTGGTGCAACCAAAGTCATGTACATCCCCTCAAGTCTTTCTGTTCCCCGGACCTGGAGTACCTGATGCTTATGTGCCGTCCATACTGGCTACCTCGGGAGTTTACAGCGGTAACCGTGACCGCTGTTTACATTCCCCCACAAGCCAACACGGACCCAGCGCTGAAGGAACTGTATGGGGCTGTCAGCGAACAGGAGTCGGCACACCCCGAGGCTGCTCTCATCGTGGCAGGGTACTTCAACAAGGAGAACCTGAAGAAGGTTCTCCCGAAGTTCTACCAACACATAACGAGCAACACACGGGGCGAGCGGATCCTCGACCACTGCTACACTCCCTTCCGTGATGGCTACAAGGCCCTCCTCCGCCCACCGTTCGGCCAATCAGACCACCGCTCTATCCAGCTGCTCCCCGCCTATAGGCAGAGACTGAAGCTGAACCGGTCGCTGTGAGGGAGGTCCAATGCTGGTCGGACCAATCAGACTCTAAGCTGCAGGATTGTTTTGATCGCGCTGACTGGCACATGTTCCGCGTTGCCTCGGACAATAACATCAACGAGTACGCGTCGTCGGTCACCGGGTTCATCAAGAAGTGCATAGATGACGTTGTTCCGACCAAGTCGGTTCGGATATATCCCAACCAGAAACCGTGGATTAACGGCGATGTTCGCGCTGCCCTCCACGCGCGTAACGCCGCCTTTGGCTCCGGGAATATGGAGGAATATACGAGAGCCCGTTACGACCTCCGTAAGACCATCGTCACTGCCAAGCGGGAGTATAAGGACAGAGTGGAGGAGAAATTCAAGAGCCACGACGCGAGGGGTATGTGGCAGGGGTTACAGACGATAACGAACTCCAGAGGGAGAACCAGTTGTGTAGAGAACTCCTCTACCTCCCTCCCAGGCCATCGTCAAAACAGATCCACGGACGACGAGACAGCCTACAGGGAGGAGGTCGGATCGCTGGAGTAGTGGTGCCAGGAGAACAGCCTCGCCCTCAACGTCAAGAAGACCAAGGAGCTGATCGTGGACTACAGGAAGCAGATAGGAGAGCTGTGCTATCCACCACCTTACATCTGCACATATACTGCTCTAGAAGTTATTTAGACCTGTTTTAGTAGTAGTTCTTTAGTCGACTGTTTTTACATCTTATTTAACCTCTGTACAGTATATATTTCCATGCACTTTACTGCAACATGTGCAGTAAACATGTGCAGTAAAGCCAACTTCTTTTGGCTGTACTGTACTGTTCGCTGTGCAATGACAATACATTCTAATCTAATGTAATGTAATGTGTGTGTGAGTGAGTGTCTCACTCCAGACGGTCACACACTGTGTGTGTGTGGGGCCACTTCTCCTCTGAGGATCCAGGTAGGTCCAGGCCTGGACGCAGTACACGCCTCCCTCCTGCAGGGCGGCCACCAGCAGCGCCGTCTGGTCCGCCGGGAGCACGTCTGTGGACGCCTGGTCGTGGGAGGAGTCACGTGATTGAAGAACAAATCCCACCATGGCTTCTGACAGCATAACATCTGAAAGCCCATATTCTTTACAAAGTCTGTTTTCATCCTTGCTACGCTACGCTGGGCGCTGCGCTACGCTGGGCGCTGCGCTACGCTGGGCACTGCGCTACTAACCGCTGGGCACTGGCTCTGGACGCTGGGCGCTGGCGCTGGACGCTGGGCACTGGCGCTGAGCGCTGGGCGCTGGGCTCTACGCTGGGCACTGCGCTACACTAAGCACTGCGCTACGCTGCGCGCTACGCTGCGCGCTACGCTGGGCGCTGCGCTGGGCGCTGCGCATCCTCACCCTGTCACCCTCACCTCACCCTCTCACCCTCACCCTCTCACCCTCTCACCCTCACCTTGTCACCCTCAACCTCACCTCACCCTCACCTCACCCTGTCACCCTCACCTCACCCTCTCACCCTCACCTTGTCACCCTCAACCTCACCTCACCCTCACCTTGTCACCCTCACCTCACCTCACCCTCTCACCCTCACCCTCACCCTCACCCTCACCTCTCTCTCCCGTCCTTGTCTCCAGACAGTGATGTTCACGCTGGCCGTCTGTGGCAGACGTTGAAAGGAGATCCTCACGCCGTCTCCCAGCGCCTCCACCGCCATCTCAGGGGGACTCAGGGACGCTGAGGACCAACGGACCCTGTGAGGAGACCCCCTGAGGAGACCTCCTGAGGAGACCCCCTGAGGAGACCCTCCTGAGGAGACCCCCTGAGGAGACCTCCTGAGGAGACCCCCTGAGGAGACCCCCTGAGGAGACCCCCTGAGGAGACCTCCTGAGGAGACCCCCTGAGGAGACCCCCTGAGGTGACCCCCTGAGGAGACCCCCTGAGGAGACCCCCTGAGGAGACCCCCTGAGGTGACCCCCCGTTTAGGGTTCCACTCCCACCGGGGACTGGCGAGTTTTGTGCTATTCTAAGACCACCTAATATCATATATCATTTGTATATCATATCATTATAATTAAAAAAATGTATAATATTATAAAAAAATATATATTATTAATATATAAATAATAATAATATTATTATATTAATAGTATTAATATTCAAATTGTTATAATTATTATTTGTATTATTATTAGTAGTAGTAGTAGTACTATTTGTATTAGCATTAGTACATGGAGTCGTCTTACCGTCTCGTCTGTTGAACAGCCCGCTGAGACGGGCCCACAGCGACACCTGCTGGCCGCACTCCGCTCTGACGCGCACGCCGTAGTCCGAGTCGGAGCCCAGGTCAGAGGTCAGGTCGCAGTGTGTGCGTGGGGTCCGCCGGCACTGGGGGGCGTCCAGCCAGCTGTCGTTCAAAATGGACCGCTCAAATTCCCTGGAGGAGGAGGAGGAGGAGGAGGAAGAATATTACATATGTTCTATATGTTCCCTCCTTCTAACCCCTTATCTATCAAACCTCAACCACTCCCCACTGAGTGTAATCATCCATCCATAAATATTCAATATGTTGCACACATATATATATATCAGTGGCGAAGCGTGTCTATCACAACTGGACCTTCTGTAGACCAGGGGTTCCCCAACTGTTCAGCCCGCGACCCCCAACATAACAGACTGGAGACTGGCGACCCCCCCTTATCACCGTCCGACGGGGTGGGGGGGGGGGGGGTATGTCGCCAACATTGTGTGTGGCTTTTTTTCAATGATGATACTGTCGTGAATCTGTGGGAATCAGAATTCCTTTATTTGTCACTCACGTTATTATTAACAATAATAATAATACAAATGATAAAAAATAATAATACCCCCCACTTTGGGAACCCCTGCTGTAGGGAAATCTGAAAGAATACGCCCATTGGCTACAAATCACAAGGGCCAAAGTCATCGGGAATACTTTGGTTGAAGGATATTCTTCCCAGCAACCCAGAAAATATGTGATTGGTTGCATTGTTTTTCCAACACAAAACCACTCAAATGCGTCGTGCATGGACCGAGAAAGACAAACAAATCAACATAACTGTAATATAACAGATAACAACACAGATACCATTCTCATTTAGTCATTTGATTTAAATTTGATAAAATTTGATTAAATTGTATTACATTTTATTAATACAATTAATTCGATTTTTTGTTTCATCTGAGCGTTCCAGGGTCTTCTCTGAATACCTTGAAGGCCCTGACGCTTCACCACTGATGTATATATGTATATGTATATATTTACGATTTTCGAGTATAGAGTATAGCACAACATTTCAACCAATGAAGCCAGGTGAATCTATGCTAATACAAACACATATAAATGTATATGTTATAACTATAAAATATAAACGTTTATATGTTATAACTGTAAATAACGGCCTACTACTGGCGTGTATTTTACTCACCCCTGGAACTGAACGGTGTACAGGGTTGCAGTACTGCAGGGCACCGCCAGGGGTCGCCAGGTGAGTGTGTGTCGCATGTCGAGGGAGCCCATGGAGAGCTCCTGCAGGGCGGGCAGCATCCACGAGTCTGTCGTTACACACGTCAATCAATCGACATGCGCGTCACCTGTCGGTCAGTCAGTCAACAAACCCCCAACACGCGGGGGCTTCACCAGTGAAATGAGGGGTTCTTGGAGTTTATGCGTGTGATCTGTTAGATCAGACGCTGTTCCCCGGGACTCTGGACTGAGTTAGTGAGTTATAGAGAGTTAGTAGGTTAAAGTGAGTCAGTGACTCCTAGTACTCCAGTGATGCGAATGAGTGAGTTGTAGTGAGTTAGTGAGTTACAGTGAATTGCCAGATGACAAGCCAGATGGTTCCTCTTCTTCACCAAGTTCAACTACTCCTTCTCCGGGCCCGGTTCCTGTAAGGTCAAGGCCGACTCTGTCACGGCGGTTTGGGGAAGAAGGGGAGTCCCCCAAGGGGCCTGACGCCCTCCTCCCTCCTCCCTCCTCCCTCCTCCCTCCTCCCTCCTCCCTCCTCCCTCCTCCCTCCTCCCTCCTCCCTCCTCCCTGCTCCCTCTCTTACCTGGGAGGTGAGGAGAGGGAGGAGGCCGGTCCTCGTACCCCTGCCCTCCCAATCCACTGTTCCTTCCCCAGATTTAGAGGTCTGACGTCCTCACTTGGGCCACAACCCCTCTCTCCTGCCACCACTAACACGCTCCGGGACAGCGGTATAGTGGGTTCTAGTGAATTAGTGGGTTCTAGTGAGTTCTAGTGAATTAGTGGGTTCTAGTGAGTTCTAGTGAATTAGTGGGTTCTAGTGAGTTCTAGTGAATTAGTGGGTTCTAGTGAGTTCTAGTGAATTAGTGAGTTATACTGGGTTCTAGTGAATTAGTGAGTTATAGTGGGTTCTAGTGAATTAGTGAGTTATAGTGGGTTCTAGTGAATTAGTGAGTTATACTGGGTTCTAGTGAATTAGTGAGTTATAGTGGGTTCTAGTGAATTAGTGAGTTATAGTGGGTTCTAGTGAATTAGTGAGTTATACTGGGTTCTAGTGAATTAGTGAGTTATAGTGGGTTCTAGTGAATTAGTGAGTTATAGTGGGTTCTAGTGAATTAGTGAGTTTTAGTGAGTTATGATAGTGAGTTATAGTATGCTAGTGAGTTTTAGTGTATTACTGCGTTATAGTGAGTTATAGTGAATTAGTGAGTTATAGTATGTTAGTGAGTTATAGTGAATGAGTGAGTTATAGTGGGTTCTAGTGAATTAGTGAGTTATAGTGGGTTCTAGTGAATTAGTGAGTTATAGTGGGTTGTAGTGAATTAGTGAGTTATAGTGGGTTCTAGTGAATTAGTGAGTTATAGTGGGTTCTAGTGAATTAGTGAGTTATACTGGGTTCTAGTGAATTAGTGAGTTATAGTGGGTTCTAGTGAATTAGTGAGTTATAGTGGGTTCTAGTGAATTAGTGAGTTATAGTGGGTTCTAGTGAATTTGTGAGTTATACTGGGTTCTAGTGAATTAGTGAGTTATAGTGGGTTCTAGTGAATTAGTGAGTTTTAGTGAGTTATAGTGAATTTGTGAGTTATAGTATGTTAGTGAGTTCTAGTGAATTAGTGAGTTATAGTGGGTTCTAGTGAATTTGTGAGTTATACTGGGTTCTAGTGAATTAGTGAGTTATAGTGGGTTCTAGTGAATTAGTGAGTTTTAGTGAGTTATAGTGAATTAGTGAGTTATAGTATGTTAGTGAGTTCTAGTGAATGAGTGAGTTATAGTGGGTTCTAGTGAATTAGTGAGTTTTAGTGAGTTATAGTGAATTAGTGAGTTTAGTGAGTTATAGTGAATTAGTGAGTTATAGTGGGTTCTAGTGAATTAGTGAGTTTTAGTGAATCAAATTCAAGACTCTGGTGCTGACCTTTAGGGCAGTCAATGGAACTGCCCCGGCCTACCTCCAGGCGTTGGTCAAACCCTACATCCCAGCCAGAGCGCTCCGCTCAACTTCTGCCAGGCGACTTGTTCGACCTTCACTAATGTCAACCAAACATCGCTCGTCCAAGACCCAGCTCTTCACGGCTCTGGCTCCACAGTGGTGGAATGAACTCCCGTCTCATGTCAGGACGGCAGAGTCCCTCGCCAGCTTCCGCAAGAGACTCAAGACCCACCTGTTCAGAGTCCACCTGGACTCTCCTTTGTGAAACCCCTAAACTTGCTTAAGTCCTGACATTAATAGCTCTTAGCATGTTGTATATGTTAGCAAGTGTATGTCCTTAATGTTGTTAACACGCTCTTATCACAGCTACTTAAGCAGGTGACCTAGCAGTACGAAATTGTGTTATTCATCTTGTCAATATGAATACTTGTGAACTGCTGTATTTATGTTTGCGTACCCCAGTGTTATGCTATTGTCTGCTTCAACTAATGTACACCTTGTAAGTCGCTTTGGATAAAAGCGTCTGCCAAATGCCCTAAATGTAAATGTAAATGTAAATGTAGTGAGTTATAGTGAATTAGTGAGTTATAGTATGTTAGTGAGTTATAGTGAATGAGTGAGTTATAGTGGGTTCTAGTGAATTAGTGAGTTAATGAGTTATGGTGAATTAGTGAGTTAGTTGTTAGTTGGTGACGGGATGTGAAACAGGAACAGATGAGGACCATCACAACAACAAGAGAGAGAGAGGAGACCATCCTTCCTCCAATCACAGAGGAGGAGAGAGGGAGAGAGAGAGAGAGAGAGAGAGAGAGAGAGAGAGAGAGAGAGAGAGAGAGAGAGAGGGAGAGAGAGAGGGAGAGGGAGAGAGAGGGAGAGAGAGAGAGAGAGAGAGAGAGAGAGAGAGAGAGAGAGAGAGAGAGAGAGAGAGAGAGAGAGAGAGAGAGAGAGAGAGAGGGAGAGAGGGAGAGGGAGAGGGAGAGGGAGAGGGAGAGGGAGAGAGGAGAGGGAGAGGAGGGAGAGGGAGAGGGAGAGGGAGGGAGAGAGAGAGAGAGAGAGAGAGAGAGAGAGAGAGAGAGAGAGAGGAGAGAGAGAGAGAGAGAGAGAGAGAGAGAGAGAGAGAGAGAGAGAGAGAGAGAGAGGAGAGAGAGAGAGAGAGAGAGAGAGAGAGAGAGAGAGAGAGAGGAGAGAGAGAGAGAGAGAGAGAGAGAGGAGAGAGAGAGAGAGAGAGAGAGAGAGGAGAGAGAGGGAGAGAGGGAGAGGGAGAAGAGAGAGAGAGAGAGAGAGAGAGAGAGAGAGAGAGAGAGAGAGAGAGAGAGAGAGGAGAGAGAGAGAGAGAGAGAGAGAGAGAGAGAGAGAGAGAGAGAGAGAGGGAGAGGGAGAGGGAGAGAGAGAGGGAGAGAGAAAGAGAGAGAAACGACGGGTCTACTTACGGTGTGGGAGGCAGAGGATGACTGACAGGGGCAGCAAAGGGAGGCAGAATCCCCCCATACCCCCCTCCCCCTCCCCCGGGGGAGAGGGAGAGAGCGGGAGAGGGAGAGGGAGAGGGGGAGGGAGAGGGAGAGAGAGAGAGAGAGAGAGAGAGAGAGAGAGAGAGAGAGGAGAGAGAGAGAGAGAGAGAGAGAGAGGAGAGAGAGAGAGAGAGAGAGAGAGAGAGAGAGAGAGAGAGAGAGAGAGAGAGAGAGAGAGAGAGAGAGAGAGAGTGGGGGAGAGGGAGAGAGAGAGAGAGAGAGAGAGAGAGAGAGAGAGAGAGAGAGAGAGAGAGAGAGAGAGAGAGAGAGAGAGAGAGAGAGAGAGAGAGAGAGAGAGAGAGAGAGAGAGAGAGAGAGAGAGAGAGAGAGAGAGAGAGAGTGGGGGAGAGGGGGAGAGGGAGAGAGAGAGAGAGAGAGAGTGAGAGAGAGAGAGAGAGAGAGAGAGAGAGAGAGAGAGAGAGAGAGAGAGAGAGAGAGAGAGAGAGAGAGAGAGAGAGAGAGAGAGAGAGAGCGAGAGAGAGAGAGAGAGAGAGAGAGAGAGAGAGGGAGAGAGGGGGAGGTCCCTCACCAGTTGCGTTTTGAGAAAAGAGAGGATTAGTAAGTAATATCCACCATGATCTTAAGTTCTCAACAAAGACACCAACTGAACATGTCTTCTCCCTGGGCGTCTCTGAGCGGTCCCGTGAGACCCGGTCCGTCCGGTCCGACCCGTCGGTCACATGATCTGCGCTGAGCTTCTGGAATGTCGCCAAACCCTCCGCCACGTTTTAACATTGAACTGATCACCCATTGGTCAGTCTAAGGTGTAGGAGCCAATTCTTTCTATTCTATTTATTTATTGGCCTTACCAGGTGGTGTGTGTCTACTAATGGCTGCAGTGTACTCAACCCCCTGCAGGTCTCTATATAAGGAGAGGTGCGTCACGCTAGGGGGCGTGACAGACTGAGAAGCATACAGTCTTTAGACCTTGCTTGCGTACGGGAGTGTTATTTTGTCTATTTAATTACATTGCAAGTTTTCTGAATCTCTGTAAAGAGGAAAATAAATCATCTTTAATTTCAAACCCAAACAAACCGGGAGTGGACATTATATTCTTCCATCTGCAACAAGCGTCAAGAACGTTTCAGTCTGTCCAAGAGTGACACACACATTAGGGAAACTTCGTGTTTTAACAAAAGGACAAGTGGTCACTACAGTAGTCTAAAGACTCGCTTTGGAGAAACACCTTTGGAAGGAATGGATATCAGGAAATAGCCATCTGTTTGGGCGAGGACAGGGTGGCTGAGGACAAAGGAGGACAAAGAAAGTGGCGTGGTGGTGCGTTGCAACGCAGCGCTAAATACATTTTCTTTTAATCATAATGAAGAAATCATATGAGCTGACACATGAAATAAATGGATTAATTCGTTAAAGGAGGACTTGGAGTTCATATAGGAGCAAAGAAAAGTGACATTTGATGCGCATTAACTGACATTAATTGATTTCATGGCAGCTGCATAATTAGAAGGTGTGCTAAACCCCCACCCTTGCTACCCGAAATGCAATAAAACGGAATGGAATCTTTTGGAATGGATTGGACCCATATAAGAGTGTGCGTGTACTGCCTTGTATGTATTCATGTTGAGTAACTGGAGTAACATGTTGAGCAGTTGAGGAACTGCAAATGGATCAAGAAATGGATGGAACAACAGAATCAAATGTTGCGAGGTTTACCGCGAGTGAACCCGAAGTTGAAGTTTCCCATGAAAGGGACGAGGAACACGTTGCAAAAATGCGCTCAACGCGCAAATACAAACTCTGTCAACTTACACGGAGAAAGAACATTAGAAAGGAACTAATGAAGGACAACATGTATACAGAGGAATTGGAGGAAAACAGGGCCAAGTACAAAACACTGTTGGACGCTTTTAAAGATGCTCACTTGTCATATCATACGCTGCTCAATGAGTCCGATGAAATAAATGAAAGTGAGAAATGGTTTCAATCAAAAATGTGCAGCAGTAATGACTTTATTGATGTTGTTACGGAATGGATGTCTGGACCCACAACCAGGTCTGATGAGTGCATTGCTCTTGGTGACAGCGCGTCTGTTATTGCCTGGAGATCATCCAAGCACAGCTCAGGTTCGAATGTGGCAAGCAGGTCTAGAAGCAGCTCGCACTCAGCTGTGTCTTCTGCTCGCATATGTGCAGAAGCCGAAAAGGCTGCTGCAATTGCAAAATTAAAGGCACTAAAAAATAAACAGGTGTTGGAGGAGGAAGAGGGGAAACTCCTTAAAGAAATGGAGCAAATAAGAAAAATAAAGGAAACACTAAGTGTGCAGGCTGAGTTGGATGCGGCCACTGCTAAAATCAATGTTCTTACCATTGTGGAAACACCAAGTCATGTTCAAACTCAAAGCGCACCTCCACCAACAAGGGATGGAATGAATGAATATTTTGATAAAGGGGGCGAAATACACAAGATGCCCGAAAAGGAACCAGTGCATAGGAGCACTACCAATACACAAAGTGTGCGCCCAAAGGAACCGCAATACCGCTCATATCCCCAGGGACCGCCACCTAAACCAACAGAATATTATATTCAAAAACAATATGGTGGCACACAGCCTGACAAACCACTTTTCTCAATGCAGGACAAAACCTCTAAACCAACCCAATCACATGTTACACAATTAAAGGATGACTTTAAAATGCCCAAACAACAAGCCCCAGTGCATGATGCAACTCTACAGTATCTTAGAAAAGCAAAATGAAATTACTGCCTCTCTTGTAAAGCAATCTCATCATTCCTCTTTGCCTAGAAAGGACATCAAGGTATTTGAAGGTGATCCAGTTGAATACAGATCATTTATGAGGGCTTTTGAGCATTTCAATTGAAGCCAAAACGTTCTCTGGAAGAGACAGGTTGTACTATTTGGAACAGTACACTAGGGGGCAGTCTAGGGAACATGTCTATATATGGAACCAGAGAGGGGATATCGTAGAGCTAAGGAGCTCCTCCAAGAGCATTATGGCAATGAATTCAAGATCGCTAATGCTTATATAGAAAAGGCCCTGTCATGGTCTTCTATCAAGCCTGAGGATCCTAAAGCTTTGGAGGCATTTGCTTTATATTTAAGAGGGTGCTGTAATGCAATGGAGGAAATCACTTATATGGAGGAACTTGACTTGTCTTCCAATCTAAAGGCTCTGGTCATCAAGTTGCCATATAAAATCAGAGAGAAATGGAGATCTGAAGTCTGTGTGCTACAGGAAAAGCATAACGGCAAAGTAAGATTTTGTGACCTGGTCAGGTTCCTTGAGTACCAAGTGAAGATCCTTACAGACCCTGTATTTGGCAACATTCAAGACCCAACTACCCCAAAAGTTCAGAAACCAACCATATTCAAAAGGGCAAAAGCCACTGGCAGCAGCTTTGCCACCAGCATAACCAACATGGACTATAATTCCCAGTCACCCCAGTCACAGGACAGCTCCCAAGCTGCAAACAAACTTTTCTGTCTGTTCTGTTCAGGTGCCCATACAATGGATGCATGTCATCAATTCAGGAAGAAGTTGCACAGAGACAAAATCATGTTTCTGAAAGAAAGGGGAATATGTTTTGGATGTCTTGTACAAGAACACATGAGCAACAATTGCCATAAACGCTTAACATGTAAAGAGTACAAACAAAACCATCCAACTGTGCTTCATATAGGAAAGCGGAAAGGAACATCAGAAACAACTGAAATGTCTGAAATGGCACAGGCCAGTGCGTCTCCCAAAGCATGTGGGCATATTGGGGCCGGTAAAGAGGAGTGTGTGCTAGCTATTGTGCCTGTTAAAGTAAAATCCAGCAAAGGATATCAGATTATGCATTCCTTGACCCTGGCAGTTCAGCCTCATTTTGCACAAATAGTCTCATGCATCAGCTGAATATAAGAGGAAAAAGAACCAACATCCTTCTCCGTACCATGGGTCAAGAAAAGACTGTCAGTAGTCACATAGTAACCGGTTTGGAGGTGAGTGAGCTTCATGGCAACAACTTTATAGCCCTCCCAGAATTTTACACCCAGAAAACCATGTCTGTTACAGAAGGTAACATTCCCAACCAGTCAGATATATCCAAGTGGCCATACCTCAAAAACATCAGACTCCCCTCCATAGATGCAGACATTGGCTTGCTGATTGGCACAAATGCACATAAGGTAATGGAACCACAACAGGTCATCAACAGCCAAGGAGAAGGCCCATATGCAGTAAGGACACTGCTAGGATGGGTGGTCAATGGTCCATTAAGAGGAGGAGGTACAAAGGCCAACAATACATCTTCAGTCTCTATCAACAGGATTTCAGTAGTTGACCTTCAGGACTTACTGGTCGCACAGTACAATACTGACTTTGTTGAAAAACCCTATGAGGACAAAAGGGAAATGTCAATAGAGGACAAACAGTTTTTGAAATTTTTGAAGATTCAACCAGCATTGTGGATGGACACTACAGTTTTAAATTGCCATTCAGGAGGCATGATGTTTCACTGCCAAACAATCGGCAGGTTGCAGAACAATGACTTTTGAGCTTAAAAAGGAAGTTCTTAAAAAATGCATCATACCAGGAGGAGTACACCCATTTCCTCAGTGATGTCATTGAACAAGGATACGCCGAGGCAGTGCCACAGGGGCAGCTGAAGCAAAAGGATGGGACGGTTTGGTACATACCTCATCATGGGGTGTACCACCCTAAAAAAGGAAAGCTCAGAGTGGTTTTTGACTGTGGAGCATCTTTCAAGGGTACCTCGCTCAACTCAGAGCTACTCCAGGGTCCTGATCTGATCAAACCTCTCATAGGAGTGCTCACCAGGTTCCGACAGGAGCCGATTGCAATAATGGGAGACATTCAGGCAATGTTTCATCAAGTGAAAGTTGAAAAACAAGATGTTTATTATCTGAGATTCCTGTGGTGGCCAGGGGGTGATATAGGTGTTGACCCTCTTGAATACCGTATGGTTGTGCACCTTTTTGGTGCTGTGTCATCACCCAGCTGCGCAAACTATGCGCTCCGAAGGACAGCTGAGGATAACAGGAATCAATTCAGACCTGAAGTAATTGACACCATCATAAACAACATCTATGTGGATGATTGCTTAAAATCTGTAGCCACGGTGGAGGAAGCAATACTTCTTATCAAAGAGCTCACAGCTGCCTGTCATAGGGGAGGTTTCCACTTCTCCAAATGGATAACTAACAGCCGCAGAGTATTGTACTCAGTTCCTGAAGCAGACAGAGCTAAAGAGGTGAAAGAGCTCAATCTAGACAGAGATCGACTCCCAACAGAAAGAGCACTTGGTGTGCAGTGGTGCGTGGAGGATGACAATTTTACATTCAATGTCACCACCAAGACACAGCCACACACAAGGAGAGGGATCCTGTCTGAAGTTAGCTCCATTTATGACCCTTTAGGGTTTCTTGCACCTTTCACTCTGCCTGCCAAACTGCTATTGCAAGAGCTATGTAGCTTAAACCTTGGCTGGGATAAGGAAATACCCAAGATGTTCTCTGATCGGTGGGTGAAATGGAAATTAGATCTCCAGAAGATCACTGACTTCAAGGTTAGAAGATGCCTCAAACCCAATGACTTTGGCAAACCCATACAAGCACAACTTCATCATTTTGCAGACGCAAGTGAACAAGGGTATGGTACAGTGAGCTATTTGAGACTGATGAATGACAAAAACACCATCCACGTTTCGTTCATGATGGGGAAGGCAAGAGTTGCTCCCCTTAAAAAGATTACAATCCCCAGGATGGAGCTTGCTGCTGCAGTGCTGGCCACTAAAGTGGATCAAGTTCTCAGGAGAGAGTTGCAGCTGCAGCTTGAAAGCTCAATGTTTTGGACTGATAGCCAATCAGTGCTAAAGTATATAGCAAACCAACACACAAGATTCCACACGTTTGTGGCTAACCGAGTTTCCACCATTAGGGAAGCCACAAAAATGACCCAGTGGAGATATGTCAACACAAAGGTGAACCCTGCTGATGTTGCCACCAGGGGACAAAAAGCAGACAAATTCATGGAGAATCAGAGTTGGATACAGGGTCCAGACATACTCTGGAAGTCAGAAAGGGACTGGCCACAGTTTCCGTTGGAATTGGTCTCACACTCCTTTGATGACCCAGAGGTCAAGAGAAATCCTGCTGTGAGTACAATCATTGTAAAGGACAATGGAAATCCAACTCTGAAATGGAGTATGGCGCCGTACGAGATGGCTGCCGTGTCGCGAGCTCCCGCACGACGACGCAGTTTTTTGTTATTTATTCTTTTTATCGCAACTATTTTAGTTCAGGATGTTAGCAGCAAGTTCACTTATAACTTTTGCACACTTCGGGAGATCAGATCGACAGTCGCTCGCCGCCTACCGGAGTTTTTTCATTCTTTCGACTCGGACGTCCCGCCCGAAGTCACAGCTGGATTATCTCCGTCCATCTTGGGCACGATTACACGCAAGCGTCGCCGGAGGAAGCGAGGGAAGCGAGCCGGCGTGCTAGTCAGGCTGAGACGTCGATCCGATCGCCCCCCACTACCCACCATTCTACTGGCTAATGTACAGTCTCTGGACAATAAGTTAAGCGAACTACAGGCTCGTATTCAATTCCACCGGGAAACTAAGGACAATTGTATCATCTGCCTTACGGAGACATGGATGTCGGAGGGGGTTACAGACGCAGCTATCGAGCCGACGGGATTTTCCGTACACCGGGCGGACAGAACAAAGGCTCTCTCCGGTAAAGATCGCGGAGGGGGGGTATGTCTCATGATAAACAGATCTTGGTGCAACCAAAGTCATGTACATCCCCTCAAGTCTTTCTGTTCCCCGGACCTGGAGTACCTGATGCTTATGTGCCGTCCATACTGGCTACCTCGGGAGTTTACAGCGGTAACCGTGACCGCTGTTTACATTCCAAGCCAACAAGCCAACACGGACACAGCGCTGAAGGAACTGTACGGGGCTATCAGCGAACAGGAGTCGGCACACCCCGAGGCTGCTCTCATCGTGGCGGGGGACTTCAACAAGGCGAACCTGAAGAAGGTTCTCCCGAAGTTCTACCAACACATAACGAGCAACACACGGGGCGAGCGGATCCTCGACCACTGCTACACTCCCTTCCGTGATGGCTACAAGGCCCTCCTCCGCCCACCGTTCGGCAAATCAGACCACCGCTCTATCCAGCTGCTCCCCGCCTATAGGCAGAGACTGAAGCAGCAACCGATCGCTGTGAGGGAGGTCCAATGCTGGTCGGACCAATCGGACTCTATGCTGCAGGATTGTTTTGATCACGCTGACTGGCACATGTTCCGCGTTGCCTCGGACAATAACATCAACGAGTACGCGTCGTCGGTCACCGGGTTCATCAAGAAGTGCATAGATGACGTTGTTCCGACCAAGTCGGTTCGGATATATCCCAACCAGAAACCGTGGATTAACGGCGATGTTCGCGCTGCCCTACACGCGCGTAACGCCGCCTTTGGCTCCGGGAATACGGAGGAATATACGAGAGCCCGTTACGACCTCCGTAAGACCATCGTCACTGCCAAGCGGGAGTATAAGGACAGAGTGGAAGATAAATTCAGACGATAACGAACTTCAGAGGGAGAACCAGTTGTGTAGAGAACTCCCAGGAGAGCTAAATACTTTTTTTGCTCGGTTCGACGTAAACGGCAGCCCGCCGAAGCCAGCACCGACTGAGGAGACCAGCCTGCTGCGCATCTCGGAGGCGGATGTGCGCCGCACCTTCAAGGGGCTGAACATCCCTAAGGCGGCAGGCCCCGACGACATCCCGGGCCGCGTCCTCAGAGCATGCGCAGACCAGTTGGCAGGAGTCTTTGCAGACATCTTCAACCTCTCCCTGTCCCAGGCTGTTGTCCCCGCGGTCTTCAAGATGTCCACCATCGTGCCTGTCCCTAAACAACCCAAGGTAACATGCCTGAATGACTACAGACCTGTAGCCCTCACCTCGATCGTTAGCAAATGCTTCGAGAGGTTGGTCAAGGACTTTATTTGCTCCGTGTTACCTGCCACGCTGGACCCATGGCAATTTGCATATCGTCAAAATAGATCCACGGACGACGCAATTGCCATGGCCCTCCACACTGCCCTTTCCCACCTGGAGGGAAAGAACTGTTATGTGCGAATGCTGTTTGTGGACTACAGCTCAGCGTTCAACACAATAGTTCCTGCCAAGCTCGACACCAAGCTGAGAGGTCTAGGCGTACCCCCATCCAGGCAGCTGGATACTGGACCTCCTGTCGGACCGCCGCCAGGTGGTGAGGATGGGCAGCACCACATCAGAGCCACTGACCCTCAACACGGGAGTCCCCCAGGGATGCGTGCTGAGCCCTCTCCTCTACACCCTCTACACCCACGACTGCATGGCTATGCACAGCTCCAACGTCATCGTCAAGTTTGCTGACGACACGACAGTGATGGGCCTGATCGCCGGCGACGACCAGACAGCCTACAGGGAGGAGGTCGGATCGCTGGAGCAGTGGTGCCAGGAGAACAGCCTCGCCCTCAACGTCAAGAAGACCAAGGAGCTGATCGTGGACTTCAGGAGGCAGAGGGGAGAGCAAAGCCCTATCTCCATCGACGGCGTTGCAGTAGAGAGGGTCAGCAGCTTCAAGTTCCTCGGCGTGCACATCTCCGAGGACCTTACATGGTTCACGCACACCACACACGTGGTGAAAAGGGCCCAACAACGCCTGTATTTCCTCAGGCGTCTGAAGAAATTCAACATGGGCCCCCGCATCCTGAGAACATTCTATAACGGCACCATCGAGAGTGTTCTTACAGGGTGTATCACCGCCTGGTACGGGAACTGCACCGCACTCGAGCGCAGAGCGCTTCAAAGGGCGGTGCGGACGGCCCAGTATATCGTTGGAGGTGAGCTCCCCTCCCTCCTGGATATTTACAATCAGCGGTGCGTGGCCAAGGCCAAAGAATCATAAAAGACATTGCCCACCCCAGCCACGAACTGTACTCACTGTTATCGTCAGGCAGGCGATACCGCAGTATCAAGTGCCGTACAAATAGGCTTAGAGATAGCTTCCACAGTCAGGCCATCAGGCTGCTGAACAAGGGCCTATAGCATATAACAATGTATATTTTATTACATTGATTTATGTATACATATTGCTCTTTTCTGTGCTATTCTGTGATATTTTGCATTTTATACATTTTATTTTTAACTTTATTCTATTTTTATTCTATCTTTATCTATTTTTTATCTTATTTTCTAACTGCTGTCTGTCGTCGGGTAATGCACATAATATTTTCACATCACTGCTTTATATATGACAATAAACTGGACTTGACTTGACTTGAGGTGTACATTGCTACTGCTCCCGTTCACTTCCAGACACACTCAGACGCTCCTTCACCTCGCGCTCCCACACACACACACGCCACGCCCCCTCTCTCTTAAGGGATAGGCAGCCTGCCCTACAAGAACCTACTGGTATAGCACTACCCCCTCTCTCTTAAAGGGATAGGCAGCCTGCCCTACATGAACCTACTGGTATAACACTACCCCCTCTCTCTTAAAGGGATAGGCAGCCTGCCCTACATGAACCTACTGGTATAACACTACCCCCTCTCTCTTAAAGGGATAGGCAGCCCTGCCCTACATGAACCTACTCGTATAACACTACCCCCTCTCTCTTAAAGGGATAGGCATCCTGCCCTACATGAACCTACTGGTATAACACTTCCCCCTCTCTCTTAAGGGATAGGCAGCCTGCCCTACATGAACCTACTGGTATAACACTACCCCCTCTCCCTTAAAGGGATAGGCAGCCCTGCCCTACATGAACCTACTGGTATAACACTACCCCCTCTCCCTTAAAGGGATAGGCAGCCCTGCCCTACATGAACCTACTGGTATAACACTACCCCCTCTCTCTTAAAGGGATAGGCAGCCTGCCCTACATTAACCTACTGGTATAACACTACCCCCTCTCTCTTAAAGGGATAGGCAGCCTGCCCTACATGAACCTACTGGTATAACACTACCCCCTCTCTCTTAAAGGGGTAGGCAGCCTGCCCTACATGACCCTACTAGTATAACACTACCCCCTCTCTCTTAAAGGGGTAGGCAGCCTGCCCTACATGAACCTACTGGTATAACACTACCCCCTCTCTCTTAAAGGGATAGGCAGCCTGCCCTACATGAACCTACTGGTATAACACTACCCCCTCTCTCTTAAAGGGATAGGCAGCCTGCCCTACATTAACCTACTGGTATAACACTACCCCCTCTCTCTTAAAGGGGTAGGCAGCCTGCCCTACATGAACCTACTGGTATAACACTACCCCCTCTCTCTTAAAGGGATAGGCAGCCTGCCCTACATGAACCTACTGGTATAACACTACCCCCTCTCTCTTAAAGGGATAGGCAGCCTGCCCTACATGAACCTACTGGTATAACACTACCCCCTCTCTCTTAAAGGGATAGGCAGCCTGGCCCTACATGACCCTACTGGTATAACACTACCCCCTCTCTCTTAAAGGGATAGGCAGCCTGGCCCTACATGACCCTACTAGTATAACACTACCCCCTCTCTCTTAAAGGGGTAGGCAGCCTGCCCTACATGACCCTACTGGTACAACACTTTCATTTGATGCTCTTGTTCAATAAAGATATTGAACTTAGTATCCGGACCTCTCTTAAAGATTCTTATTTCCACCCGAGTAGAAATTATACTACATGTTCATGTGTTGAATTGTGCAAAAATCTTTAAAAGCATTTAAAGTATATTTACATATGCAACAAGTATATTTACATATGCAACAAGTATATTTACATATGCAAGTATATTTTATAATATATTATAAAATATTGTGTCCATCTAGGATGTGGTGGATCTCAAACTGCATCAAACAGACCAGCGGCTGACGGAACAGAAGTCAGACCATTTCTCAGAAATCAGACCAGCGAAGAAGGGAGGGGCCCCTCTCTCTCTCTCTCTCTCTCTCTCTCTCTCTCTCTCTCTCTCTCTCTCTCTCTCTCTCTCTCTCTCTCTAGGAGGAGGGGTTACCGAGGAAAGTATAAAGTTAAGTCTGCACACTTTGTGGAAACCCGACGGCTGTGACATCTCTCCGGTGAGGTCATTTACCTGTTATGATTATGATTATGATTATTATTATTATTATAATTAGCCTAATGTTGAGCCTAGTAGGCCTAGTATTAGTGTCTAGTGTAACTGTTGACGTATCCATTCTCAAGTGTAAAGATGGAATTGATGTGTTGTAACATCTAATCTTTAAATCTTTAATGTTACCAACTTATTGTTCTCCCGCGCTATTCTCCCGCCAAGGACTGAGAAACGAATTCAACACACTGCTAATTAATTGTGCGTGCGTGTGTGTGCGTGCGTATGCGTGTGTGCGCGGTCGTGCGTGTGTGTGCGCGTGTTCGCGTTCATGTGTGTGTGTTTACGCGTGTGCGTGTATTTGTGCGCGTGTGTATGTGTTCGTGCGTTCGCGTGTGTGTGTGTGTGTGTGCGTGCGTGCGTGCGTGTGCTTGTGTGTGTGTGTGTGTGTGTGTGTGTGTGTGTGTGTGTGTGTGTGTGTGTGTGTGTGTGTGTGTGTGTGTGTGTGTGTGTGTGTGTGTGTGTGTGTGTGTGTGTGTGTTTTCAGATGGCCGAGCAGAGCGAGAGGACCTTAGTGCTGGCGGCACTGGGCCGGCCCTTCAGTCTGGGAATGCTTTACGACTGTCGTAACGACTCGCTGGTCCCCGGTAAATACAATATCATCGAGTCTGATGTAATATAATGATATATAATGTAATATAATGATATATAATGTAATATAATGATATATAATGTAACATAATGATATATAATGTAACATAATGATATATAATGTAATATAATGATATATAATGTAATATAATGATATATATGTAACTTATATAATGTAATATAATGATATATAATGTAATTCTAATGTAATATAATGATATATAATGTAATATAATGATATATAATGTAACATAATGATATATAATGTAATATATGATATATAATGTAACATAATGATATATAATGTAATATAATGATATATAATGTAATATAATGATATATAATGTAATATAATGATATATAATGTAACATAATGATATATAATGTAATATAATGATATATAATGTAATATAATGATATATAATGTAATATAATGATATATAATGTAACATAATGATATATAATGAAGTATAATGATATATAATGTAATATAATGATATATAATGTAACATAATGATATATAATGAAGTATAGTGTATTCTAATGTAATATAATGATATATAATGTAATATAATGATATATAATGTAATATAATGATAATGTCACTTCATGCCTTATCTAATTTAGGAAGATCAGGTTGTCGCAGCCAATTTCCAAGTGTACCATAGTTGTAAAGCAGTGTCCATGTAGTGAAGTAACAGCCCAACACAGACCACCACACAGGCTATCGGTTAAAGGGACGGTCTAACACGATACGTGAAAAGGCTTAACGTAACTTTGGAACTTTAAGTTCCAAAATAGCAAAATTAAAGTGAAAAGGTGAAAGTACTAATGACAAGACGTATGCAAATTAGGTGATTATTGATCGCAGTTTTGTAAGTCTTAGTTACGGTAAGTCTTTCACGTTAAGCGATGCAAAGAAAGATCAAGTCAAAACTCAATTTAAATGCACAACAATGCTTAACAAACCCAAGACAGCCATTAACTAATCTTTCAACAAGTGTGTGGAAACTAAATGCACCAACCAGCTCAACGACACGCAACACTGAGACAAAACCAGCAAAGACAAATGAGTCTCACTCACCAATGATGTTCACTTAAAGACCAAATCCATTCTCCTGTCCTTCTGGATGGTCCGACCACCATCAGGTCATAAAGATGATCGCTTTTCAGATCCCAAATAAGTTGCCTTTCCAATTCTCTGCCCTCTGGTCGGTCCCAAACAGCAACACTCCCATCAGTAGAGCCTCTTGTGGCTAGTAGAGCTCTGTGGCTAGTAGAGCCCGTTAGCCACGGGTATCGTTCCCAGTTGCTAGCCTGAAAATGGCGAACATAACCTGCTTTAACTACTTGAGTCAGCTCCAGATTGTCAGGCGTTGGACGGCCTTTTTAATTATGTCCATCTTTACATTAAATGGTCGTCTTGAAAATGGTTCCGACAATAAATCCGCAACGACATCATCTTTGCCTGTTGCCATTTCGACGTAAAAAAACAACGTAGAAAAAACGTAGCACTACGCTAGATCCCCTTTCGCTCCAGCCACCACCTTGCACCTTCTAGCTCCCTATTGAGCTGTGGGGAAATCTGAAAGAATACGCCCATTGGCTACAAATCACTATATGATTGGTTGATCAAAATGTCAATCCAAACGTACGCTCTCATTCAGTCTAAGGGCCAAAGCATGCGGGAATACTTAGGTTGAAGGATATTCTTCCCAGCAACCCAGAAAAATATCTGATTGGTTGCATTGTTTTTCCAACACAAAACCACTCAAATGCGTCGTGCATGGACCGAGAAAGACAAACAAGTCGTAACTGTAATATAACAGATAACACAGATACCATTCTCATTTATTCATTTTATTTAGATTGTATTACATTTCATTAAATTGTATTACATTTTATTAAATTGTATTACATTTTATTAAATTGTATTACATTTTATTAATACAATTAATTCGATTGTTTTGGTTTCATCTGAGAGTTCCAGGGTCTTCTCTGAATACCTTGAAGGCCCTGACACTTCACCACTGATACATATACATATATACATATATACACATACATATATACATATATATATATACATATATACACATATATATATACATATATACACATATATATATACACATATATATACAAATATATATATGCATATATATATATATATATGTATATATATATACATATATATATATATATATATGTATATATATATATATATGCATATACGTATATACATATATATATATATATATACGTATATACATATACGTATATACATATATATACGTATATACATATATATATATACATATACATATATATATATATATATACATATATATATATATACATATATATATATATACACACATACACACAGTTGATGTTTTATATTTTCCATGTTTTACATTTCTATATGTTTTACAATATAGTTGACTGTAAGATTAGTTTGTTAAATGCTCATTTGAAGGCCATCACCTTTTCAGCCAAATCATGCAGTGAAGATCAACATTTACCCATGAGGCTAGTGTTAGTTAGCTAACGAGCTAATGTCAGCTAACTAACACGTAATAACAGTTACTAACACACATTGTACACATACACACAGTACCAAAAATATATATGTATTATTGTAATAATGTATGTATTATGGCTATATGTTGTGTCTATTATGGGATATCATGTTCATGTATCATCATTATAATAATCCACAATGTTGGTTTTGTCCTTAAGGGTTAGTGAGAATTTATGAAAAGATACGTCAATTATAGGTTCAAATATATTCTCATGTTCAGAAATGTATACAACTTATGGTATTTTAAGACGCTTTGGACAAAATGTCTACCACCAAATGGCAAATATTTATAATATTATACTTTTGAAACACTGTAAAGTATTCCTTGAATTCCAATGGTATTTAAGGGGAACACATTCTTACAGAAATGTGTATTATCAGATAAAGCACCCTGCGTAGAAACAAGCTACTGGTTGGCTGTCCTCAACAGTTCAAGTGAAGGACAACAGAAGAAGTTGTGAAAGACCAGCTGTCATCAACATCAACACCATTCCGTCATACTTGATTTTCATTTGACCTTGATTTATCAAGGTATACAACACCTTGAGATTCTAAATATATTTTTCAAGGGTAACCTGAAATCTTTCTTAGGACAGCATTGGCCTTCAGTACCAAACTACGCTGATATTTGTCATCAAAATGTAGAACTGAAGGTTTTTGATGTATTCAGAGGTTTGAGGTTTGTGGTTCTTCTTCTTCTGCAGCCTTCACGCTTTGGGACCGGGAGGACCTGGAGAAAGATGCATTTGAAACACTCCAACCCAACAGCTCCTTTGACATAGTTGCGTCTGACTCTATTGAAGACAAATCTAATGCATTGAATGTTGAAGCTTCACTGAAAGCCAGTTTTTTATGTGGACTGATTGAGGTAGAAGGCGCTGCCAAATATCTCTCAGATTGTAAGACTTCCAGAAACCAGGCGAGAGTGACACTTCAGTACAAGAACACCACCAAGTTCCAACAGCTGTCAATGAACCACATTGGCAGAGGTAATGTGAAGCATCCCTATGTCTTTGAATCAGGACTAGCAACACACGTAGTGACAGGGATCCTATATGGGTCACACGCCTTCTTTGTGTTGGACCGCGAGGTGTCAGAAGAGGAAAACCGGCGAGACATCGAAGGAAACCTTAAGGTGCTGATCAGGAAGATTCCCATGTTGGATATTGAAGGTAAAGGTGCTCTGAAGATGGAAGACGCAGACTTTGCAAAGGTCGACAAGTTCTCCTGTAGGTTCCATGGGGACTTTCACCTCGAGAGACACCCTGTGTCTTTTCAGGAGGCAATAGAAGTCTATCAAAGCCTACCGACGCTGTTAGGATCCAATAGAAAGAACACAGTGCCTCAGAAGGTCTGGTTAATGCCACTGAAGAATCTAGATTCTGCTGCTGCTCAACTGGTTCGACAAATAAGCGATAGATTAATCAGGGACGCTCAGAATACCTTGGAGGACCTCGGTGAGCTGGAAAGCAGATGCAATGATGCAGAAAAATGGCCCACAAACCAGCAATTTCCACAGATCAAGAAAAAGGTGAAGACTTTCAAAGGACTGGTTTCTCAGTTTAAACTGGAGTTCCAGAAGACCATGGCAAGGAAGCTCCCCTTGATCAGAGGAGGAGGAGAGGAGGAAGGTATTCTTGCAAATATCCTGAAAAGTATTGACTTGAATGAGTGGATGGATTGCAAAGAGACAGAAAGCAAAATCATCAGTTCTCTGGTGGACAACATGCTCCACATGACGCTGGTCACCAGTCGCAGCAGTCTGCAACGTGAGATTCACAGCGGAGATGCCACACATACTGTAAGCTTTGTTTTCACCTCGCTGGAAACCCCAGAGCCTTATCTCTCAGCTCTGTCAAACTACTTGGATGAAGTAAACAAGCCAGACTATGTGCCATGTAAATATGATGTGGATAAAGAACAATGGTTCTTTTCAGATGAAGAAATGGACAAAGTGCAACAGAAGATAAAGCTCTTCACAGATTTAGCAGAGGCCAATAGGGAGAACAGCAGCATCAGGTTCCTCACAGCTGCTGTAAGAGATGATGAGAAGAAAGGCGCAATTGTCAGGCTCTACACGGATGGCTCCTCAGTCAATGACAACTTTGAACCACCTTCCAAGCCAACAATGATCACATGTGGCATAACCCATAACAGTGTAACACTGAATATTTCCCCACCTCGATTTGGGTTGGCAGCTGTCATCAACTACGCTGTGGAGGTCCTACATAGACGATGTTTGGCTTCAACACATGGAGTGCCAGGCTGGTGATGTCACAGTGTCTGGCTTAAAGAGTGATGAAGAGTATCGGTTCAGGTGTAGAGCTATGTGCGCAGTCGGCCTCGGTCCGGCTTGTGAAGCTAGTGCATTAATTAAAACCTTGTCACCCCCACAAGTGCAAGAGCCAATGTACGTAAGACCCAGTCTTACCTAAACAGAGGAGGAGTTCTACACAGAGAGAAAGAAGAGGCAACAAAGGCAAAACAAAAACTTTACTTTTCTTTAATATAAAAAATAACAAGATTTCAACGCTACCCTTTGGCTAAATGTTTGAAGTTAGATAGTATTAAATACACTGTCAAAGTATCACACTTTAATAACAGCTATAGATAGTATTAAATACACTGTCAAAGTATCACACTTTAATAACAGCTATAGATAGTATTAAATACACTGTCAAAGTATCACACTTTAATAACAGCTATAGATAGTATTAAATACAATGTCAAAGTATCACATGCTTTAATAACAGCTATATATAGTATTAAATACACTGTCAAAGTATCACACGCTTTAATAACAGCTATAGATAGTATTAAATACACTGTCAAAGTATCACACGCTTTAATAACAGCTATAGATAGTATTAAATACACTGTCAAAGTATCACACGCTTTAATAACAGCTATAGATAGTATTAAATACACTGTCAAAGTATCACACACTTTAATAACAGCTATAGATAGTATTAAATACACTGTCAAAGTATCACACTTTAATAACAGCTATAGATAGTATTAAATACACTGTCAAAGTATCACACTTTAATAACAGCTATAGATAGTATTAAATACACTGTCAAAGTATCACACTTTAATAACAGCTATAGATAGTATTAAATACACTGTCAAAGTATCACGCTTTAATAACAGCTATAGATAGTATTAAATACACTGTCAAAGTATCAGACGCTTTAATAACAGCTATAGATAGTATTAAATACACTGTCAAAGTATCACACGCTTTAATGACAGCTATAGATAGTATTAAATACACTGTCAAAGTATCACGCTTTAATAACAGCTATAGATAGTATTAAATACACTGTCAAAGTATCACGCTTTAATAACAGCTATAGATAGTATTAAATACACTGTCAAAGTATCACACACTTTAATAACAGCTATAGATAGTATTAAATACACTGTCAAAGTATCACACACTTTAATAACAGCTATAGATAGTATTAAATACTCTGTCAAAGTATCACACTTTAATAACAGCTATAGATAGTATTAAATACACTGTCAAAGTATCACACTTTAATAACAGCTATAGATAGTATTAAATACACTGTCAAAGTATCACACTTTAATAACAGCTATAGATAGTATTTGTAGTGGCAAAAACAGCTGAGTTTTTCCTTTAACCCATAAATCCTAAGTTCCTACGTTCTTACTGGATTTGACCACAATGGAGAAAGCGGTAGAAGCAGTGTCAGACTCGCAGTTCTTGCCAATAATCCAACGCGTGAGTTTGACTGTCCAATGATGCCGGTTTTATTGCAAAGAAAAAAGATAATACAAAATAAGGATGTCGTTGCAATTTCAAAGTCCAAGTTATTACATTCAGCAAATAAAGGATGCATAGGCCCAAACGGAGCGTGGTTCAGCGACCGAGAACCGAGGTCAATGACGGTATTTGCGTCCCGCCTTCTCCCCGTCATGCGCGCCTGGCAGCCATTTAAAGGGTTGCACCTTCACCACCTATAGAGGGCGCACTCAGGATTCCAACAAAAAAGGGTAAAATCAATAAATTATTCAAAATATAAAAAACTTAAATGCGGCTCCTACACCGGCCCCTAATTGTTCTCTATAGAATCAATTACTCAAATTAAAAAAGGAGCCAAGAGGGGCAATTTATCAATCAAATAAATAAGCACTTAATGCTTCCAGAGATATGTAATGCATAATGACTTAGAGAGAGCATGAAATCATGCATACATTACATTCCTTCCTCATGTGATCAGGAACACTGGTCACTCTTCAGACTCAAGGATTTGGCACAGCTTGGTTATGGGCCTCTCTAGGACTGAAGTCTTTGTCTTGAGCTTCACTGACCGCACCAGACCCCTTGCATCAGGTTTTGTCTCCAGCACTCTTCCTAATGGCCAGGACCCTCGAGGAGCAGTGGGGTCAACGACCAAGACAATGTCTCCGACACTCAGGTTCCTCTTTAGTGAAGTCCATTTCTGCCTCTCCTGCAGCAGCAGAAGATATTCTTTGGTCCACCTTTGCCAGAACAGATCGGCCATGTACTGGACCTGTTTCCAGCGACGTCTGGCATAGATGTCGGACTTCAAAAAGGTTCCAGGGGGTAGGATTGGCTTGGCTTTCAAGAGTAGGATGTGGTTTGGGGTCAGCGGCTCTAGGTCATTTGGGTCTGAGGACACTGTGGAGAGGGGACGATTGTTCAGGATTGCCTCCACCTCGCAAAACAGAGTTTGGAGGCCTTCATCATCGATGGACTGTTGATGGAGAGTGGCGTTCAGCACCTGGCGGACAGATCTTATCATCCTTTCCCAGACTCCGCCATGGTGTGATACACTGTCAAAGTATCACACTTTAATAACAGCTATAGATAGTATTAAATACACTGTCAAAGTATCACACTTTAATAACAGCTATAGATAGTATTAAATACACTGTCAAAGTATCACACTTTAATAACAGCTATAGATAGTATTAAATACACTGTCAAAGTATCACGCTTTAATAACAGCTATAGATAGTATTAAATACACTGTCAAAGTATCACACGCTTTAATAACAGCTATAGATAGTATTAAATACACTATCAAAGTATCACACTTTAATAACAGTAATTCTTAAAGCCCACGTTGAAGAATGTTCAACAAATGTTCATTTCCGTTTCCTTTCTTCTCTTTCCTCCGACTGGTTGTTATTTAGCATGTGTTTCTCATGTTTAATCAAGTATTGTACCTTTTCTGTTCTTAACCGATTACACAATAAATACAATAAAAACATTACAAAAACATATCTAAATGGATTTTTACATTTGTTATGTTTAGTTTGATGTAAGTTTCGAGCGACACACACACACACACACACACACACTTATGTACTTGTAATTGTACACGTGAGCCCAAATTCCCTGGGATCAGGAATATCGAAATGCAAACTTTAAAACACTGATATAAAAGGATAAACAAAAACCTCAAACAATGACAGAAAAACTCAACCCACTCACATCAACACCTTCTGAACACACCTAGTGGGTATGAACTCAGTTCAACGTGAACCCAGACGTGAACCGTCTTGGCAGCAGGGGGCGCTGTTTCCCCTCCGGCTCGTCCCGAAGCGCAACTGAGGTACGAGCGCCTTCTGAATCAAAACGTACTAAATTAAATCCCAACCAATAACCTTCTACAGCCCCGCGGTGGTCTTATGATGGACCACAGATGGATTACTCAGGGGTGGGGTCTACCCTTATGGAACTTAAACCAGTTTCATCAAAACTAACCCAGAAAAAAGGCCTAAAAGGCTACAGTTCGGCCGGCTCCATTTTCCTCATTTAATATTTGATTAAAGGGGAGGACTTTTTGAATACTGGTCCTGCAGAAAGGTCTTCATACCCAACACACAGGTCCCGGTGAATAAGTCCGGTATCTGTGATATTAATAACTGACTCATTAAATGAAATCAACTAATCCCCGATTAGTTAACGATTTGAACTGACAATGATTAAGTACTTTGTAGCTCTCCTAATACAACACGACCTGCGTAGGACTGACTTTTAAACATTTAAAAACGTTACGTTGGAACGAAAAAATATTGGGCGATCTCACTCTGCACGCAAACGTAACAGAATCAGCCGAGATGCGGTCGGAATAGGTCGGGAAATTGACCGGCGAAACACCGCAAAGGAACACTGTAGTTAGCCGCGTAGCTGTTCTCGTCACCCACATCCTCCGAACTAAAGGACCGGAAGAAGGGAGCTGTTATTTGCCGTTTACAAGACGGTCCTCACCTGTCCACGACGCCCACGCCATTTCACCTGGGCATCGGAACCACATTAAACACAGACCCATAGGGCGGTCTGTACCAACAGAACCGTTGGCCTCTGGCGAGAACAGAAAGGTCAAATGAAATCAAATGATGGCACAGCGCCACTTTGGACCAGTACCAGACCTACAGTACCGGGGTCTGTTCTACCAAGATGTAGCCTTCTGCACTTCTACCGTCTAGGGCAGGGGTTCCCAACCTTTTTCACTCAGAGCCCCCCCAAATGACTCCTGTTGGAATTTGCGCACCCCCCCCCCCCCCCCCGGACTTTGCCTTTGCTATTAAAAGTGCACATTCAAAAGAGGCCTCGGTGGCCATCTGTACATCGCTGCCAGCCCTAACAAACTGTTGTTTCTTTATGAAAAAGTCCCGATCACGCCCGACCGTTTCTGGGTGCATGGTCTGTTGGTGTCTCTTCATTTTGCAGGGTTTCATGCTGTCGTTGGCTAGCTTCTCTCTGCATATCACACACTCTGGGCGGGTTTTGTCCGTTCCCTCCATGAAACCTAAGTTAAGATAGCTCTCTAGGTAGGTCCTCATTTTCTTTTTGATTGCAGATGAGCTGTCATCTCCTTTACGTTTTTCAGACATTTTTAGACAAAATATTCACCTTATGAAGTTGGTCGCTAGCTAGCAAGCACAGCAAACTGTTACTACTACAGAAGCTGACACAGTAACGTCAATGTTGGCGCGAATCGGAGGAGTATCAGATTAATTTGTAGAATTTTTATTAAAATTAATTAATCAATAAATTTCTATATTTTATTGTAATGTAGAGACAAGGCTTTTAGCGACAATCATGTATTGCGTTACAATTATATGTAAAAAAAACTTTAAAAAAATAAAATAAAATAAAATAAAAATTGAAATATGATATTAGGCCTCAAATCATCTGAGGCCTGGCGCCCCCCCTGCGATCTTTGGCGCCCCCCCAAGGGGGGCGCGCCCCCCAGGTTGGGAACCACTGGTCTAGGGAACCCTATTATAGAATATATTAGTACAGTACTGCTGTACTGGACATACTGGGTACATGGTACCTCAAACTACCAGGTTGTAACTGTACTTGACCTACAGTACATTAAACTACCAGCTTGTAACTGTACTGGACCAACTCTACAGTACATTAAACTACCAGCTTGTAACTGTACTGGACCCACTGGGTCTACAGTACTTTAGAAGTACTTTGCTGTAGTAGTATTGGACCTAGGGTACAGTGTCATAGGTCTACAGTACTACAGTACCATTCCTTTCCTATACTGGATCTACTGTCCGGTGTACCGTTGCATGAAGCAGGAACGTTCTGAAAGCAGCAGGTCAGCATAGTGGGCCCACACACGCCACTAGCTCTCTCTGTTGGCGTCACTGTTTGATGTTCTTATTGTGTCAACTCTAGAGAGACAACTTATTGTTCTCTTACCTGAGCACCGTTTCTCATCTAAGAGGAATTGTTTCTAGTAATAAGTTATAGTAGTATTATACATTAGGTAATTATATATGTATGTTTATAATATTATGGTGACTGGTAGTTCTCTTGTCTACCTGTTGAATGACTTTATTGTACTGTATAATATATATATATATAAGCCTACTAGTTGGTACGGTCCCCCGGGTAGACTTTTAGATGGCTGAATGCGCGGCCCTTTAATGAATTCCTATCCAAGTGAGTTGAGCCGCCTGACGAAGCAGGCGGAGCCTCACCGATGGCCAGGCCGTGGCTGAAGTTGTGCAGCCCGTTGCCCATGATGACCATCCAGGCCAACGCTGCCACACCCGCCTGCTCAAAGTGCTCCTGCGAGTAGGAGCGGGCGTGGCTGTGCGGGTGGTGGTTCTGCGAGTGGTGGTGGTGCAGGATGTGGTGGTAGTCGTGGTGGTGGTGGTGGTCCGCCTGGCCGCCCACCGTGTCGTGGAAGTGCGAGTGGCACTTGTGCTCGCAGTCCTGGTCCGTGTAGGCGGCTTCCGGCGAGCGGGCACGGCTCGCCCCCGACAGCATCAGCTGCTCCTCCTCCGCCAGGGCCCCGCCCCCGTTGGCCTCCACGTCTGTGGAGCCGGAGCAGAGCAATGGCCAACCATCGCGTCAGTGGGTTAGGGGTCTAGAGACCAATAGCATCACAACGGGCCTATAAACCCCTACCCCCATGTCAACACCCCTACCTCCATGTCAACACCCCTACCTCCATGTCAACACCCCTACCCCCATGTCAACACCCCTACCCCCATGTCAACACCCCTACCCCCATGTCAACACCCCTACCTCCATGTCAACACCCCTACCCCCATGTCAACACCCCTACCCCCATGTCAACACCCCTACCTCCATGTCAACACCCCTACCTCCATGTCAACACCCCTACCCCCATGTCAACACCCCTACCCCCATGTCAACACCCCTACCCCCATGTCAACACCCCTACCTCCATGTCAACACCCCTACCCCCATGTCAACACCCCTACCCCCATGTCAACACCCCTACCTCCATGTCAACACCCCTACCTCCATGTGAACACCCCTCCCTCCATGTCAACACCCCTACCCCCATGTCAACACCCCTACGTTTACATTTACATTTAGGGCATTTGGCAGACGCTTTTATCCAAAGCGACTTACAAGGTGTACATTAGTTGAAGCAGACAATAGCATAACACTGAGGTACGCAAACACAAAACTACAGCAGTTCACAAGTATTCATTTTAACAAGATGAATAACACAATTTCGTACTGCTAGGTCACCTGCTTAAGTAGCTGTGATAAGAGCGTGTTATCAACATTAAGGATATACACTTGCTAACATATACAACATGCTAAGAGCTATTAATGTCAGGACTTAAGCAAGTTTAGGGGTTTCACAAAGGAGAAGGAGGGTCAAGGAGAGTCCAGGTGGACTCTGAACAGGTGGGTCTTGAGTCTCTTGTGGAAGCTGGCGAGGGACTCTGCCGTCCTGACATGAGACGGGAGTTCATTCCACCTGTGGAGCCAGAGCCGTGAAGAGCTGGGTTTTGGACGAGCGATGTTTGGTTGACATTAGTGAAGGTCGAACAAGTCGCCTGGCAGAAGTTGAGCGGAGCGCTCTGGCTGGGATGTAGGGTTTGACCAACGCCTGGAGGTAGGCCGGGGCAGTTCCATTGACTGCCCTAAAGGTCAGCACCAGAGTCTTGAATTTGATGCGAGCATTTACCGGAAGCCAGTGGAGATCGCGGAAGAGAGGGGTCACGTGGGAGAATTTCGGTAGATTAAATACCAGGCGTGCTGCTGCGTTCTGGATGCGTTGGAGGGGCTTGGTTGCAGAGGCGGGGAGTCCCGCCAGGAGAGAGTTGCAGTAGTCGAGGCGGGTGATGACGAGCGCTTGGACCAGGATCTGCGCCGCTTCGCGTGTGAGGAAGGGCCGGATCCTGCGGATGTTGTAGAGGGCAATTCTGCAAGATCGGGCCACCGCGGTGACGTTGGCATTGCAGGACAGCTGGTCATCTACCACCACACCAAGGTCTCTTGTTGTGGTTGAGGGGGAGACTTGGGTGTTCTCGATGGTGACCAGTAGGTCCATCTGAGGGCAGTCTTTCCCCGGTATGAAGAGGAGCTCAGTCTTGTCAAGGTTGAGCTTCAGGTGGTTGGCGGCTGTCCATCTGCTGATGTCGGCCAGGCATTTAGAGATGCGTGTTGCTATTTGTGTTTCTGAGGGGGGAAAGGAGAGAAACAGTTGAGTGTCATCTGCATAGCAGTGATAGGAGAAGCCATGAGATGTGATTACAGAGCCTAGCGATTTAGTGTAAAGAGAAAACAGAAGGGGTCCCAATACTGAGCCTTGAGGGACTCCGGTGTCCAGGGTGCAGGGTCTGGACAGGGAACCGTTCCATGTGACCTGATAAGTGCGATCTGCAAGGTAGGAGGTGAACCAGGATAGCGCAGTTCCAGCGATTCCAAGCTCGGCGAGAGTGGAGAGGAGGATCTGGTGGTTCACTGTGTCGAACGCCGCAGACAGGTCGAGAAGGATCAGTACCGATGAGAGGGACGAGCTTCTGGCATCACGAAGAGACTCTGTCACTGCAAGCAGTGCCGTCTCCGTGGAGTGCGCAGCCTTGAAGCCTGACTGGTGAGGGTCGAGGAGGTCGTTCTGGGAGAGATAGGAAGAAAGTTGTGAGGAGACAGCCCGTTCAAGGGTTTTGGACAGGAATGATAGGAGAGATACCGGTCTGTAGTTTTGGACATCAGTGGTGTCTAGGGATGGTTTCTTGAGGAGCGGCTTGATTCTGGCAGTCTTGAAGGCTGCCGGAAACAGGCCTGCCTCAAGGGAGATGTTGATTTGGGATGTAAGGAAGGGAAGGATATCGCCCGAGATTTCCTGGAGAAGAGAGGAAGGGATTGGGTCGAGGGGGCAGGTGGTAGGGTGGTTAGATGTCACCAGTTTGTTAACTTCATCAGGGGAGAGGGGGTTGAAACAGGTAAGGTTAGTGGGGGTGGGAGAAGAGGGAGGGAGGAAAGCGGTGGGGGTGAAGGAGGAGGTAATGTCGTTCACCTTCTTCGTAAAGAAGGTGACAAAGTCATCAGCTGAGAGGGAGGAGGGAGGGGGAGGGGAGGGGGGGTTGAGGAGGGAAGAGAACATGGAGAAAAGTTTCCTTGGGTTAGAGGCAGAAGAGTTGATTTTTGTACGGTAGAAGGCAGATTTAGCAGCCGATACCGTGGAGGTGAAGCCAGCGAGGAGACGGAGGTATTGAGCGAGGTCATCAGAGGAGTCAGATTTCCTGGGCGTCCATCTCGTCAAAGAAGTCACCAAGAGGGCCCTGTGGTCGGTAGATCATGGCAATGTTGAGCCTAGTTGGGATGGTAACAGAAACAGCATGAAGTTCGAGTGCCAATCTGGTCAGGTGACCCAGAGGGAGTACCTGATATGACCAATTTGGAGATACTAGGCGTCCCGTTCCTCCACCACGCCCAGAGGGTCGGGGGGGTGTGGGTGAAGGAGTAGGTCGCGGAGAGAGCAGCTGCGGTGGCCGTGTTCTCAGGGGTGATCCAGGTCTCGGTGAGAGCCAGGAAGTGGAGAGACTGGAGTGCGGCATAGGCCAGAATGGTTTCAGTCTTCTTGACCGACGATTGGCAATTCCAGAGTCCCCCTTTCACCACAAGATCTGTGAAGGTAGAAATGGTAGGATAGAGGAGATTGGAAGGGTTGCGGCGTCGAGAGGGAGAACCTCGATGCCATCTATTGCGGGAGGATGTCCAGACTACAATGGAATCACGACACATAGCAAGGGTAGGGGGACTAGATTTGACTAACTAGGACTAACTCCCTAGACAGACTCCTGTAGAACGACTCCTTGGTCTTTGTTCTGGGTCTTGTTCTGGGACTCCTGTAGAATGACTCCTTAGTCTTTGTTCTGGGTCTTGTTCTGGGACTCCTGTAGAACGACTCCTTGGTCTTTGTTCTGGGTCTTGTTCTGGGACTCCTGTAGAACGACTCCTTAGTCTTTGTTCTGGGTCTTAGTTCCTGGGGCCTGACGCTAAATGCTGACGCTAACAAACTACTTCTATGTTAATAGCCTATGTGATCGGGAGGCTCATGCAGGGTTAGGCTCCTCCCTGTCGTTAACTCTATTGACTATGGCTGTATGGGCCAGACTGGGTGATTATCTTAGCACAACAATAGGCCTGTACACCTCACTTACTATGTACAGGTAACTAGCTTTGAGAAAAAGGTTCTACAATTTTATCAACACAAATACTAAGAACAACAATAAATCTTATGTCTACTTACCCACAGCAGAATACTATGTAGCCTGCTTCAAGAACAAAATGTACCTATCTCCATGTCAACACCCCTACCCCCATGTCAACACCCCTCCCTCCATGTCAACACCCCTACCCCCATAACACCTTTGTCAACACCTTTTGCTAGGAGGAGCTGGGGTATCGAACCAGCAACCTTCCGGTTGTGAGGCCGCCGCTCTACCTCCTGGGCTACTGTCACCCTGACACTCTGTGTATGAATGTGTGATGTGTGAATGAATGTGTGATGTGTGTATGAATGTGTGATGTGTGATGTGTGTGTGAATGTGTGATGTGTGTTGTGTGTATGAATGTGTGATGTGTGATGTGTGTATGAATGTGTGATGTGTGATGTGTGTGTGAATGTGTGATGTGTGATGTGTGTATGAATGTGTGATGTGTGATGAATGTGTGATGTGTGTATGGATGTGTGTATGAATGTGTGATGTGTGTGTGAATGTGTGATGTGTGATGTGTGTATGATGTGTGTATGAATGTGTGAAGTGTGTATGAAGGTGTGATGTGTGTATGAATGTGTGATGTGTGTATGAATGTGTGATGTGTGATGTGTGTATGAATGTGTGATGTGTGTGTGAATGTGTGATGTGTGTATGAATGTGTGATGTGTGTATGAATGTGTGATGTGTGTATGAATGTGTGATGTGTGTGTGAATGTGTGATGTGTGTATGAATGTGTGATGTGTGTATGAATGTGTGATGTGTGTATGAATGTGTGATGTGTGTATGACTGTGTGATGTGTGTATGAATGTGTGATGTGTGTGTGAATGAATGTGTGATGTGTGTATGAATGTGTGATGTGTGTATGAATGTGTGATGTGTGTATGAAGGTGTGATGTATAACTGTAAAGTGCTTTATAGATGCAGTCCATTGGACCATCCATTGACCAAATGAGGACACCTCCCAGAGGAGGTTTTCCTGGAGCCGTCTTCCTGGTCCTCTCACCTTCATTGGGCTTGAGGTGGTTCTCCTCCAGGGCCTGGACCTCCTCCAGGTCTTTATCGCTAGAATCCAATTTCTTCTGCATCTGGAAGGCGGGACGAGGATTTATTTAACGTCCAACACAGAGAAACGCATCATCATCCTCATTTTGTCAGCATGCCTCAGCAGACAATGACAATCAGACGCCAGACTCCGCTGACCACTACCAATCAGACGGCAGGGGAGTCATTAAAAGAACCAAACGGCATCATGACCGACACCATCTTTAGCTGTAAAAGACGTTTAACAATGAGGTCAAAGGTCAACAGGCCCACCAGCTTTAACCTGACACACTAACCTTCAAGCGACACTCCCATAGAAGCCCGTTGTAAGCTTGGTCAGAGGGATATTGGTCCAGCTTCCGGGTTATGGAGACTGCATTAGTTCAGAAACACCACATCACGTGGTTGGACCGCGTTCATATCTACTGCGTGACGTCATCACTCATTTCAGCGGGAAGTTGATGAATTAACGGCATTTTTTTAAACGATTGAATGTGTTTCCCATGTTAACTGTCTGTCAACTCTTTGCCAGATGAGGAGGCTAACTTAATGAAAATGTTCCTATTTCACCAATGAATCAAATAAAAATAAGACATTTAGGTACTGAAGTAGGGCAACATAACACATTAGGTTGCTGGACCAACTGGTGTTATTTAGTTTATAGGCCGGACCGTAGCCTACATTACTTTGAGAAACCAGAGCCATAGCAATATATGTGATCTCCTGTCATGAACTGAGGGACAATGCCTAAATACCCTTAGAATTAAACCTTTAAGAGGACTTCTGGTCGGCGAAGGTGACGGCTGCGTAATACTTCTCTCCGATAGCTAGCTTAAAACTAACTCCCCATAATTCATAAAAACACACGTTATAGTAAAGTTTGATGAGTGGGGGAGTTGTAACTAGAGGTAGGGAAAGACGAGACCAACAGAACGAAGAACAGGTGCAACTTGCTGAAGCTAACTCGCTAACCTTGACAATGCGGTCAGGGCTCGAGGCAATTAGCAAAGAAATACACGACCTCAAAACGGAAATGAAAAAGGACTTAACCACGCTCAAGGAGCAAGTCACGGAGGATGTTAAATCTGAAATAAACAAGCTTAAACGAGAAATGTACCAACAACTCTCTGCCAACACTAAAACTTTACAAGCACAAAGGTCTCAAATCACAGAGGCAGAGGGACGGATGGTGGAATATGGAGGTGAAGGACGCGCTCTGGAAGTCCCGAAAACAACAGCACATTCTGCAGGATAAGTTGACAGATATTGAAGGGAGGAGTTGGAAAAATAACATTTGTATCTTTGGAATACCCGAGGATAAAGAAGGAGATTCTGCTCCCAAATATGTACACCAACTGCTCACAACGGAGCTCTCAATGCCTCCAAATGTCAACCTGCAAATCCAACACACAGGGCGCTGGCCCACAAACCAAACTGCAACTCGCCACCGCCATCTATGATCGTACATGTTTTGGAATTCACGGTTAAAGAGATGGTCCTGAAGAAAGAAAATCGTTGTGGAGGGGCGGCCGTTCATATTTGACCATGGCTATGCAACAGAAGTGGTTCAGAAACGCAAAGCTTACAGCGGAATGAAGAAGCTTCTGAAGGAGAGAGGGATCCGCTTTCAAACTCCTCTCACTAAAATGAGAATCCACTGGGATGACGGACCGAAGCTCTACGGATCCGCACAAGAAGCAGCATGTGACATGAGGACACGGGGATTCTCCGTGGGACCAACCGGGCCCGCTGCCCCGGACCACGAAGCAATGTTGGAGAGGGGCTGCCATGGCAACGCGTCGGAGAGAGAAGAGACGGAACAGCGCGGCGTGCAAAGGAAAAGTTACAGGAGTTCGAGCGGATTACACAGGACCCAGAGTAACCTGCAATTTTCAACAGAGGTATTATTTCAACAGCTTCCCAGTCAGTTTATTTTTATTTGAATAGCGCTCACAAAGAGTCTTTCTGAAAGGTTTAGTCCGGAGTATTGGCGTCTACCTTACCAGAATTACACAGCCTGTCTATCGGGCAGGTTTTGCTTAGAAGTACTAAAAGTTGGACAAATAGTTAGGTGTGAAATGTTGACTTTCACCACTGCTGAGGGGCCCTTACGCCTATTGAGGAACCCCCTCCACCCAACAGGGATCTGGGTGGCACCATAGCGCCCCCTTCTGGAAGGTTTCACCTTCTGTTCTTTTGCTGTGTGTTTGTAGGCCATATGTTCAGGTCTCTTCTGGTTGTTATTTTCAGGGCTACATTTTGTGACTTTGAGCATTGATGATGGCATTTAACAGCGTGAACGTGGAATTACTGAAGCTAAACGTCTGAATAACAAAAGTGTGGCAGCAATACTCATACCTTACTCATACCTTACTCATACCTTACTCAGTACAATGTGAGGGCTGCCAAGACATAAGTGATAAGGAAATAATGTACATTTTGGTGAAGGGAATTTGTATGACTTTACACAGGTCAGATGGCTGAACAAATCATTTAAATAGCTACTTACAACATAAATGGCGCCCACACGCTCCTGTCAACAAACAATCACGTTGGTTGGCAGGGGGCGTGGCCAAGCCACGTGCGCTGGCGGCGCACACACACACACACACCTGGACACAATCTCCCCGTGTAATTATTGATCACCTCACCTGGGGTATATACACGTGGTCTTTCCTTTACCCCAGCGTGAGGTCGTAACCCTTTAATGCACGTAGTTCTCCCGTCTGATACCCATCGCCTGCAGACTAGCCGGCCGGTACTTCGCACCCGATACCCCGGTACTCAGACTCCTCCCCCCGTCCCGGACTGCTCGCCGGTCCACTACCTGCCGGTCCTCCGCGGATCGTCTCCCCAGTGCACCCTGGTGACTTGGTGTGTGTTACTGTAAATAAAGCCGTTCGTATCGCTCCACTTGTCGGTGTCTGCGGTCGGGGTCCAACCCACTCCCTCTCTCGTGACACAAAGGTTCCTAGGTGTAGCAGTCTTAACCATAGCAGCACAATGGTATTGATATAATAGTTAGGAACATAGATTGAAACCTTAAACTCAAACCTATTTTAGTAGTTTGAATCAGTTACCAACCCAATATACACTCACGGCATTTAAACATTGACTTAAGGTAACTTTTTCATACACAATCTTCATAGGCATCATTTTTTAAATGCATCATTTGTGAACAATGTACTGAAAATAGCTTTGGTATTACGGTTTATTTGTGCAATAATAAAACATAAAAATGCAATGTAAATATAGAAGAAACTAATGTCATGTTAATATATGAACGAATTCAATGTAAATATAGAACAAACTAATGTCATGTTAATATATGAACGAATTCAATAGAACAAACTAATTGGCCCAAAAAAAGTTACCAAAAATAATGTAATCCCCTGATTCCAAAAAGCATCTTGTAATATTGTGGTAATGATCTACTTATACCCCCACCCCTCATTAACTAAAATCACTTACATTTAAAACAAATACTTATGTTATGTCCACACCATAAGCACATGAAATGAAGCCAACATATTTCCAGTGGGAACGTCACACGAGCAGAGCGACACCACGAGACACCTTCTCCATGGTCACCGCGTTCTCTCTCATCTCCTGGAGCTTCTTGATGCGCTGCAGGTAGCCCTCCTTCAACTCCGACTTCTCGCCCTGGATGAGCAGGTCGATGTACTCCAGCGTGGACAGCGGATTGGGCTTGAGGGCGATCTCCTTCAGCCGGTTGAGGCACTGGGTGGAGCTCTTCATCAGCTGGAGGACCTCCTCCTGCAGCAATTCGTACTGCACCTCCATCTGCTTCATGACCTCCTGGACTGACATGGCCTTCTTGGTGGCCTGCTGGTACTTGTGCATCAGTTCCTTGTAGGCCCGTTTCTCCGTCACCTTCTTGTAATCCCAGCGGTACTTTTGGTTGAAGTGCACTGACCAGTGACATTTATTCTTGCATACGCGGCAGTTGCCGTCCGGTCCCATGGCACTGCAGCGGCTCTTGTCTGTGTCGTTTGGGGTTCTGCAGGGATAGTGGCAGGTCACTGAACACTGCTGACAGTTGGTGATGTAATTTCCCATTTTGGAAATATCAATTTGAATGGGCTTCATGAAGGTGAAGTCAAACTCAAAATTCCCGTTGGCTGTGATGGTCGCCTCGTGGGCCTTGAGAATTTGAGACTCTTGTTTGATCTCCTCAAGTTTAGCGAGGCCCAACTTCACCTTCTTCTGGAGGTTCTCGATGGTGTTCTCCAGCTGACCTCTCTGCCACAGCACCTCCTTCGTTAAGGTCAAGCTTTTTGTCGCGATGATGTTCAGGACAGTGAAGAACTTCTTCATGCTTTTGGTTCCCATGGCCCAAAACATCTTATCAAAGTTCCCTTCCCCGTCCTCATCGTCGTCTCCGTCGAGTGCCGAGTCGGCAACCTTGTTGTCGGCGAACAGGGCAGAGTTGTTGAATTTGAAATGAACCGGGAGACCGTCTTTCGTCTTGGGACAGGGCGCCTCAGACTCGTTGATGGCGGTGAGCACCGGGGGAAGTTGGCCGTCCGCGAACGTCACAAAAATCCGAATGTTTTCTGCCACGTTTTTGCCGAATATGGAGAGCACCGAGTCAAAGACGTACCTCTGGGTGGGCGTGAGGCGAGCGAGGGAGGCTTGGGCCACGAAGCAGATGGCGTCGATGGTGCTGACCCCGTGGGGAGCCTTGAACAGGTTTTCCAACTGACCTGTGATCATCCGGTCTCTCTCGATGCCCCTGGTGTCTCCGAAGCCCGGCGTGTCCACGATGGTCAGGGAGTAATCAATCTGAAAGCCCTCCCGGTGGTTCAGCTTGTACACCGTGACCTCCGAGGTCTGGCTGTGAGCCTGAGACCGGGCCGTGTTCTCGTCGACCAACTTGAACCTGAACTTGTCCTCCCACTTGACCCCCAGGATGTAGTTGATCATCCCGTTCACCAGGGTGGACTTCCCCGAGCCGGTGGCTCCGAGCAGCATGATGGTGCGGTTGGGTTTCACCGTGTTGTCTTCTCCCAATGCGAAGCGCCGGCACCCGTCCACCTCCATGGGATGGGCGACCAGATGGAGGCTGCGGACGTCTAGAGCGCCCTGAGGTCCTTTCGCCTTACGGGCCTCCCTCTTCACAGCTTCTGCCAGTCCATCGAATTCTACTTGTTGTGGAGGTGACAAGGTTTTAATTAATGCACTAGCTTCACAAGCCGGACCGAGGCCGACTGCGCACATAGCTCTACACCTGAACCGATACTCTTCATTACTCTTTAAGCCAGACACTGTGACATCACCAGCCTGGCACTCCATGTGTTGAAGCCAAACATCGTCTATGTAGACCTCCACAGCGTAGTTGATGACAGCTGCCAACCCAAATCGAGGTGGGGAAATATTCAGTGTTACACTGTTATGGGTTATGTCACATGTGATCATTGTTGGCTTGGAAGGTGGTTCAAAGTTGTCATTGACTGAGGAGCCATCCGTGTAGAGCCTGACAATTGCGCCTTTCTTCTCATCATCTCTTACAGCAGCTGTAAGGAACCTGATGCTGCTGTTCTCCCTATTGGCCTCTGCTAAATCTGTGAAGAGCTTTATCTTCTGTTGCACTTTGTCCATTTCTTCATCTGAAAAGAACCATTGTTCTTTATCCACATCATATTTACATGGCACATAGTCTGGCTTGTTTACTTCATCCAAGTAGTTTGACAGAGCTGAGAGATAAGGCTCTGGGGTTTCCAGCGAGGTGAAAACAAAGCTTACAGTATGTGTGGCATCTCCGCTGTGAATCTCACGTTGCAGACTGCTGCGACTGGTGACCAGCGTCATGTGGAGCGTGTTGTCCACCAGAGAACTGATGATTTTGCTTTCTGTCTCTTTGCATTCCATCCACTCATTCAGGTCAATACTGTTGAAGGGAGAAGATTGTACACTTTTCAGGATATTTGCAAGAATACCTTCCTCCTCTCCTCCTCCTCTGATCAAGGGGAGCTTCCTTGCCATGGTCTTCTGGAACTCCAGTTTAAACTGAGAAACCAGTCCTTTGAAAGTCTTCACCTTTTCTTGATCTGTGGAAATTGCTGGTGTATGGGCCATTTTTCTGCATCATTGCATCTGCTTTCCAGCTCACCGAGGTCCTCCAAGGTATTCTGAGCGTCACTGATTAATCTATCGCTTATTTGTCGAACCAGTTGAGCAGCAGCAGAATCTAGATTCTTCAGTGGCATTAACCAGACCTTCTGAGGCACTGTGTTCTTTCTATTAGATCCTAACAGCGTCGGTAGGCTTTGATAGACTTCTATTGCCTCCTGAAAAGACACAGGGTGTCTCTCGAGGATAAAGTCCCCATGGAACTTACAGGAGAACTTGTCGACCTTTGCAAAGTCTGCGTCTTCCATCTTCAGAGCACCTTTACCTTCAATATCCAACATGGGAATATTCCTGATCAGCACCTTAAGGTTTCCTTCGATGTCTCGCCGGTTTTCCTTTTCTGACACCTCGCGGTCCAACACAAAGAAGGCGTGTGACCCATATAGGATCCCTGTCACTACGTGTGTTGCTAGTCCTGATTCAAAGACATAGGGATGCTTCACATTACCTCTGCCAATGTGGTTCATTGACAGCTGTTGGAACTTGGTGGTGTTCTTGTACTGAAGTGTCACTCTCGCCTGGTTTCTGGAAGTCTTACAATCTGAGAGATATTTGGCAGCGCCTTCTACCTCAATCAGTCCACATAAAAAACTGGCTTTCAGTGAAGCTTCAACATTCAATGCATTAGATTTGTCTTCAATAGAGTCAGACCCAACTATGTCAAAGGAACTGTTGGGTTGGGGTGTTTCAAATGCATCTTTCTCCAGGTCCTGCCGGTCCCAAAGCGTGAAGGCTGCAGAAGAAGGAAAAACCAGAAACCTCAAACCTCTGAATACATCAAAAACCTTCAGTTCTACATTTTGATGACAAATATCAGCGTAGTTTCGTACTGAAGGCCAATGCTGTCCTAAGAAAGATTTCAGGTTACCCTTGAAAAATATATTTAGAATCTCAAGGTGTTGTATACCTTGATAAATGAAAATAAATGAAAAAAATATATATATAAATATATATGTATACATATATATACATATATACATATGTATACACATATATATATATATGTATATATATATACATATACATATATATATGTATATATATATATATATATATGTACTAATGTATTTATGTATATATGTATATATGTATATATATATACACTTATATATGTATATATATATATATGTATTTATGTGTATATATATATATATATATATATACATATGTATATGTATATATATATATATATACATATACATATATACATATGTATATGTATATATGTATATGTATATATTTGTATGTATATGAAGCGGGGTGAAGGTCTGAATGAGTGGGCGTTGCTAAGAGGGGAGTTGCGTGAGTGTTTGTGCGTACGTCTATCTGCTTCTCCACAGGTATTCTCAATCGCACCCATGATTGGGAGAGTAAAAATGCCGGTGCTTCCGTTCTACAAGGGGGCTGGCTTTTCTTCCACGTACCCGCGAAAGCAGAGGGCTTGTAGTGTATTGTTATACCCTTATTATAATCTTGTAGGAGCCAATTCTTTATATTCTATTTATTTATTTATTTATTTATTGGCCTTACCAGGTGGTGTGTGTCTACTAATGGCTGCAGTGTACTCAACCCCCTGCAGGTCTCTATATAAGGAGAGGTGCGTCACGCTAGGGGGCGTGACAGACTGAGAAGCATACAGTCTTTAGACCTTGCTTGCGTACGGGAGTGTTATTTTGTCTATTTAATTACATTGCTCTACATTGTTTTCTCTGTAAAGAAGAAAATAAATCATCTTTAATTTCAAACCCAAACAAACCTGGAGTGGACATTATATTCTTCCATCTGCAACAAGCGTCAAGAACGTTTCAGTCTGTCCAAGAGTGACATTAGGGAAAGGACAAGTGGTCACTACAGTAGTCTAAAGACTCGCTTTGGAGAAACACCTTTGGAAGGAATGGATATCAGGAAGCAGCCATCTGTTTGGGCGAGGACAGGGTGGCTGAGGACCAGTGTTGGGGGTAACGCGTTACAAAAGTAACGCAATTACAGTAATGTATTACTATTTGCTGTAACGCAGTAATATAACGCATTACTAATACATTTTCGGTAATATTTTACTCGTTACAATCTAAGTAACGCGCGTTACAACGCATTTTAACCCGTTTAGCTGTTGTTTTTTAAAGAATTCACCAACACCGCGAGACATCCCGACAACAGAAAAAAGCCGGGACTCGGGAGCAAGCGCGATTTCCTGTTTTTTTTTTTTTCTCTCCTGTTGAGGCTGATGATGACAACAGACACGGCGCAGCCGGACTCTACGTTTGCGCGATGGACATTCGCCCATTATTTTCAGTTCCTCAAAGAGAAGGAGAAGAACATCATTGTAAAATGCAACCTGTGTGCGACACCGAGGGAACTCTCGACGTCAAAAAATGCTTAAAAATGCTTAGTCATATATTTCTGTGGCTATTTTGTTGAAAGTAACTCAAAAGTAATACACAAGTAGTGTAACGCATTACAATTCAGCAGTGGCGAAGCGTGTCTATCACAACTGGACCTTCTGTAGACCAGGGGTTCCACAACTTTTTCAGCCCGCGACCCCCAACATAACAGACCCCCCCCCCCCACTATCACCGGAGGGACTGGAACATTAAAAACAGCGTGTGCGCAGAGCTTCACCATCGAGAACATCGTGAAGTCCAAGGGGGGGGGGGGGGGGGATCGTGATATTGAAAATTGTGTGTGGCTTTTTTTTCAGCTCCAAATGATACTGTCGTGAATCTGTCGGAATCAAAATTCATTTTTCGTCACCCGTACATATATAAAAATATCTATGCACACGTTATTATTAACAATAAAAACCTCATGGTCACATCAAGAGGATTCTGAAATCATCTCGCGACCCCCCCCCCCCCTCGGGGTCCCGCGACCCCCACTTTGGGAACCCCTGCTGTAGACCACCACCCACACCATCACCACCACCATTCGAAAATTCAGTTCTAGTCCGACGGACGTCACGGAGGAGTCACTTTATGCCTTATCTCATTTAGGAAGATCAGATTGTCGCAGCCAATTCCCATGTGTACCCTAGTTGTAAAGCAGTGTCCATGTAGTGAAGTAACAGACCAACACAGACCACCACACACAGGCTATCGGTTAAAGGGACGGTGTAACACGCTTCACGTGAAAAGGCTTAACGTAACTTTGGAACTTTAAGTTCCAAAATAGCGATCAATAATCACCAAATGTCTCTGGCATATGTCTTGTCATTAGCACTTTCACCTGTCAAAATGAAAGTGAAAAGGTGAAAGTGCTAATGACAAAACATATGCAAATTAGGTGATTATTGATCGTGGTTTTGTAACTCTTAGTTACGTTAAGTCTTTTCACGTTAAGCGATGCAAAGAAAGATCAAGTCCAAACTCTCAATTCAAATGCACAACAATGCTTAACAAACCCAAGTCAGCCATTAACTAATCAGTCAACAAGTGTGTGGAAACAAAATGCAACAACCAGCTCAACGAGACGCAACACTGAGACAAAACCAGCAAAGACAAATGAGTCTCACTCACCAATGATGTTCACTTGAAGACCAAATCCATTCTCCTGTCCTTCTGGATGAATTGTTCGACCACCATCAGGTCATAAAGATGATCGCTTTTCAGATCCAAAATAAGTTCCAATTCCCTGCTCTCTTGTCGGTCCCAAATAGCAACACTCCCATCAGTAGAGCCTCTTGTGGCTAGTAGAGCCCGTTAGCCACGGGTATCTTTCCCAGTTGCTACACTGAAAATGGCGAACATAACCTGCTTTGACTACTTGAGTCAGCTCCAGATTGTCAGGTGTTGGACGGCCTCTTTTAATAATGTCCATTTTAACATTAAATGGTCGTCTTGAAAATGGTTCACACAATAATTCCGCCACGACATCATCTTCACCTGTTGCCATTTTGGCGTAAAAAAAACAACGTAGAAAACGTAACACTACGCTAGATCCACTCTCGCGCCAGCCACCACCTTGCACCCTCTAGCTCCATATTGAGCTGCCGGGGAAATCTGAAAGAATACGCCCATTGGCTACAAATCACGATATGATTGGTTGATCAAATTGTCAATCCAAACGTACGCTATCGTTCCGTCTAAGGGCCAATGTCAGCGGGAATACTTTGGTTGATTTACGTTGGATATTCTTCCCAGCAACCCAGAAAAATATCTGATTGGTTGCATTGTTTTTCCAACACAAAACCACTCAAATGCGTCGTGCATGGACCGAGAAAGAAAAACAAATCAACGTAACACTGTATTATAACACAGATACGATTCTCATTTATTCATTTTATTTAAATTTTATTAAATGTTATTAAATTGTATTACATTTTATTAATACAATTAATTCGATTATTTGGTTTCATCTGAGAGTTCCAGGGTCTTCTCTGAATACCTTGAAGGCCCTGACGCTTCACCACTGCAATTCAGAGATAGTAATATTGTAATGTAACTAATTACTTTCAAATGACAGTAACTAGTAATATATAATGTATTATATTTTGGATGTAACTTGCCCAACACTGCTGAGGACAAAGGAGGACAGAGAAAGTGGCGTGGTGGTGCGTTGCAACGCAGCGGTAAATACATTTTTTTTAAATCATAATGAAGAAATCATATGAGCTGACACATGAAATAAGTGGATTAATTCGTTAAAGGAGGACTTGGAGTTCATATAGGAGCAAAGAAAAGTGACATTTGATGCGCATTAACTGACATTAATTGATTTCATGGCAGCTGCATAATTAGAAGGTGCGCTAAACCCCCACCCTTGCTACCCGAAATGCAATAAAACGGAATGGAATCTTTTGGAATGGATTGGACCCATATAAGAGTGTGCTTGTACTGCCTTGTATGTATTCATGTTGAGTAACTGGAGTAACATGTTGAGCAGTTGAGGAACTGCAAATGGATCAAGAAATGGATGGAACAACAGAATCAAATGTTGCGAGGTTTACCGCGAGTGAACCCGAAGTTGAAGTTTCCCATGAAAGGGACGAGGAACACGTTGCAAAAATGCGCTCAACGCGCAAATACAAACTCTGTCAACTTACACGGAGAAAGAACATTATAAAGGAACTAATGAAGGACAACATGTATACAGAGGAATTGGAGGAAAACAGAGCCAAGTACAAAACACTGTTGGACGCTTTTAAAGATGCTCACTTGTCATATCATACGCTGCTCAATGAGTCCGATGAAATAAATGAAAGTGAGAAATGGTTTCAATCAAAAATGTGCAGCAGTAATGACTTTATTGATGTTGTTACGGAATGGATGTCTGGACCCACAACCAGGTCTGATGAGTGCATTGCTCTTGGTGACAGCGCGTCTGTTATTGCCTGGAGATCATCCAAGCACAGCTCAGGTTCGAATGTGTCAAGCAGGTCTAGAAGCAGCTCGCACTCAGCTGTGTCTTCTGCTCGCATATGTGCAGAAGCCGAAAAGGCTGCTGCAATTGCAAAATTAAAGGCACTAAAAGATAAACAGGTGTTGGAGGAGGAAGAGGGGAAACTCCTTAAAGAAATGGAGCAAATAAGAAAAAGAAAGGAAACACTAAGTGTGCAGGCTGAGTTGGATGCGGCCACTGCTAAAATCAATGTTCTTACCATTGTGGAAACACCAAGTCATGTTCAAACTCAAAGCGCACCTCCACCAACAAGGGATGGAATGAATGAATATTTTGATAAAGGGGGCGAAATACACAAGATGCCCGAAAAGGAACCAGTGCATAGGAGCACTACCAATACACAAAGTGTGCGCCCAAAGGAACCGCAATACCGCTCATATCCCCAGGGACCGCCACCTAAACCAACAGAATATTATATTCAAAAACAATATGGTGGCACACAGCCTGACAAACTACTTTTCTCAATGCAGGACAAAACCTCTAAACCAACCCAATCACATGTTACACAATTAAAGGAGGACTTTAAAATGCCCAAACAACAAGCCCCAGTGCATGATGCAACTCTCTACAGTATCTTAGAAAAGCAAAATGAAATTACTGCCTCTCTTGTCAAGCAATCTCATCATTCCTCTTTGCCTAGAAAGGACATCAAGGTATTTGAAGGTGATCCAGTTGAATACAGATCATTTATGAGGGCTTTTGAGCATTTCATTGAAGCCAAAACGTTCTCTGGAAGAGACAGGTTGTACTATTTGGAACAGTACACTAGGGGGCAGTCTAGGGAACTTATCAGAACATGTCTATATATGGAACCAGAGAGGGGATATCGTAGAGCTAAGGAGCTCCTCCAAGAGCATTATGGCAATGAATTCAAGATCGCTAATGCTTATATAGAAAAGGCCCTGTCATGGTCTTCTATCAAGCCTGAGGATCCTAAAGCTTTGGAGGCATTTGCTTTATATTTAAGAGGGTGCTGTAATGCAATGGAGGAAATCACTTATATGGAGGAACTTGACTTGTCTTCCAATCTAAAGGCTCTGGTCATCAAGTTGCCATATAAAATCAGAGAGAAATGGATATCTGAAGTCTGTGTGCTACAGGAAAAGCATAACGGCAAAGTAAGATTTTGTGACCTGGTCAGGTTCCTTGAGTACCAAGTGAAGATCCTTACAGACCCTGTATTTGGCAACATTCAAGACCCAACTACCCCAAAAGTTCAGAAACCAACCATATTCAAAAGGGCAAAAGCCACTGGCAGCAGCTTTGCCACCAGCATAACCAACATGGACTATGTGCCCATACAATGGATGCATGTCATCAATTCAGGAAGAAGTTGCACAGAGACAAAATCATGTTTCTGAAAGAAAGGGGAATATGTTTTGGATGTCTTGTACAAGGACACATGAGCAACAATTGCCATAAACGCTTAACATGTAAAGAGTGCAAACAAAACCATCCAACTGTGCTTCATATAGGAAAGCGGAAAGGAACATCAGAAACAACTGAAATGTCTGAAATGGCACAGGCCAGTGCGTCTCCGAAAGCATGTGGGCATATTGGGGCCGGTGAAGAGGAGTGTGTGCTAGCTATTGTGCCTGTTAAAGTAAAATCCAGCAAAGGAAATCAGATTATCCAAACCTATGCATTCCTTGACCCTGGCAGTTCAGCCTCATTTTGCACAAATAGTCTCATGCATCAGCTGAATATAAGAGGAAAAAGAACCAACATCCTTCTCCGTACCATGGGTCAAGAAAAGACTGTCAGTAGCCACATAGTAACCGGTTTGGAGATGAGTGAGCTTCATGGCAACAACTTTATAGCCCTCCCAGAATTGTACACCCATAAAACCATGTCTGTTACAGAAGGTAACATTCCCAACCAGTCAGATATATCCAAGTGGCCATACCTCAAAAACATCAGTGTAGTGACCACTTGTCCTTTTGTTAAAACACGAAGTTTCCCTAATGTGTGTGTCACTCTTGGACAGACTGAAACGTTTTTGACGCTTGTTGCAGATGGAAGAATATAATGTCCACTCGAGGTTTGTTTGGGTTTGAAATTAAAGATGATTTATTTTCCTCTTTACAGAGATTCAGAAAACTTGCAATGTAATTAAATAAACAAAATAACACTCCCGTACGCAAGCAAGGTCTAAAGACTGTATGCTTCTCAGTCTGTCACGCCCCCTAGCGTGACGCACCTCTCCTTATATAGATACCTGCAGGGGATTGAGTACACTGCAGCCATTAGTAGACACACACCACCTGGTAAGGCCAATAAATAAATAAATAAATAGAATATAAAGAATTGGCTCCTACATAACCGGCCCCTAATTGTATTTTGGGGCAACAAAAACAATTACAATATACACTGTATCTTAAAGGAGCCTATAAACATTTCATTAACTTAGGTGTGGTGTGGTACTCACCAAAGATTGGCGATATCATCATGCCATCATTCATCAGCTGAAGCAAGGAGCCTTCACTCCTCACATTCTAGCAGCAGGCAGATCTTGGTTATGGGCCTCACTAGGACATTGGTCTGTGTTTTGACCTTTACAGCTCGCACCAATCCTTTAGAATCCGCCATAACTTCAAGCACTCTTCCCAAGATCCAAGAGCCACGTGGAGCACAGGGGTCCACTACCATAACCACATCTCCAGGTGTAAAGCTTCTCCTCTGTTTGCACCATTTCTGCCTTTCTTGCAGGAGGGGCAAGTATTCCTGGCACCAGCGCTTCCAAAATAAATCGGACATGTACTGCACCTGTTTCCATCGGCGTCTCACGTACAGGTCATTCTTGTCAAAGACTCCAGGTGGCAGTATGGGCTTGGTGTTCAGGAGTAAGATGTGGTTGGGGGTAAGAGGCTCTAGGTCTTGTGGATCATTAGAGACAGTAGTGATTGGGCGGCTGTTTAGGATGGCTTCCACTTCGCATAACAGAGTCTGTAGTCCCTCATCATCTAGAGTCTGCTGTTTTAAAACAGAATGGAGCACTTGCCTTACAGACTTTATGAGTCGCTCCCACACTCCTCCATGGTGGGATGCTCCTGGGGGGTTGAAACTCCACTGTATTCCTTTTTGAAGCAAAGCTCCTTGAATCCGTTGCTGGTTCAGTGTAGCAAGGGCTTCTTTCAATTCTCTCTGAGCCCCAACAAAATTAGTTCCATTGTCGGATCTGATGTGTTTCACTTGTCCTCTTCTACAAATGAAACGTCTCAAGGCATTAAGACATGAGTCTGTGTCGAGGGAGTTGGCCACTTCAATGTGCACAGCTCTACTAGTCATGCAAGTGAATAGCACTCCATACCTCTTCAAGATGGTTCGTCCTCTTTTACTTTCAATAGGGCCAAAATAATCCACGCCAACATTGGAAAATGGAGGCAAGTCTGGCTCGAGCCTTTCCTGTGGCAAATCGGCCATCTTTTGCTCTCCAATTCTGGCCCTTTGCCGTCTGCATACAACACATTCCCCTATTATTTTTCTTGCTGCAGAATTGGCCTTGATTATCCAATATTTTTTCCTCAGTTCAGAGAGGATGTGGTTTCTTCCTCCATGTCCAGTTTTGTCATGTATGTGCCTGAGAATGAGTGTGGATACGTGAGAATGTTTTGGGAGTATGACAGGGAATTTACTCTCTTCTGGCATAGCTGCCCTACTCAGACGTCCTCCCACTCTGAGCACACCATCCTTGAACACTGGGTCAAGCTTGTAGATGTTACTTGCCTTTTTGACACCAGATGTCCCCATTTGCAAGGTTGTCATTTCCTCTGGAAAGTATTGCTTTTGCATTTGACAGATGATTGCATTTTCTGCCTTCTCTAGATCCTCCAGAGTAACTGTCTGTCCACCAAATGTGGTTTTGACATTCGTCATCTTCTGGTCCACCACTTTCCTAGTGCTTCGAGTGGTTGTGTTTGAGGCACTTGTGGAATGAAGTTCCTTTTTCCTGTTAACCAGTACTTTCAAAGTTTCTTTGAGTTTCAAAATCCATGCTACTGCAACTTTCAGCTTTCTCCAGCTGGAAAAGTGTGTGAGAAATTTGTCAGTTGGATTTCCATTGTCCTTTACAATGATTGTACTCACAGCAGGATTTCTCTTGACCTCTGGGTCGTCAAAGGAGTGTGAGACCAATTCCAACGGAAACTGTGGCCAGTCCCTTTCTGACTTCCAGAGTATGTCTGGACCCTGTATCCAACTCTGATTCTCCATGAATTTGTCTGCTTTTTGTCCCCTGGTGGCAACATCAGCAGGGTTCACCTTTGTGTTGACATATCTCCACTGGGTCATTTTTGTGGCTTCCCTAATGGTGGAAACTCGGTTAGCCACAAACGTGTGGAATCTTGTGTGTTGGTTTGCTATATACTTTAGCACTGATTGGCTATCAGTCCAAAACATTGAGCTTTCAAGCTGCAGCTGCAACTCTCTCCTGAGAACTTGATCCACTTTAGTGGCCAGCACTGCAGCAGCAAGCTCCATCCTGGGGATTGTAATCTTTTTAAGGGGAGCAACTCTTGCCTTCCCCATCATGAACGAAACGTGGATGGTGTTTTTGTCATTCATCAGTCTCAAATAGCTCACTGTACCATACCCTTGTTCACTTGCGTCTGCAAAATGATGAAGTTGTGCTTGTATGGGTTTGCCAAAGTCATTGGGTTTGAGGCATCTTCTAACCTTGAAGTCAGTGATCTTCTGGAGATCTAATTTCCATTTCACCCACCGATCAGAGAACATCTTGGGTATTTCCTTATCCCAGCCAAGGTTTAAGCTACATAGCTCTTGCAATAGCAGTTTGGCAGGCAGAGTGAAAGGTGCAAGAAACCCTAAAGGGTCATAAATGGAGCTAACTTCAGACAGGATCCCTCTCCTTGTGTGTGGCTGTGTCTTGGTGGTGACATTGAATGTAAAATTGTCATCCTCCACGCACCACTGCACACCAAGTGCTCTTTCTATTGGGAGTCGATCTCTGTCTAGATTGAGCTCTTTCACCTCTTTAGCTCTGTCTGCTTCAGGAACTGAGTACAATACTCTGCGGCTGTTAGTTATCCATTTGGAGAAGTGGAAACCTCCCCTATGACAGGCAGCTGTGAGCTCTTTGATAAGAAGTATTGCTTCCTCCTCCGTGGCTACAGATTTTAAGCAATCATCCACATAGATGTTGTTTAGGATGGTGTCAATTACTTCAGGTCTGAATTGATTCCGGTTATCCTCAGCTGTCCTTCGGAGCGCATAGTTTGCGCAGCTGGGTGATGACACAGCACCAAAAAGGTGCACAACCATACGGTATTCAAGAGGGTCAACACCTATATCACCCCCTGGCCACCACAGGAATCTCAGATAATCAACATCTTGTTTTTCAACTTTCACTTGATGAAACATTGCCTGAATGTCTCCCATTATTGCAATAGGCTCCTGTCGGAACCTGGTGAGCACTCCTATGAGAGGTTTGATTAGATCAGGACCCTGGAGTAGCTCTGAGTTGAGCGAGGTACCCTTGAAAGATGCTCCACAGTCAAAAACCACTCTGAGCTTTCCTTTTTTAGGGTGGTACACCCCATGATGAGGTATGTACCAAACCGTCCCATCCTTTTGCTTCAGCTGCCCCTGTGGCACTGCCTCGGCGTATCCTTGTTCAATGACATCACTGAGGAAACGGGTGTACTCCTCCTGGTATGATGCATTTTTTAAGAACTTCCTTTTAAGCTCAAAAGTCGTTGTTCTGCAACCTGCCGATTGTTTGGCAGTGAAACATCATGCCTCCTGAATGGCAATTTAAAACTGTAGTGTCCATCCACAATGCTGGTTGAATCTTCAACAATTTTCAAAAACTGTTTGTCCTCTATTGACATTTCCTTTTGTCCTCATAGGATTTTTCAACAAAGTCAGTATTGTACTGTGTGACCAGTAAGTCCTGAAGGTCAACTACTGAAATCCTGTTGATAGAGACTGAAGCTGTATTGTTGGCCTTTGTACCTCCTCCTCTTAATGGACCATTGACCACCCATCCTAGCAGTGTCCTTACTGCATATGGGCCTTCTCCTTGGCTGTTGATGACCTGTTGTGGTTCCATTACCTTATGTGCATTTGTGCCAATCAGCAAGCCAATGTCTGCATCTATGGTGGGGAGTCTGATGTTTTTGAGGTATGGCCACTTGGATATATCTGACTGGTTGGGAATGTTACCTTCTGTAACAGGCATGGTTTTCTGGGTGTAAAATTCTGGGAGGGCTATAAAGTTGTTGCCATGAAGCTCACTCACCTCCAAACCGGTTACTATGTGGCTACTGACAGTCTTTTCTTGACCCATGGTACGGAGAAGGATGTTGGTTCTTTTTCCTCTTATATTCAGCTGATGCATGAGACTATTTGTGCAAAATGAGGCTGAACTGCCAGGGTCAAGGAATGCATATGTTTGGATAATCTGATTTCCTTTGCTGGATTTGACTTTAACAGGCACAATAGCTAGCACACACTCCTCTTTACCGGCCCCAATATGCCCACATGCTTTCGGAGACGCACTGGCCTGTGCCATTTCAGACATTTCAGTTGTTTCTGATGTTCCTTTCCGCTTTCCTATATGAAGCACAGTTGGATGGTTTTGTTTGCACTCTTTACATGTTAAGCGTTTATGGCAATTGTTGCTCATGTGTCCTTGTACAAGACATCCAAAACATATTCCCCTTTCTTTCAGAAACATGATTTTGTCTCTGTGCAACTTCTTCCTGAATTGATGACATGCATCCATTGTATGGGCACCTGAACAGAACAGACAGAAAAGTTTGTTTGCAGCTTGGGAGCTGTCCTGTGACTGGGGTGACTGGGAATTATAGTCCATGTTGGTTATGCTGGTGGCAAAGCTGCTGCCAGTGGCTTTTGCCCTTTTGAATATGGTTGGTTTCTGAACTTTTGGGGTAGTTGGGTCCTGAATGTTGCCAAATACAGGGTCTGTAAGGATCTTCACTTGGTATTCAAGGAACCTGACCAGGTCACAAAATCTTACTTTGCCGTTATGCTTTTCCTGTAGCACACAGACTTCAGATCTCCATTTCTCTCTGATTTTATATGGCAACTTGGTGACCAGAGCCTTTAGATTGGAAGACAAGTCAAGTTCCTCCATATAAGTTATTTCCTCCATTGCATTACAGCACCCTCTTAAATATAAAGCAAATGCCTCCAAAGCTTTAGGATCCTCAGGCTTGATAGAATACCATGACAGGGCCTTTTCTATATAAGCATTAGCGATCTTGAATTCATTGCCATAATGCTCTTGGAGGAGCTCCTTAGCTCTACGATATCCCCTCTCTGGTTCCATATATAGACATGTTCTGATAAGTTCCCTAGACTGCCCCCTAGTGTACTGTTCCAAATAGTACAACCTGTCTCTTCCAGAGAACGTTTTGGCTTCAATGAAATGCTCAAAAGCCCTCATAAATGATCTGTATTCAACTGGATCACCTTCAAATACCTTGATGTCCTTTCTAGGCAAAGAGGAATGATGAGATTGCTTGACAAGAGAGGCAGTAATTTCATTTTGCTTTTCTAAGATACTGTAGAGAGTTGCATCATGCACTGGGGCTTGTTGTTTGGGCATTTTAAAGTCATCCTTTAATTGTGTAACATGTGATTGGGTTGGTTTAGAGGTTTTGTCCTGCATTGAGAAAAGTAGTTTGTCAGGCTGTGTGCCACCATATTGTTTTTGAATATAATATTCTGTTGGTTTAGGTGGCAGTCCCTGGGGATATGAGCGGTATTGCGGTTCCTTTGGGCGCACACTTTGTGTATTTGTAGTGCTCCTATGCACTGGTTCCTTTTCGGGCATCTTGTGTATTTCGCCCCCTTTATCAAAATATTCATTCATTCCATCCCTTGTTGGTGGAGGTGCGCTTTGAGTTTGAACATGACTTGGTGTTTCCACAATGGTAAGAACATTGATTTTAGCAGTGGCCGCATCCAACTCAGCCTGCACACTTAGTGTTTCCTTTCTTTTTCTTATTTGCTCCATTTCTTTAAGGAGTTTCCCCTCTTCCTCCTCCAACACCTGGTTATCCTTTAGTGCCTTTAATTTTGCAATTGCAGCAGCCTTTTCGGCTTCTGCACATATGCGAGCAGAAGACACAGCTGAGTGCGAGCTGCTTCTAGACCTGCTTGACACATTCGAACCTGAGCTGTGCTTGGATGATCTCCAGGCAATAACAGACGCGCTGTCACCAAGAGCAATGCACTCATCAGACCTGGTTGTGGGTCCAGACATCCATTCCGTAACAACATCAATAAAGTCATTACTGCTGCACATTTTTGATTGAAACCATTTCTCACTTTCATTTATTTCATCGGACTCATTGAGCAGCGTATGATATGACAAGTGAGCATCTTTAAAAGCGTCCAACAGTGTTTTGTACTTGGCTCTGTTTTCCTCCAATTCCTCTGTATACATGTTGTCCTTCATTAGTTCCTTTATAATGTTCTTTCTCCGTGTAAGTTGACAGAGTTTGTATTTGCGCGTTGAGCGCATTTTTGCAACGTGTTCCTCGTCCCTTTCATGCGAAACTTCAACTTCGGGTTCACTCGCGGTAAACCTCGCAACATTTGATTCTGTTGTTCCATCCATTTCTTGATCCATTTGCAGTTCCTCAACTGCTCAACATGTTACTCCAGTTACTCAACATGAATACATACAAGGCAGTACAAGCACACTCTTATATGGGTCCAATCCATTCAAAAAGATTCCATTCAGTTTTATTGCATTTCGGGTAGCAAGGGTGGGGGTTTAGCGCAACTTCTAATTATGCAGCTGCCATGAAATCAATTAATGTCAGTTAATGCGCATCAAAATGTCACTTTTCTTTGCTCCTATATGAACTCCAAGTCCTCCTTTAACGAATTAATCCATTTATTTCATGTGTCAGCTCATATGATTTCTTCATTATGATTAAAAGAAAATGTATTTACCGCTGCGTTGCAACGCACCACCACGCCACTTTCTTTGTCCTCCTTTGTCCTCAGCCACCCTGTCCTCGCCCAAACAGATGGCTATTTCCTGATATCCATTCCTTCCAAAGGTGTTTCTCCAAAGCGAGTCTTTAGACTAATGTAGTGACCACTTGTCCTTTTGTTAAAACACGAAGTTTCCCTAATGTGTGTGTCACTCTTGGACAGACTGAAACGTTTTTGACGCTTGTTGCAGATGGAAGAATATAATGTCCACTCGAGGTTTGTTTGGGTTTGAAATTAAAGATGATTTATTTTCCTCTTTACAGAGATTCAGAAAACTTGCAATGTAATTAAATAAACAAAATAACACTCCCGTACGCAAGCAAGGTCTAAAGACTGTATGCTTCTCAGTCTGTCACGCCCCCTAGCGTGACGCACCTCTCCTTATATAGATACCTGCAGGGGATTGAGTACACTGCAGCCATTAGTAGACACACACCACCTGGTAAGGCCAATAAATAAATAAATAAATAGAATATAAAGAATTGGCTCCTACAATCAGACTCCCCTCCATAGATTCAGACATTGGCTTGCTGATTGGCACAAATGCACATAAGGTAATGGAACCACAACAGGTCATCAACAGCCAAGGAGAAGGCCCATATGCAGTAAGGACACTGCTAGGATGGGTGGTCAATGGTCCATTAAGAGGAGGAGGTACAAAGGCCAACAATACATCTTCAGTCTCTATCAACAGGATTTCAGTAGTTGACCTTCAGGACTTACTGGTCGCACAGTACAATACTGACTTTGTTGAAAAATCCTATGAGGACAAAAAGGAAATGTCAATAGAGGACAAACTGTTTTTGAAAATTGTTGAAGATTCAACCAGCCAGATGACGAATGTCAAAACCACATTGGGTGGACAGACAGTTACTCTGGAGGATCTAGAGAAGGCAGAAAATGCAATCATCTGTCAAATGCAAAAGCAATACTTTCCAGAGGAAATGACAACCTTGCAAATGGGGACATCTGGTGCCAAAAAGGCAAGTAACATCTACAAGCTTGACCCAGTGTTCAAGGATGGTGTGCTCAGAGTGGGAGGACGTCTGAGTAGGGCAGCTATGCCAGAAGAGAGTAAATTCCCTGTCATACCCAAACATTCTCACGTATCCACACTCATTCTCAGGCACATACATGACAAAACTGGACATGGAGGAAGAAACCACATCCTCTCTGAACTGAGGAAAAAATATTGGATAATCAAGGCCAATTCTGCAGCAAGAAAAATAATAGGGGAATGTGTTGTATGCAGACGGCAAAGGGCCAGAATTGGAGAGCAAAAGATGGCCGATTTGCCACAGGAAAGGCTCGAGCCAGACTTGCCTCCATTTTCCAATGTTGGCGTGGATTATTTTGGCCCTATTGAAAGTAAAAGAGGACGAACCATCTTGAAGAGGTATGGAGTGCTATTCACTTGCATGACTAGTAGAGCTGTGCACATTGAAGTGGCCAACTCCCTCGACACAGACTCATGTCTTAATGCCTTGAGACGTTTCATTTGTAGAAGAGGACAAGTGAAACACATCAGATCCGACAATGGAACTAATTTTGTTGGGGCTCAGAGAGAATTGAAAGAAGCCCTTGCTACACTGAACCAGCAACGGATTCAAGGAGCTTTGCTTCAAAAAGGAATACAGTGGAGTTTCAACCCCCCAGGAGCATCCCACCATGGAGGAGTGTGGGAGCGACTCATAAAGTCTGTAAGGCAAGTGCTCCATTCTGTTTTAAAACAGCAGACTCTAGATGATGAGGGACTACAGACTCTGTTATGCGAAGTGGAAGCCATCCTAAACAGCCGCCCAATCACTACTGTCTCTAATGATCCACAAGACCTAGAGCCTCTTACCCCCAACCACATCTTACTCCTGAACACCAAGCCCATACTGCCACCTGGAGTCTTTGACAAGAATGACCTGTACGTGAGACGCCGATGGAAACAGGTGCAGTACATGTCCGATTTATTTTGGAAGCGCTGGTGCCAGGAATACTTGCCCCTCCTGCAAGAAAGGCAGAAATGGTGCAAACAGAGGAGAAGCTTTACACCTGGAGATGTGGTTATGGTAGTGGACCCCTGTGCTCCACGTGGCTCTTGGATCTTGGGAAGAGTGCTTGAAGTTATGGCGGATTCTAAAGGATTGGTGCGAGCTGTAAAGGTCAAAACACAGACCAATGTCCTAGTGAGGCCCATAACCAAGATCTGCCTGCTGCTAGAATGTGAGGAGTGAAGGCTCCTTGCTTCAGCTGATGAATGATGGCATGATGATATCGCCAATCTTTGGTGAGTACCACACCACACCTAAGTTAATGAAATGTTTATAGGCTCCTTTAAGATACAGTGTATATTGTAATTGTTTTTGTTGCCCCAAAATACAATTAGGGGCCGGTTATGTAGGAGCCAATTCTTTATATTCATATTTATTTATTTATTGGCCTTACCAGGTGGTGTGTGTCTACTAATGGCTGCAGTGTACTCAATCCCCTGCAGGTATCTATATAAGGAGAGGTGCGTCACGCTAGGGGGCGTGACAGACTGAGAAGCATACAGTCTTTAGACCTTGCTTGCGTACGGGAGTGTTATTTTGTCTATTTAATTACATTGCAAGTTTTCTGAATCTCTGTAAAGAGGAAAATAAATCATCTTTAATTTCAAACCCAAACAAACCTGGAGTGGACATTATATTCTTCCATCTGCAACAAGCGTCAAGAACGTTTCAGTCTGTCCAAGAGTGACACACACATTAGGGAAACTTCGTGTTTTAACAAAAGGACAAGTGGTCACTACAATAACTATATGTGTATTATGTGCATGCAATAACTAGAACTAACCAACTGTCACAGCTTAGGCCATGTCTCGTCAGGAGGCCCAATGTTTGTGTTCTGGGAAGGCCTGGAGCCTTCCTCCCTTCCTCCCTAACGTAAGAGAGTCATCAATTGTCTCCCTGTCCTAAGCATTATGTGTGTGCAGCAATTGAATGCAGACTAAGAAAACAGGGAAGTGCAAGTTGCGAAACAAGAGAGGGGAACAAGCGGGGACAAAAAAAACATGAGGAAGTGATAACCGATAACTGATGACACCCGCAGACACTGGCGCCATCTGACAAGAGGAGAACAACACGTATGAAGAAAACCACCTGACGGGTGGAGAAGAAGACGGTACCACCGGATGGAAGGAGGAACCATATCAAAGTATTGTGTATGGAAGGAATCGGAGCACTTGAGTAGACTACTGGTCAGCTAACTGGACACTCAGCGACGCTGAGGCGGATCGCCTAACGCCGAGGAACTCTGAACACAACAACCACTATACTAAACAGGTTCTTTCAGATTCACAGTCGCTCGCCGGCTATTTTTTTTCATTCTTTCGAATCGGACGTCCCGCCCGAAGTCACAGCTGGATTATCTCCGACCATCTTGTGCACGATTACACGCAAGCGTCACCGGAGGAAGCGAGGGAAGCGAGCCGGCGTGCTAGTCAGGCATAGACGCCGATCTGATCGCCCCCCACTACCCACCATTCTACTGGCTAGTCTCTCTGGACAATAAGTTAAGCGAGCTACAGGCTCGTATTCAATTCCACCGGGAGACTAAGGACAATTGTATCATCTGCCTTACGGAGACATGGATGTCGGAGGGGGTTACCGACGCAGCTATCGAGCCGACGGGCTTTTCCATCCACCAGGCGGACAGAACAAAGGCTCTCTCCGGTAAAGATCGCGGAGGGGGGGCATGTCTCATGATAAATAGATCTTGGTGCAACCAAAGTCATGTACATCCCCTCAAGTCTTTCTGTTCCCCGGACCTGGAGTACCTGATGCTTATGTGCCGTCCATACTGGCTACCTCGGGAGTTTACAGCGGTAACCGTGACCGCTGTTGACATTCCAGCCAACAAGCCAACACGGACACAGCGCTGAAGGAACTGTACGGGGCTGTCAGCGAACAGGAGTCGGCACACCCCAAGGCTGCTCTCATCGTGGCGGGGGACTTCAACAAGGCGAACCTGAAGAAGGTTCTCCCGAAGTTCTACCAACACATAACGAGCAACACACGGGGCGAGCGGATCCTCGACCACTGCTACACTCCCTTCCGTGATGGCTACAAGGCCCTCCTCCGCCCACCGTTCGGCAAATCAGACCACCGCTCTATCCAGCTGCTCCCCGCCTATAGGCAGAGACTGAAGCAGCAACCGATCGCTGTGAGGGAGGTCCAATGCTGGTCGGACAAAACAGACTCTATGCTGCAGGATTGTTTTGATCACGCTGACTGGCACATGTTCCGCGTTGCCTCGGACAATAACATCAACGAGTACGCGTCGTCGGTCACCGGGTTCATCAAGAAGTGCATAGATGACGTTGTTCCGACCAAGTCGGTTAGGATATATCCCAACCAGAAACCGTGGATTAACAGCGATGTTCGCGCTGCCCTACACGCGCGTAACGCCGCCTTTGGCTCCGGGAATACGGAGGAATATACGAGAGCCCGTTACGACCTCCGTAAGACCATCGTCACTGCCAAGCGGGAGTATAAGGACAGAGTGGAAGATAAATTCAAGAGCCACGATGCGAGGGGTATGTGGCAGGGGCTACAGACGATAACGAACTTCAGAGGGAGAACCAGTTGTGTAGAGAACTCCCAGGAGAGCTAAATACTTTTTTTGCTCAGTTCGACGTAAACGGCAGCCCGCCGAAGCCAGCACCGACTGAGGAGACCAGCCTGCTGCGCATCTCGGAGGCGGATGTGCGCCGCACCTTCAAGGGGCTGAACATCCGTAAGGCGGCAGGCCCCGACGACATCCCGGGCCGCGTCCTCAGAGCATGCGCAGACCAGTTGGCAGGAGTCTTTGCAGACATCTTCAACCTCTCCCTGTCCCAGGCTGTTGTCCCCGCGGTCTTCAAGATGTACACCATCGTGCCTGTCCCTAAACAACCCAAGGTAACATGCCTGAATGACTATAGACCTGTAGCCCTCACCTCGATCGTTAGCAAATGCTTCGAGAGGTTGGTCAAGGACTTTATTTGCTCCGTGTTACCTGCCACGCTGGACCCATGGCAATTTGCATATCGTCAAAATAGATCCACGGACGACGCAATTGCCATGGCCCTCCACACTGCCCTTTCCCACCTGGAGGGAAAGAACTGTTATGTGCGAATGCTGTTTGGACTACAGCTCAGTGTTCAACACAATAGTTCCTGCCAAGCTCGACACCAAGCTGAGAGGTCTAGGCGTACCCCCATCCACAGCTGGATACTGGACCTCCTGTCGGACCGCCGCCAGGTGGTGAGGATGGGCAGCACCACATCAGAGCCACTGACCCTCAACACGGGAGTCCCCCAGGGATGCGTGCTGAGCCCTCTCCTCTACACCCTCTACACCCACAACTGCATGGCTATGCACAGCTCCAACGTCATCGTCAAGTTTGCTGACGACACGACAGTGATGGGCCTGATCGCCGGCGACGACGAGACAGCCTACAGGGAGGAGGTTGGATCGCTGGAGCAGTGGTGCCAGGAGAACAGCCTCGCCCTCAACGTCAAGAAGACCAAGGAGCTGATCGTGGACTTCAGGAGGCAGAGGGGAGAGCAAAGCCCTATCTCCATCGACGGCGTTGCAGTAGAGAGGGTCAGCAGCTTCAAGTTCCTCGGCGTGCACATCTCCGAGGACCTACATGGTTCACGCACACCACACACGTGGTGAAAAGGGCCCAACAACGCCTTTATTTCCTCAGGCGTCTGAAAAAATTCAACATGGGCCCCCGCATCCTGAGAACATTCTATAACGGCACCATCGAGAGTGTTCTTACAGGGTGTATCACCGCCTGGTACGGGAACTGCACCGCACTCGAGCGCAGAGCGCTTCAAAGGGCGGTGCGGACGGCCCAGTATGTCGTTGGAGGTGAGCTCCCCTCCCTCCTGGATATTTACAATCAGCGGTGCGTGGCCAAAGGCCGAATCATAAAAGACATTGCCCACCCCAGCCATGAACTGTACTCGCTGTTATCGTCAGGCAGGCGATACCGCAGTATCAAGTGCCGTACAAATAGGCTTAGAGATAGCTTCCACAGTCAGGCCATCAGGCTGCTGAACAAGGGCCTATAGCATATAACAATGTATATTTTATTACATTGATTTATGTATACATATTGCTCTTTTCTGTGCTGATATTTTGCATTTTATAAATTTTATTTTTAACTTTATTCTATTTTTATTCTATCTTTATCTATTTTTTTATCTTATTTTCTAACTGCTGTCTGTCGTCGGGTAATGCACATAATATTTTCACATCAGTTTGCTACTGCTCCCGTTCACTTCCAGACACACTCAGACGCTCCTTCACCTTGCGCTCCCACACACACACACGCCACGCCCCCTCTCTCTTAAGGGATAGGCAGCCTGCCCTACATGAACCTACTGGTATAACACTACCCCCTCTCTCTTAAAGGGATAGGCAGCCCTGCCCTACATGAACCTACTCGTATAACACTACCCCCTCTCTCTTAAAGGGATAGGCATCCTGCCCTACATGAACCTACTGGTATAACACTTCCCCCTCTCTCTTAAGGGATAGGCAGCCTGCCCTACATGAACCTACTGGTATAACACTACCCCCTCTCCCTTAAAGGGATAGGCAGCCCTGCCCTACATGAACCTACTGGTATAACACTACCCCCTCTCCCTTAAAGGGATAGGCAGCCCTGCCCTACATGAACCTACTGGTATAACACTACCCCCTCTCTCTTAAAGGGATAGGCAGCCTGCCCTACATTAACCTACTGGTATAACACTACCCCCTCTCTCTTAAAGGGATAGGCAGCCTGCCCTACATGAACCTACTGGTATAACACTACCCCCTCTCTCTTAAAGGGGTAGGCAGCCTGCCCTACATGACCCTACTAGTATAACACTACCCCCTCTCTCTTAAAGGGGTAGGCAGCCTGCCCTACATGAACCTACTGGTATAACACTACCCCCTCTCTCTTAAAGGGATAGGCAGCCTGCCCTACATGAACCTACTGGTATAACACTACCCCCTCTCTCTTAAAGGGATAGGCAGCCTGGCCCTACATGACCCTACTGGTATAACACTACCCCCTCTCTCTTAAAGGGATAGGCAGCCTGGCCCTACATGACCCTACTAGTATAACACTACCCCCTCTCTCTTAAAGGGATAGGCAGCCTGCCCTACATGAACCTACTGGTATAACACTACCCCCTCTCTCTTAAAGGGATAGGCAGCCTGCCCTACCTGACCCTACTAGTATACTACTACCCCCTCTCTCTTAAAGGGATAGGCAGCCTGGCCCTACATGAACCTACTGGTATAACACTACCCCCTCTCTCTTAAAGGGATAGGCAGCCTGCCCTACATGAACCTACTGGTATAACACTACCCCCTCTCTCTTAAAGGGGTAGGCAGCCTGCCCTACATGAACCTACTGGTATAACACTTTCATTTGATGCTCTTGTTCAATAAAGATATTGAACTTAGTATCCGGACTCTTAAAGATTCTTATTTCCACCCGAGTTGAAATGATACTACATGTTCATGTGTTGAATTGTGCAAAAATCTTTAAAAGCATTTAAAGTGCCAGTAGTGCAGCAGCGTCCTCAGTGCAGTAACTGTGATGAGCGCAGACACATGCAACAAGTATATTTACATATGCAACAAGTATATTTACATACGCAACAAGTATATTTACATATGCAACAAGTATATTTACATATGCAAGTATATTTTATAATATATTATAAAATATTGTGTCCATCTAGGATGTGGTGGATCTCAAACTGCATCAAACGGATCCAGCGGCTGACGGAACAGAAGTCAGACCATTTCTCTCTCTCTCTCTCTCTCTCTCTCTCTCTCTCTCTCTCTCTCTCTCTCTCTCTCTCTCTCTCTCTCTCTCTCTCTCTCTCTCTCTCTCTCTCTCTCTCTCTCTAGGAGGAGGGGTTACCGAGGAAAGTATAAAGTTAAGTCTGCACACTTTGTGGAAACCCGACGGCTGTGACATCTCTCCGGTGAGGTCATTTACCTGTTATGATTATGATTATATTATTATTATTATAATTAGCCTAATGTTGAGCCTAGTAGGCCTAGTATTAGTGTCTAGTGTAACTGTTGACGTATCCATTCTCAAGTGTAAAGATGGAATTGATGTGTTGTAACATCTAATCTTTAACGTTATTAATCTTTAATGTTACCAACTTATTGTTCTCCCGCGCTATTCTCCCGCCAAGGACTGAGAAACGAATTCAACACACTGCTAATTAATTGTGCGTGCGTGTGTGTGCGTGCGTATGCGTGTGTGCGCGGTCGTGCGTGTGTGTGCGCGTGTTCGCGTTCATGTGTGTGCGTGTATTTGTGCGCGTGTGCGCGTGTGCGTTCGTGCGCGTGTGCGTTCGTGCGCGTGTGTATGTGTTCGTGCGTTCGCGTGTGTGTGTGCGTGCGTGCGTGCGTGCGTGCGTGCGTGCGTGCGTGCGTGCGTGTGTGTGTGTGTGTGTGTGTGTTTTCAGATGGCCGAGCAGAGCGAGAGGACCTTAGTGCTGGCGGCACTGGGCCGGCCCTTCAGTCTGGGAATGCTTTACGACTGTCGTAACGACTCGCTGATCCCCGGTAAATACAATATCATCGAGTCTGATGTAATATAATGATATATAATGTAATATAATGATATATAATGATATATAATGTAACATAACGATATATAATGTAACATAATGATATATAATGTAACATAATGATATATAATGTAACATAATGATATATAATGTAACATAATGATATATAATGTAACATAATGATATATAATGTAATATAATGATATATAATGTAATATAATGATAATGTCACTTCATGCCTTATCTCATTTAGGAAGATCAGATTGTCGCAGCCAATTCCCAATTGTACCCTAGTTGTAAAGCAGAGTCCATGTAGTGACGTAACAGCCCAACACAGACCACCACACACAGGCTATCGGTTAAAGGGACGGTCTAACACGATACGTGAAAAGGCTTCAAGTCAAGTCAAGTCAAGTCAAGTTTATTGTCACTTCACAGTTTACAGTTTAGTATAAAGCAGTGATGTGAAAATCTTGTGTGCAATACCCGACGACAGACAGCAGTTATAAAATAAGATAAGATAAAAATAGATAAAAATAGAATAAAAATAGTATAAAGAATATAAAATAAAAATAAAAAATGCAATTTATAAAATGCAAAAATCAGCACAGAAAAGAGCAACATGTATATATAAATCAATGTAATAAAATATACATTGTTATATGTTATACGCCCTTGTTCAGCAGCCTGATGGCCTGACTGTGGAAGCTATCTCTAAGAAACGTAACTTTGGAACTTTAAGTTCCAAAATAGCGATCAATAATTAACGTAACTTTGGAACTTTAAGTTCCAAAATAGCGATCAATAATTACCAAATGTCTCTGGCATATGTCTTGTCATTAGCACTTTCACTTGTCAAAATTAAAGTGAAAAGGTGAAAGTGCTAATGACAAGACAAATGCAAATTAGGTGATTATTGATCGCAGTTTTGTAACTCTTAGTTACGGTAAGTCTTCACGTTAAGCGATGCAAAGAAAGATCAAGTCAAAACTCAATTTAAATGCACAACAATGCTTAACAAACCCAAGACAGCCATTAACTAATCTTTCAACAAGTGTGTGGAAACAAAATGCAACAACCAGCTCAACGAGACGCAACACTGAGACAAAACCAGCAAAGACAAATGAGTCTCACTCACCAATGATGTTCACTTAAAGACCAAATCCATTCTCCTGTCCTTCTGGATGGTTCGACCACCCGGTCATAAAGCTGATTGCTTTTCAGATCCAAAATAAGTTGCCTTTCCAATTCCCTGCCCTCTGGTCGGTCCCAAATAGCAATCACTCCCATCAGTAGAGCCTCTTGTGGCTAGTAGAGCCTCTTGTGGCTAGTAGAGCCCATTAGCCACGGGTATCTTTCCCAGTTGCTAGCCTGAAAATGGCGAACATAGCCTGCTTTAACAACTTGATTCAGCTCAAGCTTGTCAGGCGTTGGACGGCCTTTTTAATAATGTCCATCTTTACATTGAATGGTCGTCTTGAAAATGGTCCCGACAATAAATCCGCAACGACATCATCTTCGCCTGTTGCCATTTCGACGTTAAAAAACAACGTAGAAAAAAACGTAGCACTACGCTAGATCCTCTCTCGCTCCAGCCAGTAGACCTTCTAGCTCCCTATTGAGCTGTGGGGAAATCTGAAAGAATACGCCCATTGGATACAAATCACTATATGATTGGTTGATCAAAATGTCAATCCAAACGTACGCTCTCATTCAGTCTAAGGGCCAAAGCATGCGGGAATACTTTGGTTGAACGATATTCTTCCCAGCAACCCAGAAAAATATCTGATTGGTTGCATTGTTTTTCCAACACAAAACCACTGAAATGCGTCGTGCATGGACCGAGAAAGACAAACAAGTCATAACTGTAATATAACAGATAGCAACACAGATACCATTCTCATTTATTCTTTTTATTTAAATTGTATTACATTTCATTAAATTGTATTACATTTTATTAAATTGTATTACATTTTATTAATACAATTAATTCGATTGTTTTGGTTTCATCTGAGAGTTCCAGGGTCTTCTCTGAATACCTTGAAGGCCCTGACGCTTCACCACTGATACATATACATATATACATACATATATACATATATATATACATATATACACATACATATATACATATATACACATATATATATACATATATACACATATATATATACACATATATATACACATATATATATGCATATATATATGTATATATATATATATATGCATATACGTATATACATATATATATATATATATACCGTATTGACCCGAATATAAGATGACCCCGATTATAAGACGACCCCTCTTTTTCAAGACTCATTTTTGGAAAAAAAATATTAATTTTTTTTGAAGACCAAGTCTTTTTTTTATAAAGAAAATCTTTTTTTTTGAAAATAATGATAACACACATCACACATTGTGTTCAAATTTGCCTAACTTGGCAAACAAAAACAAAACAGGCTAGATAGATTGCAATGAAACAGTAGTGCAATAAAACGGTAGAGCAATGAAACAGAACATCAGTCTATTGGTCACATCAAGTCTTCTCATTCAGCTCGTCTTCTACATCGCTGGTTGTTCCTCTCACTCCCGCTATCGTCACTCACGGTGTCTGCTCCCCGTCTCCTCCCACATCACGTCATCCTCGCTGCCATCCATGGCATTTGATACGCAGCATTTCTTAAACCCATTAATGCTTTCTGGGGAAACGTCAGCCCATGCTTGCAAGATCCATTCACAAAGCAAACGTACTGCAGGCTTTTGGATTTTTCCAGACGGTGTCAGTGCGTGATTAGCAGCCAGGAGCCACTCTGTGGATCTCTTACGCAGATTAACCTTGAATGGTTTGTTAACGACCACATCCAACAACTGCAGCTGGTTTGTCATTCCGCCCGGTATGATCACTAGGTGACTAGGTTTTGACTGGCTCAGTCAAGTGTCCACGGAAAGCATCCAGAATCAACATGTTCCTCTTCTTTCTGAGTCCCCCACGCCGTCTGCCCCACACCACCTTGAGCCAGTCCACCACAAGCTCCGTCTCCATCCAGCCCTTTGCCTGGGCACGTACCATAATCCCCCACGTACGGGGGAAGTTGTGTCCCATCTGCGAGGCGCGTTAATATAACAGTTAATCGGCTCTTCTCGTTTCCAGTAGATCAGTAGATCACTGATTTGTCGCCTTTCTTATCCCCAGTGACAGATGTTGGCATGTCAAAATACACAGGCGTTTGATCAACATTGCCCATCTGATCAAGGGGGTATGAGTGCTTCTTCCTTAACTTGATCACATATCGCTGATAAGACAGGAGCTTCTCTCTGGAGTCTGAGGGCAGGCGCTGGGCTTGTCCTGCGTCGCAATGACAGGTGTTTGATGTCTCTGCTTGGACCTACTGGTCACCATCGAGAACACCCAAGTCTCCCCCTCAACCACAACAAGAGACCTTGGTGTGGTGGTAGATGACCAGCTGTCCTGCAATGCCAACGTCACCGCGGTGGCCCGATCTTGCAGAATTGCCCTCTACAACATCCGCAGGATCCGGCCCTTCCTCACACGTGAAGCGGCGCAGATCCTGGTCCAAGCGCTCGTCATCACCCGCCTCGACTACTGCAACTCTCTCCTGGCGGGACTCCCCGCCTCTGCAACCAAGCCCCTCCAACGCATCCAGAACGCAGCAGCACGCCTGGTATTCAACCTACCGAAATTCTCCCACGTGACCCCTCTCTTCCGCGAACTCCACTGGCTTCCGGTAAATGCTCGCATCAAATTCAAGATTCTGGTGCTGACCTTTAGGGCAGTCAATGGAACTGCCCCGGCCTACCTCCAGGCGTTGGTCAAACCCTACATCCCAGCCAGAGCGCTCCGCTCAACTTCTGCCAGGCGACTTGTTCGACCTTCACTAAGGTCAACCAAACATCGCTCGTCCAAAACCCAGCTCTTCACGGCTCTGGCCCCACAGTGGTGGAATGAACTCCCGTCTCATGTCAGGACGGCAGAGTCCCTCGCCAGCTTCCGCAAGAGACTCAAGACCCACCTGTTCAGAGTCCACCTGGACTCTCCTTTGTGAAACCCCTAAACTTGCTTAAGTCCTGACATTAATAGCTCTTAGCATGTTGTATATGTTAGCAAGTGTATGTCCTTAATGTTGTTAACACGCTCTTATCACAGCTACTTAAGCAGGTGACCTAGCAGTACGAAATTGTGTTATTCATCTTGTCAATATGAATACTTGTGAACTGCTGTATTTATATGTTTGCGTACCCCAGTGTTATGCTATTGTCTGCTTCAACTAATGTACACCTTGTAAGTCGCTTTGGATAAAAGCGTCTGCCAAATGCCCTAAATGTAAATGTAAATGTTTATCACCATTATCTTAAAATTGGCATCGTAACTTCGTCTCTCCTGTTTATTAACTTGCCCTACTTTTGAGCCACTTTTTTCAAGTTGGTCGCTGTCTCTCCATTTCTATCTCTCCAGGTAACTATTTTTTATGTACTGTTACTTTAAGACTTTGAGTTACTTTAAGTGTCGCGTGGTGTCTCGGAACACTCGTTTGGCGCGATCTGTTGTTGCGCAATTACATGTGCAATTACGGTACAAAAAGTCGAAAAGTCTAAACCCCGATTATAAGACGACCCCTCTTTTTTTGATTTTTTTCTAGGAAAAAAAACCCGTCTTATATTCGGGTCAATACGGTATATATATACGTATATACATATACGTATATACATATATGTATACGTATATACATATATGTATACGTATATACATATACGTATACATATATATATATACGTATACATATATATATATATACATATATATACACACACACACACACATACACACAGTTGATGTTTTATATTTTCCATGTTTTACATTTCTATATGTTTTACAATATAGGTGACTGTAAGATTAGTTTGTTAAATGCTAATTTGCCAAAAATATATATGTATTATTGTAATAATGTATGTATTATGGCTATATGTTGTGTCTATTATGGGATATCATGTTCATGTATCATCATTATAATAATCCACAATGTTGGTTTTGTCCTTAAGGGTTAGTAAGAATTTATGAAAAGATACATCAATTATAGGTTCAAATATATTCTCATGTTCAGAAATGTATACAACTTATGGTATTTTAAGACGCTTTGGACAAAATGTCTACCACCAAATGGCAAATATTTATAATATTATACTTTTGAAACACTAAAGTATTCCTTGAATTCCAATGGTATTTAAGGGGAACACCTTCTTACAGAAATGTGTATTATCAGATAAATCACCCTACCTTGAGATTCTAAATATATTTTTCAAGGGTAACCTGAAATCTTTCTTAGGACAGCATTGGCCTTCAGTACGAAACTACGCTGATATTTGTCATCAAAATGTAGAACTGAAGGTTTTTGATGTATTCAGAGGTTTGAGGTTTGTGGTTCTTCTTCTTCTGCAGGCTTCACGCTTTGGGACCGGCAGGACCTGGAGAAAGATGCATTTGAAACACTCCAACCCAACAGCTCCTTTGACATAGTTGCGTCTGATTCTATTGAAGACAAATCTAATGCATTGAATGTTGAAGCTTCACTGAAAGCCAGTTTTTTATGTGGACTGATTGAGGTAGAAGGCGCTGCCAAATATCTCTCAGATTGTAAGACTTCCAGAAACCAGGCGAGAGTGACACTTAGGTACAAGAACACCACCAAGTTCCAACAGCTGTCAATGAACCACATTGCCAGAGGTAATGTGAAGCATCCCTATGTCTTTGAATCAGGACTAGCAACACACGTAGTGACAGGGATCCTATATGGGTCACACGCCTTCTTTGTGTTGGACCGCGAGGTGTCAGAAGAGGAAAACCGGCGAGAGATCGAAGGAAACCTTCAGGTGCTGATCAGGAAGAATCCCACGTTGAATATTGATGGTAAAGGTGCTCTGAAGATGGAAGACTTTGCAAAGGTCGACAAGATCTCCTGTAGGTTCCATGGGGACTTTATCCTCGAAAGACACCCTGTGTCTTTTCAGGAGGCAATAGAAGCCTATCAAAGCCTACCGACGCTGTTAGGATCCAATAGAAAGAACACAGTGCCTCAGAAGGTCTGGTTAATGCCACTGAAGAATCTAGATTCTGCTGCTGCTCAACTGGTTAGACAAATAAGCGATAGATTAATCAGGGACGCTCAGAATACCTTGGAGGACCTCGGTGAGCTGGAAAGAAGATGCAATGATGCAGAAAAATTGCCCATAAACCAGCAATTTCCACAGATCAAGAAAAAGGTGAAGACTTTCAAAGGACTGGTTTCTCAGTTTAAACTGGAGGTCCAGGAGACCATGGCAAGGAAGCTCCCCTCGATCAGAGGAGGAGGAGAGGAAGAAGGTACTCTTGCAAACATCCTGAAAAGTGTACAATCTTCTCCCTTCAACAGTATTGACCTGAATGAGTGGATGGATTGCAAAGAGACAGAAAGCAAAATTATCAGTTCTCTGGTGGACAACATGCTCCACATGACGCTGGTCACCAGTCGCAGCAGTCTGCAACGTGAGATTCACAGCGGAGATGCCACACATACTGTAAGCTTTGTTTTCACCTCTCTGGAAACCCCAGAGCCTTATCTCTCAGCTCTGTCAAACTACTTGGATGAAGTAAACAAGCCAGACTATGTGCCATGTAAATATGATGTGGAAAAAGAACAATGGTTCTTTTCAGATGAAGAAATGGACAAAGTGCAACAGAAGATAAAGCTCTTCAAAGATTTAGCAGAGGCCAATAGGGAGAACAGAAGCATCAGGTTCCTCACAGCTGCTTTAAGAGATGATGAGAAGAAAGGCGCAATTGTCAGGCTCTACACGGATGGCTTCTCAGTCAATGACAACTTTGAACCACCTTCCAAGCCAACAATGATCACATGTGACATAACCCATAACAGTGTAACACTGAATATTTCCCCACCTCGATTTGGGTTGACAGCCGTCATCAACTACGCTGTGGAGGTCTGCGTCCACATAGACGATGTTTGGCTTCAACACATGGAGTGCCAGGCTGGTGATGTAACAGTGTCTGGCTTAAAGAGTGATGAAGAGTATCGGTTCAGGTGTAGAGCTATGTGCACAGTCGGCCTCGGTCCGGCTTGTGGAGCTAGTGCATTAATTAAAACCTTGTCACCCCCACAACAAGAACTGGCAGAATTCATCAAATCATCAAGCGAACTTATCAAATCCGGTTCTCCTTCAGTTTTCAAGTTGTCTCTGGAGAAAAATAATATTGGTATAGACGGATGCAAGAGCTACACATTTGGCAAACACAGCGTGAGGCGAAATTGCACTATCATGTTGCTGGGGGCGACGGGTTCAGGAAAGACAACCTGGATCAACGGAATGATCAACTACATCCTGGGGGTCAAGTGGGAGGACAAGTTCAGGTTCAAGTTGGTCGACGAGAACACGGGCCGGTCTCAGGCTCACAGCCAGACCTCGGAGGTCACGGTGTACAAGCTGAACCACCGGGAGGGCTTTCAGATCGACTACTCCCTGACCATCGTGGACACGCCGGGCTTCGGAGACACCAGGGGCATCGAGAGAGACCAGATAATCATAGGTCAGTTGGAAAACCTGTTCAAGGCTCCCCTCGGGGTCAGCACCATCGACGCAATGTGCTTCGTGGCCCAAGCCTCCCTCGCTCGCCTCACGCCCACCCAGAGGTACGTCTTTGACTCGGTGCTCTCCATATTCGGCAAAGACGTGGCAGACAACATTCGGATTTTGGTGACGTTCTCGGACGGCCAACTTCCCCCGGTGCTCACCGCCATCAACGAGTCCGGGGCGCCCTGTCCCAAGAGGACAGACGGTCTCCCGGCTCATTTCAAATTCAACAACTCCGCCGTGTTCGCCGACAACAAGGTTGCCGACTCGGCACTCGACGGAGACGACGACGATGAGGACGGGGAAGGGAACTTTGATAAGATGTTTTGGGCCATGGGAACCAAAAGCATGAAGAACTTCTTCATTGCCCTGAACATCATCGAGACCAAAAGCTTGACCTTAACCAAGGAGGTGCTAAGGCAGAGAGGTCGGCTGCAGATCACCATCGAGAACCTCCAGAGGAAGGTGAAGTTGGTCCTCATTAAACTTTAGGAGATCAATCAAGAGTCTCAAATTCTCCAGGCCCACGAGGCGACCATCACAGCCAACATGAATTTTGAGTATGAATTCTCCTTCATGAAGCCCGTTCAAATTGATATTTCCCAAACTGGAAATTACATCAACAACTGTCAGGTGTGTTCAGTGACCTGCCACTATCCCTGCATCATCTCAAACGACGCAGACAAGAGACACTGCGTTTCCATGGGACCGGACGGCAACTGCCAACAATGCGAGAACAAGTGCCACTGGTCAGTGCATTTCGTCCAAAAGTACCGCTGGAATTACAAGAAGGTGACGGAGAAACGGACCTACCAGGATCTGAAGGACAAGTACCAGCAGGCCACCATGAAGGCCATGTTGGTCCAGGACATCATGGAGCAGATGCGGGTGCAGTACAAATTGCTGAAGGAGGAGGTCCTCCAGCTGATGAAGAGCTCCACCCAGTGCCTCAACCGGCTGAAGGAGATCGCCCTCAAGCCCAATCCGCTGTCCACGCCGGAGTACATCGACCTGCTCATCCAGGGCGAGAAGTCGGAGTTGAAGGAGGGCTACCTGCAGCGCATCCAGAAGCTCCAGGAGATCAGAGAGAGCGAGGTGACCATGGAGAAGGTGTCTCGTGGTGTCGCTCTGCTCGAGTGACGTTCCCACTGGAAAGATGTTGGCTTCATTCCATGTGCTTATGGTGTGGACATAACATAATTATTTGTTTTAAATGTAAGTGATTTTAGTTAATGAGGGGTGGGGGTATAAGTAGATCATTACCACAATATTACAAGATGCTTTTTGGAATCAGGGGATTACATTATTTTTGGTAACTTTTTTGGGCCAATTAGTTTGTTCTATATTTACATTGAATTCGTTCATATATTAACATGACATTAGTTTATTCTATATTTACATTGCATTTTTATGTTTTATTATTGCACAAATAAACCGTAATAGCCAAGCTATTTTCAGTACATTTTTCACAAATGATGCATTTAAAATGATGCCTATGAAGATTGTGTATGAAAAGTTACCTTAAGTCAATGTTTAAATGCCGTGAGTATATATGTATTGGGTTGGTAACTGATTCAAACTACTAAAATAGGTTTGAGTTTAAGGTTTCAATCTATGTTCCTAACTATTATATCAATACCATTGTGCTGCTATGGTTAAGACTGCTACACCTAGGAACCTTTGTTCAGTGAAGTCTGTACCTCCTGGACCGTTAGAGGTGTTACCCCCCCCCCCCCCCCCCATGTGTTCATGTGCTGCCTGAGCGTATGGCCAATGCTAAAACTACAGAACTAAAGACCATTCACTGGATTAGGAGTCTAGGTCCTTTGTGTACTTGATATGGTTCCAACACTAACAGTTAAGGTGGGATTGGATTGCGGAATGAATTTCATCACCAATACTATACTGAGTATACTATACGTATATGGTTTAGTACTGTCAATCAAGACAGGGTTTAGTACTTACTGTCAATCAAGACAGGGTTTAGTACTTACTGTCAATCAAGACAGGGTTTAGAACTTACTGTCAATCAAGACAGGGTTTAGTACTTACTGTCAATCAAGACAGGGTTTAGTACTTACTGTCAATTAAGACAGGGTTTAGTACTTACTGTCAATCAAGACAGGGTTTAGTACTTACTGTCAATCAAGACAGGGTTTAGTACTTACTGTCAATCAAGACAGGGTTTAGTACTTACTGTCAATCAAGACAGGGTTTAGTACTTACTGTCAATTAAGACAGGGTTTAGTACTTACTGTCAATCAAGACAGGGTTTAGTGCTTACTGTCAATCAAGACTGGGTTTAGTACTTACTGTCAATCAAGACAGGGTTTAGTGCTTACTGTCAATCAAGACAGGGTTTAGTACTTACTGTCAATCAAGACAGGGTTTAGTACTTACTGTCAATCAAGACAGGGTTTAGTACTTACTGTCAATCAAGACAGGGTTTAGTACTTACTGTCATCAAGACAGGGTTTAGTACTTACTGTCAATCAAGGCAGGGTTTAGTACTTACTGTCAATCAAGACAGGGTTTAGTACTTACTGTCAATCAAGACAGGGTTTAGTACTTACTGTCAATCAAGACAGGGTTTAGTACTTACTGTCAATCAAGACAGGGTTTAGTTATGTTTAATGTGTTTCCTGACATAAGGAATAAAATATCAAGATTTCCCATTTCAACTTTGATGTATTTTGTTCTTTTGGTTAGTGGTGCCTCATTCGAGTAACACAATAACCAAAGTGACTAAATCATACAACTACAACAGCTACAACAATAAACATGTTGGTAAAACATATTATAGTACAATATTAACAAGAGTACGGAGTCCCAAAAGGTCATATTTTTTATCTTTTGCGCACAAGATAAAAACATATCAAATGTTGGGACTTTAGTATATTCTCTAAATGTGTTTTAAGTAGTGCTGTCAATAGATCTAAATGTTTAATCGGATTCATCACAATAAAATTCTGATATTAATCGCAAGTTTAAAATAAACATTTACTTTACTGTAGTTTCGTTTTTTTGCGGGTGGCAAAACAAATTGAAGAATGAAACGCTAAAAGCAGTTAGAGATCAATATTTTTATTATTTTATGTATTACTTTTCACTTGAGTTTTTCTGAGCAAAAAGGCCTCAGGGAGTTCTTAGAATTGCTCAAAACATCTACATAAATAATCTGTTACAAAATAATGTCTGCAACAAAGTGAACATCAACAGCTGGCCTGTAAATAGTTTGTAAAGAAACATCAAATGCAAATGAATGTTGCAACAAGTAGACTTTAAGAAACGGTCTAACGTGCGCTATCCAGGGCTTATGACAAAAGAAGGTTCTCTGCTGCTGAGCGAGATGTGTTAAAGTGAACCGTTCCCCCAGCGCTCCTTGGTGCTCCTCATCATCCTGTTGGTTCAACCTCACGCTGCCTCTCAGTTCATTACCAGGAGAACACTGAGGGAGGAGCCTCTCAGCTCATTACCAGGTGAACACTGAGGGAGGAGCCTCTCAGCTCATTACCAGGTGAACACTGAGGGAGGAGCCTCTCAGCTCATTACCAGGAGAACACTGAGGGAGGAGCCTCTCAGCTCATTACCAGGTGAACACTGAGGGAGGAGCCTCTCAGTTCATTACCAGGTGAACACTGAGGGAGGAGCCTCTCAGCTCATTACCAGGTGAACACTGAGGGAGGAGCCTCTCAGCTCATTACCAGGTGAACACTGAGGAAGGAGCCTCTCAGCTCATTACCAGGTGAACACTGAGGGAGGAGCCTCTCAGCTCATTACCAGGTGAACACTGAGGGAGGAGCCTCTCAGCTCATTAGCAGGTGAACACTGAGGGAGGAGCCTCTCAGCTCATTACCAGGAGAACACTGAGGGAGGAGCCTCTCAGCTCATTACCAGGTGAACACTGAGGGAGGAGCCTCTCAGCTCATTACCAGGTGAACACTGAGGGAGGAGCCTCTCAGCTCATTACCAGGTGAACACTGAGGGAGGAGCCTCTCAGCTCATTACCAGGTGAACACTGAGGGAGGAGTTAAAGTCTTGAGGTGAATCCCATGCGTTAACACGTTAACTTTGCCAGCCCTAGTTTTAAGTTATCCTTTGGAGGCTGTCCTTCACCTTGTCTTACCATTCAAGGAGTACTTCACCCGTTGCCAACCATTACTGTTGTGTACAAGAATATGAAAATGAACAACGATCAATTCCTCTCCATTTCACCAGAACATTTAGCAGATTAGTTTAAAAAAAGAAAGCTGTACTTTAAAACATACATTCCCGCTGCTCCGTGTAAACGAGGCCATGAAACGGCCAGCAGGGGGCGACAGCTGGCAGAGATCGTTGTTGTATTTAACGTTGTTTAAACACACACATTGACATTGCATTCAAGTATAAAATAATTTCAACCTACACAAATCATGTCAGTTGTATGTGAACATAAGGTGTGGTGTTATTGTTAATTGGTGTGCAGGCCACCGTAGTGACGTCACGGCCGGGTACGCTAGAGCAGGCTAGGCGAGGAGCGGAGCGAGACGGCTGTGTGTGGATCTAGCAATAAAATACACTTACAACCGAACACAGAGGACTCACGTGTATGCTTGTGGAATAACACGACATGGTGTCAGAAGTCCTGTGAGTGAAGTGTAAAAGTTAGTCGGACAATAAGTGTCATTTGGAGCTGGTTGACGGCGAGAAGGGAGGACGAACAGCATGGTTGATAATGCTAATGCGGGAGCAGCGGCAGCCCAGAGGGTGGCGCCAGGCTCAAGTGCTACGTTCAGCATCCAGCCTCCCGAGTCCTTTGACTTTTCAAAGCCGCAAGAGTGGGCCAAATGGATACGCAGGTTCGAACGATTCCGTCTGGCAAGTAACCTGAATGCTAGCTCTGAAGAGAATCAAGTCAACACGCTAATATATTGCATGGGAGATGAGGCGGATGATATTTTACGTGGACTGAATCTGACAGACGATCTAAGAGGTACTTACCAAGGAGTGCGCAATGGATTACAGGGTTTCTTCGTAGTCAAGAAAAATGTCATCTACGAGCGTGCCAAATTTAACATGCGCAAGCAGGGAGAATGTGAAACAGTGGACTCATTTGTGACGGCACTGTATGCGCTGGCGGAGCATTGTACGTACGGAGTGCTACATGATGAGCTTATTCGCGACAGGCTTGTCGTCGGACTGATGGATAAGCGGCTGTCCGAACGCATGCAATTGGACCCGGACTTGACCCTGGAAAAGGCAATAAACATGGCGAGGCAGAGTGAAGAGGTGAAAAGACAGCAATCTTCTCTGCGAGGGGACACCAGGACAGAGGCAAGTGATGCTACATCTGTGGACAGAGTGTTTAAGAGCAGTAGCAGGACATATGCTAGAAATAAACCTCAACAGGCTAACGGCTACCAAGCCAAGCCACACAGTGCCCAATACTTAAAGGGGAAAAGTGTCCAGTGTCATAAATGTGGCAGTTCTATGTCACATTCACAACGCGATTGCCCTGCTAATGAAGTGAAATGTCATTCATGTGGGAAGATGGGACATTACAAGCGTGTGTGTAAGTCATCCAAAGCTGTACATGAGGTTGAAGAGGACTATTCCTGCTCCTGTGAAGAAGACGAGGACTGTATGTTCTTAGGCAGCATCACAGCTGATGGTGAGCCATGGATGGTCAGCATAGACATCGGTGACAGTCATGTGCCATTCAAAATAGACACCGGTGCTGATGTTACAGTGATGCCTCACACTGTATTCCGAGAGATTTACAGAGACAAACATCCACCTACCCTCCGGAAGTCAACTAAGCCACTGATGGGACCTGGGAGGAGTCCACTAGATGTTGTGGGCATCGCCACGCTGTTGCTGAGGAGGGGAGAGAAAGAGGTGTTGGAGGATGTGTATGTCACTCGACACCTGCACACAGCGTTGCTGGGGAGGCCTGCTATCGGTAAAATGGAGCTTGTGGCACGTCTAGACAGTATCACAATGGAGACGCTCAAGAAAACCTACCCGAAGATATGCAGCGGTCTAGGTGAGATGAGACAGCCGTATGCAATCAGGCTGAAACCTGGGGCCCAACCATTCTCGCTGAAGACGCCCAGAAGGATTCCATTGCCACTGATGGACAAAGTCAAGAATGAACTGTCCCGCATGGAAAGCCTCGGGGTGATCAGCCGGATCGAAGAGCCAACTGACTGGTGTGCCGGCATTGTGGTGGTTCCCAAGAAGACAGGTGCTGTACGCATATGTGTTGATCTCACGAACCTCAATGAGTCAGTGTGCCGGGAAAAGTACACCCTGCCGACAGTGGAGGAAACACTGGGAATGCTGGCTGGAGCCCGAATATTCAGCAAGTTGGACGCAAATATGGGATTTTGGCAAATCCCTCTGACTGAAGATTCGTCAAAGTACACAACCTTCATTACGCCCTTTGGGCGATATTTCTTCAATCGTCTACCTTTCGGCATCGCTTCCGCCCCCGAACACTTCCAAAACAGAATGGTGACTGAGGTCACGGAAGGGCTGGAGGGTGTCGTCTGCCACATGGACGATGTGCTAGTGTGGGGCCGAACACAAGAGGAACATGATGCTCGTCTGCATGTCGTGTTGGGGAGGATCGAGAAGGCCGGAATCACCCTGAACATAGATAAGTGCGACCTGTCAAAGGAAGAGGTGACCTTTCTAGGCCATATCGTCTCCACCAGCGGCATTAGCCCCGACCCGAGTAAGACGGAGGCCGTAAGGAGGATGAAGGAGCCGACGAACGTGAGTGAGCTGAGAAGCTTTCTCGGCATGGTAAACCAGCTGGGGAAGTTTATCCCGCAGCTGGCGGAGAGAGACAAGCCTCTGCGAGACCTTCTGTCAAAGAAGAACTGCTGGCTGTGGGGCATCGAGCAGGCCAGAGCCTTCCAAGATTTGAAGGATGCACTAATATCCCCACCAGTATTGGCCATGTACGATCCCAACAGGGAGTGCAAAGTCTCAGCAGACGCGTCGTCTTATGGCTTAGGGAGTGTGCTCCTCCAAAAATGGGATGGAGTGTGGAGACCAGTAGCCTACGTGTCGCGGTCTCTCACACAAACTGAGCAGAGATACGCGCAGGTCGAGAAGGAGGCCTTAGGCCTGACCTGGGCTTGTGAGAGGTTTCGCAACTTTCTCATCGGCAGACACTTCCAGCTAGAGACGGATCACAAGCCTCTCCTGAGTCTCCTGGGGTCTCAGGCGTTGGATGCTCTCCCTCCGCGGATTCTGCGATTCCGGATGCGCCTGATGCGCTATTCCTACTCCATTGCTCATGTGCCAGGGAAGTGCCTGTGGACTGCTGATACGCTCTCACGTGCTCCTGTGAAGAGGAGGGAAACACCGGATGAGAAGGAGTTGTTTGAGAGTACAAACATCTACGTGGACATGATAATGGAGAACCTGCCAGCGAGCACCGCTTACCTGGACGAGCTGAGAGAGCAGCTGGGGAGGGACAGTGTGTGCGCACGGGTAATGCAGCTGAGTGCAGAGGGATGGCCAGCACACAACAGTGAACCGGCTCTCAGGCTGTACTGGGCGGAACAGGCGTTATTCACAGTAGAGGAGGGACTCTTGCTGAGGGGAAGTAGGCTTGTCATCCCTTCAACAATGAGGAATGATGTGCTTGCCAGGCTGCATGAAGGCCACCAGGGGGTGGTAAAGTGCAGGGAGCGCGCACGACAGTCTGTATGGTGGCCCGGGCTGAGCCAGCAGCTGAGTGAGTTAGTTCTCAACTGCCGAACATGCAGCAAAGAGAGACAAAACCAAATGGAGCCACTGATGCCATCTCAATACCCGGGGAGACCATGGCAGAAGTTGGGAGCAGACCTGTTCATGCTGGAGAGCAAGACATACCTGCTGGTGGTGGACTATGCATCGAGATACGTGGAGATCGCTCTGCTGACTCCCACAAAATCAACAGACGTCATCCATCACCTCAAATCGATCTTCGCACGGCACGGTATCCCAGAGGAACTGGTGACGGACAACGGGCCGCAGTTCTCCGGAATGGCCTTTGCAGCGTTTGCAGCGTCCTACGGGTTTCGCCATGTCACAAGCAGCCCGAGATATCCGCAAAGTAATGGGGAAGCAGAACGTGCGGTCAAGACAGTAAAAAGTTTTCTGAAGAAAGCAGCTGACCCATACCGCGCTCTGCTAGCATACAGGGCCACCCCGTTGCATAACGGATACAGCCCAGCTCAACTTCTGATGGGCAGGAGACTCCGCACGACAGTGCCAACGCTTCCTGCTCTACTGGTCCCTGCTCTTCCTAACAGTGAGGTGGTTGTCCTGAAAGAAGAGGAAAAGAGAAGGAGAGATGCGCAAAGCTACAACCGGCGTCATCGTGCACGAAGCCTCGACGGGCTCATTCCCGGAAAGGAAGTGTGGGTCACAGATCAAAGTGCAACTGGAGTTGTGGTCAGCAGCCACTCTACACCGCGTTCATACATTGTGGATGGACCTCATGGGACAGTAAGGCGAAACCGCCGCCATCTCATCCCCATGGAGTCGTCACCGGCGCGGAGTGGAGGTGGTGCTACCGAGCAACTTCTGGGAGGGAGTTCGACAGAACCTCCAAAGCAGAATGTCCCGCAACCGCCAGCTACTCCCAGAACCAGGTCTGGGAGAGTCGTGGTGAAACCAACTAGGTTGGACCTGTAAGAGACTAAAAAGAAAAAGACATTCCCATAATAGAAGTTTATTTGAAGTTAAGAAATGTGTTCATGTTCTGATATGTTCGTTTTGTTATGAGGGCTTGTAAAGAGGAACGCAGTGTTTAATATAGCCTATGTTTATATAGGGCTTTAGGTAAAAGGGGTTATTTGATCAGTTCAGATAGGAACAGACCTTTTAGATATAGAGGCAGAATAATCCTCTAAGGTCTGGTGAATCAATGACAGTCTACTCATTGATTCTAGAAAGGGAGATGTGGTGTTATTGTTAATTGGTGTGCAGGCCACCGTAGTGACGTCACGGCCGGGTACGCTAGAGCAGGCTAGGCGAGGAGCGGAGCGAGACGGCTGTGTGTGGATCTAGCAATAAAATACACTTACAACCGAACACAGAGGACTCACGTGTATGCTTGTGGAATAACACGACATAAGGTAGAACTAAAGCTAAAACGAAGCTAAACTGTGTGTGTGTGTGTGTGTGTGTGTGTGTGTGTGTGTGTGTGTGTGTGTGTGTGTGTGTGTGTGTGTGGGGTCCACTTTATTTCAAACTACATTAAAACAGCACTGTCAGATGTATAGTATAATGTTCTAATGTATAGTATAATGTTCTAATGTATAGTATAATGTTCTAATGTATTGTATAATGTTCTAATGTATAGTATAATGTTATAGTGTATAGTATAATGTTCTAATGTATAGTATAATGTTCTAATGTATAGTATAATGTTCTAATGTATAGTATAATGTTCTAATGTATTGTATAATGTTCTAATGTATAGTATAATGTTCTAATGTATAGTATAATGTTCTAATGTATAGTATAATGTTCTAATGTATAGTATAATGTTCTAATGTATAGTATAATGTTATAGTGTATAGTATAATGTTCTAATGTATAGTATAATGTTCTAATGTATTGTATAATGTTCTAATGTATAGTATAATGTTCTAATGTATAGTATAATGTTCTAATGTATAGTATAATGTTATAGTGTATAGTATAATGTTCTAATGTATAGTATAATGTTCTAATGTATAGTATAATGTTATAGTGTATAGTATAATGTTCTAATGTATAGTATAATGTTCTAATGTATAGTATAATGTTCTAATGTATAGTATAATGTTCTAATGTATAGTATAATGTTCTAGTGTATAGTATAATGTTCTAATGTATAGTATAATGTTCTAATGCATAGTATAATGTTATAGTGTATAGTATAATGTTCTAATGTATAGTATAATGTTATAGTGTATAGTATAATGTTCTAATGTATAGTATAATGTTCTAATGTATAGTATAATGTTATAGTGTATAGTATAATGTTCTAATGTATAGTATAATGTTCTAATGTATAGTATAATGTTATAGTGTATAGTATAATGTTCTAGTCACTAGAACATTATACTATACACTATAACATTATACTATACACTAGAATCTAGTGTATAGTATAATGTTCTAATGTATAGTATAATGTTCTAATCATTAGAATATTATACTATACATTAGAACATTATACTATACATTAGAATCTAATGTATAGTATAATGTTATAGTGTATAGTATAATGTTATAGTGTATAGTATAATGTTCTAATGTATAGTATAATGTTCTAATGTATAGTATAATGTTATAGTGTATAGTATAATGTTCTAGTGTAAGGCTGCTGTGAGTGTGTTTCTCAGGTCCTTCATATTGAGACTTTAAACGGCTCTTAAACCTCTTAACTACATCAGGTCGGACACTGCGGAGGAGCTGTTGTTATATATTGTGTTTCCATCTTTTATTCAGAATTGAAAAGTTGCAAGCATGTGGATTGACTGTAACTTTCCCCTCAGCCTGAGAAAAAATCTAATCAGCTGTTCCTTGATCCATAACAATCTAATCAACTGTTCCTTGATCCATAACAATCTAATCAGCTGTTCCTTGATCCATAACAATCTAATCAGCTGTTCCTTGATCCATAACAATCTAATCAGCTGTTCCTTGATCCATAACCATCTAATCAGCTGTTCCTTGATCCATAACAATCTAATCAACTGTTCCTTGATCCATAACAATCTAATAAACTGTTCCTTGATCCATAACAATCTAATCAGCTGTTCCTTGATCCATAACAATCTAATCAGCTTTTCCTTGATCCATAACAATCTAATCAACTGTTCCTTGATACATAACAATCTAATAAACTGTTCCTTGATCCATAACAATCTAATCAGTGAAGTAAAGTAACCATACATTTAGCCAGGACACCACTGTATAACTCACCACTTTAGAGTTATAAGATGATATATTTAGACATCCTTTAGGGGTCTTATTATAGTACTAAAAACCCTTAAGCAGTTAAACCAGAAGGTTCCGACGGCGTGTAACGCCTGAGGACACCGCCTTAATGCTGTTGTAAAGTGATATATTATAACAAATTAGTTTCTCTGTACAAAAAGACCCGAAAGCGTCCCCGTACGTTAAGTTAGCTTAAACGCTTAGCGGAAGAGCTACTAGCCAAACGCCTCGTAGCTATTCAGCTGTTTGTCTGATCGGGGCGTTGGTGTCCTCTGGGCGGTTGTTCCCCTCAGGGACGGAAAAGTACAACAAGTACAACAAGTTGTCTCCCTTGGTTTGACACAATAAGTTACAATGACAAACAGTGAAGCTAAAAAGGATAAGCTAATGAACATGCGCTGGCAAACAACAGAGCTGACAAGACTCAGCAAGTGCTAAGACTACAGTAAGCTAGTCGTACTGTAGACCATTGGTCTTCAACCGGGAGTCCGTGACCCCTAGGGGGTCCGTGACCCCTAGGGGTCCGCAGAGGTACAGCAGGGGGTCCGCCGATTTTGTCATAATTAAATTAAACTAAAAAATATAACAAAAATAATATTTAGTAAACAACAAACATAAATAGGCTAAGATATGCTACTTTTGACAAAAACTATTTACAAAATAAATGATTCCCAGAGTCTTAACATAATATGAGAAAGAATGAGAAAATAAAACCTCCTGTCTATCAAGCTATGTGTTCAATTAACGCTGCAGTTCAGTCTGCGTTGAGAAATGAACGCTAATCACCTGGTGATACGTTACTAACTAGTAACTCGTTGGATAATAAGAGGAATGGACCCATTTGTTTGGAGGCCTGGAGATCCGACGGCTCCTTGTGTTCCACCATAATCACCAATAATAATGATGAGCGTTGTATCGATCCTAAACACAGATGGCTAATAGCCCAGCGTGTAATTAGGTTAATAAGGTGAAAGAAAAGGTGAATCAAGTCAATAAAGACTTATTGTAGACCAGGTTTAAAGATGGGACCCATGTTTTGAATGATAGTTTGTCTCTGGTCATTCAACATTTGACAAGAAAAGAGGAGAATAAAATGTTAAAATGACCAGCGAGAGGGGGAGGGGCTGCTTCTGGAAGTGGGCGTGGCAACCCTCGGCCCTGCAGCGGCCCACGGACCACAATACCGCCAACAGCAGCGTCACCGTGGCGACCGCCGTGACCATGGCGACGGTGGGCTTCTTCCACGGCTCCTCAGGACCTGGAGGATTGAAGTCAACTTTATTAGTATAGCTTTTTATTACAGGAACGGTCCCTGAGGGTTTCACAGGACAGCTTGTTAGGTGTGTGTGTGTGTGTGAGTGTGTGTGTGTGTGTGTGTGTGTGTGTGTGTGTGTGTGTGTGTGTGTGTGTGTGTTTGAGTGTGTGTGTATGTGAGTGTGTGTGTGTGTGTGTGTGTGTGTGTGTGTGTGTGTGTGTGTGTGTGTGTGTGTGTTAGTTAGTGTGCGTTCATGTGTGTATGTGAGTGTGTGTGAGACATGGATGTCGGAGGGGGTTACCGACGCAGCTATCGAGCCGACGGGATTTTCCGTCCACCGAGCGGACAGAACAAAGTCAAGTCAAGTCCAGTTTATTGTCACTTCACAGTTTACGCAAGTATAAAGCAGTGATGTGAAAATCTTATGTGCAAAACCCGACGACAGACAGCAGTTATAAAAATAAGATAAAAATAGAATAAAGTTAAAAAATAAAAATAAAAATGCAATTTATAAAATGCAAAATATCGGCACAGAAAAGAGCAATATGTATATATAAATCAATGTAATAAAATATACATTGTTATATGCTATATGCCCTTGTTCAGCAGCCTGATGGCCTGACTGTGGAAGCTGTCTCTGAGTCTATTTGATACCACTTGATACTGCGGTATCGCCTGCCTGACGGTAACAGTGAGTACAGTTGGTGGCTGGGGTGGGCAATGTCTTTATGATGCGTTTGACCTTGGCCACGCACCGCTGATTGTATATATCCAGGAGGGAGGGGAGCTCACCTCCAACCATATACTGGGCCGTCCGCACCACCCTTTGAAGCGCTCTGCGCTCGAGTGCGGTGCAGTTCCCGTACCAGGCGGTGATCCACCCTGTAAGAACACTCTCGATGGTGCCGTTATAGAATGTTCTCAGGATGCGGGGGCCCATGCTGAATTTCTTCAGACGCCTGAGGAAATACAGGCGTTGTTGGGCCCTTTTCACCACGTGTGTGGTGTGCGTGGACCATGTGAGGTCCTCGGAGATGTGCACGCCGAGGAACTTGAAGCTGCTGACCCTCTCTACTGCAACACCGTCGATGGAGATAGGGCTGTGCTCTCCCCTCTGCTTCCTGAAGTCCACGATCAGCTCCATGGTCTTCTTGACGTTGAGGGCGAGGCTGTTCTCCTGGCACCACTGCTCCAGCAATCCAACCTCCTCCCTGTAGGCTGTCTCGTCGTCGCCGGCGATCAGGCCCATCACTGTCGTGTTGTCAGCAAACTTGACGATGACGTTGGAGCTGTGCATAGCCATGCAGTCGTGGGTGTAGAGGGAGGAGAGGGCTCAGCACGCATCCCTGGGGGGCTCCCGTGTTGAGGTCAGTGGCTCTGATGTGGTGCTGCCCATCCTCACCACCTGGCGGCGGTCCGACAGGAGGTCCAGTATCCAGCTGCACGTGGATGGGGGCACGCCTAGACCTCTAAACTTGGTGTCGAGCTTGGCAGGAACTATTGTGTTGAACGCTGAGCTGTAGTCCACAAACGCACATAACAGTTCTTTCCCTCCAGGTGGGAAAGGGCAGTGTGGAGGGCGTCGTCCATGGATCTATTTTGACGATATGCAAATTGTCATGGGTCCAGCGTGGCAGGTAACACGGAGCAAATAAAGTCCTTGACCAACCTCTCGAAGCATTTGCTGACAATCGATACAGGTCTATAGTCATTCAGGCATGTTACCTTGGGTTGTTTAGGGACAGGCATGATGGTGGACATCTTGAAGACTGCGGGGACAGCCTGGAACAGGGAGAGGTTGAAGATGTCTATAAAGACACCTGCCAACTGGTCTGCGCATGCTCTGAGGACGCGGCCCGGGATGTCGTCGGGGCCTGACACCTTACGGATGTTCAGCCGCTTGAAGGTGCGGTGCACATCCGCCTCCGAGATGCTCAGCAGGCTGGTATCCTCAGGCGGCGCTGGCTTCGGCGGGCTGCCGTTTACGTCGAACCGAGCAAAAAAAAGTATTTAGCTCTCCTGGGAGGGAGGTAGAGGAGTTCTCTACACAACTGGTTCTCCCTCTGAAGTTCGTTATCATCTGCAGCCCCGGCCACATACCCCTCGCATCGTGGCTCTTGAATTTATCTTCCACTCTGTCCTTGTGGGAGCCATAATCAGCAACATGTGGCCCTTGATTGATTGCACCTGGGACTTGTGCCTGAGCAGAGGTAATTAGCGTGATTAGTCCCACCTCGGTATATAGGGGTAAGAAAATGTTTGGAAGCCAGGTTAGATGGTGGAGAGCTTATAGTTTTCCAACCACACATACATTGTATCGCACGTTTGGAACCGCACAGATCCTGTATTTGTTTTACGATTGATGTTATGATGTTATGATGTTGATGTTATAAAGTAATCTGAATCTGAATCTGAATGGAAAAGTCAACCCCGGAGTCTGAAGAAAATAAATGCTTTCAGTTTACCATACAAATTCTACTTTGTGAGCTTTATGGACGATGTGTGCGTCAGCGACTCCTCATCAAACCTCGAGTGACTAAAAGCAGGAGAAGGCGGATTAGTCACGACAGTCCTTATACTCCCGCTTGGCAGTGACGATGGTCTTGTGGAGGTCGTAACGGGCTCTCGTATATTCCTCCATATTCCCGGAGCCAAAGGCGGCGTTACGCGCGTGTAGGGCAGCGCGAACATCGCGTTAATCCACGGTTTCTGGTTGGGATATATCCGAACCGACTTGGTCGGAACAACGTCCTCTATGCACTTCTTGATGAACCCGGTGACCGACGACGCGTACTCGTTGATGTTATTGTCCGAGGCAACGCTCTCTCCGGTAAAGATCGCGGAGGGGGGGTATGTTTCATGATAAATAGATCTTGGTGCAACCAAAGTCATGTACATCCCCTCAAGTCTTTCTGTTCCCCGGACCTGGAGTACCTGATGCTTATGTGCCGTCCACACTGGCTACAGGAGTCGGCCCACCCTGAGGCTGCTCTCATCGTGGCGGGGGACTTCAACAAGGAGAACCTGAAGAAGGTTCTCCCAAAGTTCTACCAACACATAACGAGCAACACAAGGGGCGAGCGGATCCTCGACCACTGCTACACTCCCTTCCGTGATGGCTACAAGGCCCTCCTCCGCCCACCGTTCGGCAAATCAGACCACCGCTCTATCCAGCTGCTCCCCGCCTATAGGCAGAGACTGAAGCAGCAACCGATCGCTGTGAGGGAGGTCCAATGCTGGTCGGACCAATCAGACTCTACGCTGCAGGATTGTTTTGATCACGCTGACTGGCACATGTTCCGCGTCGCCTCGGACAATAACATCAACGAGTACGCGTCCTCGGTCACCGGGTTCATCAAGAAGTGCATAGATGACGTTGTTCCGACCAAGTCGGTTCGGATATATCCCAACCAGAAACCGTGGATTAACGGCGATGTTCGCGCTGCCCTCCACGCGCGTAACGCCGCCTTTGACCCCGCCTGGCACGGACCCACAGGTCAGCTGACCCCATGTCCTGTGAAATGTTGTGGCTCCAACAGATGTTGAATTAGTTTGTACAAAGTGACCTCACCGTCTGTCAGCTATCAGTGAGTGGAACGCTCTGTGAGGACCAATCAGAGCATCTCGGCATGGTTCTGGGAATCCATGTCACCTGTTGATCACAGGGGTGTGAAATGTAACACCTCTCATTGGTGGAGAAATTAAGGGAGCAGAGAAGGAGCTGAGAGAGACTTAATTTCTTTAGAATTTCTACAAATTTTTTATAATAACTAATACTTATTTTTTGTTTATTCTCCAGGGCACGAATCTCACAGGCACAACCACAGTCACCACAGTGACCACGAGGACAACCGGGGTGGTGGTGGGAGGAGCGTCGCCATGGGTAACAATTGGAACTCTCGGGGCTTCTCCATTAACATTCAAAAGGTCTTGTATATACACACTGTAATTAACACTGTATTATTATGTGTGTGTGAAGCGTGGGCTTCGTGTCCATCACGGTGATCAGCATGCTGTCCCTGCTGGGCGTGGTCCTCATCCCCCTCATGAACAAAGTGTTCTTCAACTTCCTGCTCAGCTTCCTGGTGGCGCTGGCTGTGGGAACGCTCAGCGGAGACGCCTTCCTCCACCTCATCCCACATGTAGGTCCCTGGTACACCCTAGTGTACACCCTTTCCAACTATGTCCCTGGTAGATCACCTGGTACACCCCCTGGTAGAACACCTGGTACACCCCCCGGTAGATCACCTGGTACACCCCCTGGTAGATCACCTGGTACACCCCCCGGTAGATCACCTGGTACACCCCCTGGTAGATCACCTGGTACACCCCCCGGTAGATCACCTGGTACACCCCCTGGTAGATCACCTGGTACACCCCCCGGTAGATCACCTGGTACACCCCCCGGTAGATCACCTGGTACACCCCCGATAGATCACCTGGTACACCCCCCCGGTAGATCACCTGGTACACCCCCCGGTAGATCACCTGGTACACCCCCCGGTAGATCACCTGGTACACCCCCCGGTAGATCACCTGGTACACCCCCTGGTAGATCACCGGGGACCCCCCATGGTATCTCCATTGGTACAGCCCACCGGGGACCCCCCATGGTATCTCCATTGGTACAGCCCACCGGGGACCCCCCATGGTATCTCCATTGGTACAGCCCACCGGGGACCCCTCGGTACATCCCGCTGGTACAGCTCTCGATGCTGTGCTTTTAGCTCCAGATGTTGAGTGTCCCTGGTGAGGTTCTTACCTGTCTTCTCCAGATGTTGAGTGTCCCTGGTCAGGTTCTAACCGGTCTTCTCCAGTCCCAGGCTCCCGACCACCACCGCCACCACCTTGAGGAGGCGGGGCTGAAGGTGGCGGGACACGGCCTCCACGCGGAGAACCTGGACGGCGTGTGGAAGGGGCTGACGGCGCTCAGCGGGGTCTACGTCATGTTTCTGATCGAACACTTCCTCACACTGGGCAAGATGTACAAGGACCGCAAGAAGGTCAGTCTACTGGGACTCTACTGAGGGCCCTCTAGTTGATCATGTGTTGTTAGCTTGAAGCAGAGCCATAGAGATAATAGAGACACTCTTTGATGTCCCGCCACGTGATGACGTGGTTCACGTTCCCCTAAATAGTTCCTAGCAAACCTCGCGCTGGGAAGTTCTTCTGTGGGACAGACGGCAGCGAATGCCATATTGAACGGTCAATATTAAAATAAAACCAAAACGAGTACATTTATAACTGGTATTGCATTTCCTGCATGTATGTTAGTGTCAATTTTATGTTTACAGTGTATCATTTATACAAGTTTTAATTGTGGAGGGAAAGCTTAGCTCATGTTAGGCTTCATAATGTTAGTGCCCACTACATCATTCAAGTTAAATTAGCCATACATCATAATCGTAAATCATAAATCGTCTATGCAAATTCTTAAATTTGAAGGGTTTTAGTCTTACTAGGCATGCATGTTGAGTTCCTAAACATGTGTCATCACCACATATAACCTACATGATCATAGACCTCCCATTACGCTGTTAGTGTGTGAGCATTTGGTCTTTTTAGGTCATGTTATTTTCATGAGACACAGGTGGCCACCCTAGGTACTGCACATGCTTCATATTATATTAAGACTAAGCCATAAACATGGATTACATTTCAAATGCATGTCAAAGAATATATTTAACTGATTTAATTTTTTAAATAAACATGGAAGAACACAAAAGGATGGATACAAATCTAGTTTTTAATAAATACATTTTTTTTTATTAAGTTCTCAACATGTAGAATTAAATCAAATTACAATGCTGTTGAAATTAGGACCACAATCTAGACAATCACCATTACCCAAACCAAGAGTGGACATGGACCATGACATTGAACTGTCTTAGGCAGGAATGCCCTACCTCTCAAGAACAGTGATAATAAAAAATAAATAGTTACACACACACAAGCTGCCTGTGGTATTGGTATTCATAAAGACAAAGTATATCAAAAGTAACAATACAAGACTTTCTACACCATGTGGTGTCAGTGAGGATTTGGCCTGGTTTGGTCATGAACTTGGGTCCCTCAGGTAACCTAAGTCAGGGAGGCGCTCAGTCAGTGGCTCACCATGGTCGGCTGGGCGGCATATGGATGCACCAATCGGTCCCAGAAAGGATTAGGAACGTATGGCTTCCACGGCCATGCTCCTAGACAGCCGGCTTCCTTCATGCCATGACCTGAAGGAATCCTCACCACATCAGGCTGAGGCTAAGAATCAGTGCACAAGGTTTGAGGAGGGATGCTACCAAAAATAACAAAGGGCACCTTGGCAGCAAGAGCCAAACCAGAAAGGCAATGAAGACTAAAGGTCCTTCAGCTCCAAGGCTACAGTGACATCCAAGCCACTGCCAAACGCTGTCCTTGTTGCCTGGGATGTGCTTGGCTTGTCCATTCCATCAGCAGCCTCTAGCAGCCTCACCTTCCCTCCAACGGCCGGTCCATCACTTCAATAAGCACCAGTCCACCTGGTCTCAGCCTGAGGGGAAAGCAGGACCTTAAGAATGAAGCACATCATTAGTTTACATGTGTCTCCCTTATCGTAGATCTTAGATCAATTCTTACTTTTACAAATCCACATTTCCTTTTGTGCAAATGGTTTCCATCTTTGCTTACTTGATTACCAATATTGCTGATAAGAAATATTCAAATTCAAAAGGGCTAATCAATTCTTTATTAGCATGACCATAGTATGTTACGTGTGTGTACGTACAATACAATAATACAAACAATGACAATGAGACTAATATATAATACAATAGTTACACATACTGTAGTGACCACTTGTCCTTTTGTTAAAACACGAAGTTTCCCTAATGTGTGTGTCACTCTTGGACAGACTGAAACGTTTTTGACGCTTGTTGCAGATGGAAGAATATAATGTCCACTCGAGGTTTGTTTGGGTTTGAAATTAAAGATGATTTATTTTCCTCTTTACAGAGATTCAGAAAACTTGCAATGTAATTAAATAAACAAAATAACACTCCCGTACGCAAGCAAGGTCTAAAGACTGTATGCTTCTCAGTCTGTCACGCCCCCTAGCGTGACGCACCTCTCCTTATATAGATACCTGCAGGGGATTGAGTACACTGCAGCCATTAGTAGACACACACCACCTGGTAAGGCCAATAAATAAATAGAATATAAAGAATTGGCTCCTACACATACATACATATACATACACACATGCCTAAATTTCCCTCGGGATCAATAAAGTATTTATCTACATATACATACATACGTATACACACAGACATTTGTATACATAATAGTATTTATAACTATTTATATTTATTAATAGTGTTTTAAAGGTTTAATTATTTTTGTAATTATCTTTTTATTTTCCTTTCCTTACAGGTTAATAAACAGACTTATACGTAGACAAGAAAAGAAAAAAGACAAATAAAAAGACAAAAAGACAAAATTGTGGGCCTGAGTCCAAAGAGGGATAATGGATGGACCTTCAGAACAGGTGGAAGTGGTTGGCATTAACATGACCGCATCTCCTCCAGCAGTCCTTAACATGACCGCATCTCCTCCAGCAGTCCTTAACATGACCGCATCTCCTCCAGCAGTCCTTAAGTCAAGTCAAGTCAAGTCAATTTTATTTGTATAGCCCTTAATCACAGTTATAGTCTCAAAGGGCTTCACATGCCACATGTTTACAACACCCCCCAAACCCTAGCCCCCCTAAGGGCAAGAAAAAACTCCCTTAATTACGTAGGAAGAAATCTTGAGAAGGAACACAGAGTAGAAGGGGATCCCTCCTTCCAGGGATGGTTCAGGAGTGCAATGGGTGCCATAAGTGACTTATAGTAATGTACAAAGTACAAAGATAATAATAATAATATACACAATATACAATTATTAAAATGAGAAGATGATTTGTGTGGTGCTGGCCGGTATCCTTCAGGTGGGGATCACAGCAGCACACTGGAAAACAGAAGCAGACTGCGGTCGGGTTAGATGGGGTAGGGTGGACATGGAACATGTAGAGAACCTCTAGTCTAGTACCTATCAGTCTGATGGTTAGATGGGGTAGGGTGGACATGGAACATGTAGAGAACCTCTAGTCTAGTACCTATCAGTCTGATGGTTAGATGGGGTAGGGTGGACAAGGAACATGTAGAGAATCTCTAGTCTAGTACCTATCAGTCTGATGGTTAGATGGGGTAGGGTGGACATGGAACATGTAGAGAATCTCTAGTCTAGTACCTATCAGTCTGATGGTTAGATGGGGTAGGGTGGACATGGAACATGTAGAGAACCTCTAGTCTAGTACCATCGGCAGCAGGGGTATGCTAGTGCTGACTAACGGGTCGATTTAGCTGTAATGAGAGCTGAGGGGCACTCCTAGGCACCAAACGACAATGTAAAAAGGTAGGTTTTAAGTTTAGATTTAAATATTTCAACAGAGTCTGCTTCCCTTATTACAGGTGGCAGACTGTTCCACAAATAGGGCGCACGGTAGGAGAACGCTCTATTCCCTGCTGATTTCTTTATGACTTTTGGGATTGATAGAAGGCCGGCTCCTGAAGACCGGAGGGGCCGAGAAGGACAATAGGGAACAATAAGGTCCTTCAGGTATGAGGGTGCTAATCCGTGTAGGATTTTATAAGTAAGTAGTAGCACCTTAAAATCTGACCTCGCATTAACTGCAAGCCAGTGGAGCGAGGACAGAATTGGAGTAATGTGGTCAAACTTTCTGGTCCTAGTCAAAAGTCTAGCAGCAGCGTTCTGCACAAGCTGGAGGCTTTTGGTAGCAGAGTTCGGTAACCCAGAAAACAGTGCATTACAGTAATCTAGTCTAGACGATATAAACGCGTGGATGAGTGTCTCTGCATCCGCGGCAGACAGCATTGGTCGTATTCTAGCAATGTTTCTAAGATGGAAAAATGCAGTTCTGGTTATATATTTTACATGTTGACTGAAAGATAGCGTCGGGTCGAACAGGACACCAAGATTCCTCACACAAGAGCTTTGGGCCACAGTAGAGCCCTCAAACAGCAGTGCGACATCTTCAAATAGTGGTCGTTGTTGCTTCGGACCGATGATTATCATCTCTGTTTTTCCTGTGTTAAGCTGCAGGTAGTTTTGGGACATCCATCTTTTAATTGCACTCAGGCAGGATTCAACTTTATGGATCTGGGAGGAGTCGTTTGACTTGATAGGAATATAGATTTGGCTGTCGTCAGCGTAGCAGTGAAAACTTATTCCATAACTGCGAATAATATCACCAAGAGGGAGCATGTAGATTGCAAAGAGCAGAGGACCAAGGACCGACCCTTGGGGAAGACCAAAGCTTAGGTTACAGTGATTCGATTGTGAATCATCACAAAGAACAAATTGCTTTCTATTTGTGAGGTAAGATCCAAACCAGAGAAGAGCCGAACCTTTAATGCCAACATAGTGTTGGAGACGATCAAGGAGAATGCTGTGGTCAATTGTGTCGAAAGCAGCACTAAGGTCGAGCAGCACCAGCAAGGAGCTTGCATTGCCGTCCATTGTAAGGAGAAGATCATTAACTACTCTAGTCACAGCAGTTTCAGTGGAGTAGAAGGTTCTAAACCCAGACTGGAAGGGTTCAAATAAATTGTTCACCATCAGATGATTGATGGTTTGGTCAGCTACAATTCTTTCCAGTACTTTCGAAAGGAAAGGAAGGTTAGAGATGGGCCGATAGTTGCTAAGTACTTCTGGGTCTAGGCCGGGCTTCTTCAGTAGAGGTTTTATCACAGCAGTCTTGAAGGTAGATGGAACTGTTCCAGTAGACAGGGATAGGTTCATGATGTTGAGCATAGTAGGCCCAACGACCGGGAAAAGTTCTTTAAGAACCTTGGTGGGGAGAGGGTCCAGCATACAGGTAGTGGGTTTAGAGGCCTGTGTTAGTTTAGCAAGTTCATCCAAGGAGATTGTGCTGAACTGCAGGAGGGTTTCTTCAGGAGGGACACATAGTGCCCCTCTTACATGATGTTCAGGATGATGGGGGGGAAGGCATCAATGTCTTTTCTAATAGTCTCGATTTTGTGCTCAAAGAATTCCGAGAAGTTTCTAGCAGAGAGAGAGGAGCCAACTGTTTGAGGTTGTTTTTGCGTCAGGCTTCTTACTGTGTCAAACAGAAACTTAGGGTTGTTCTTGTTTAAGTTGATAACACTTGAAAAGTAGGCGTTCCTGGAAGTAGTTAATGCAGCTTTATAGCTGAGCAGGCTGTCATGCCATGCAAGATGAAAGACTTCAAGTTTTGTTGAACGCCATTTGCGTTCTAGTCTTCTGCAGCTTTGTTTGAGGGTGCGAGTCTCCTCATTGAACCAAGGCGCTGGCCGTTTTGTGGTTCGCTTTTTAACAATAAGAGGAGCAGCAGAGTCGATGGCTGCAGATAAGGCCGTGTTAAAGTCTTCAGTAAGACTACCCACAGAGCCACTAAAGTCAGAGAGAGGAGCGAGTGAGAAGGATAACTTAGCTGCCATGGATGCAGTAGTTGCAGGGGTGATGCGACGGCAGCTATAGGTAGCCTGGCCCTCATCGCGGGGGCAAGATACCATCACCTTGAAAGTAAGAAGGAAGTGGTCAGATAAAGCTGAGGTGTAAGGTGAGATGGCCAGGTCTGAGATATCAACACCACGTGACAAGACGAGATCCAGAGTGTTTCCACCACTGTGGGTAGGGTGCTGGACAAGCTGTTTAAAGCCAAGGGCATCGGTTATAGAAAGAAAAACCTTTGCAAGAGGATCAGCCGGGTTATTAACATGAATGTTAAAATCACCAACAAGTAAAACACTGTCAGAATATGTTACAAGGTCAGCCGCAAACTCAGAGAACTCATCCACGAAACGTGTGTATGGGCCCGGTGGGCGGTATACTATAGCTAAGAAGAATGAATCTACTGCCCTTTCTGCTGTAGTAGGTACTGAGGAGCAGAAAGCAAGAACTTCAAAGGATGAAAAAGCATAGTTATTTTTCTGCTTCATGGAGAGGTTCGAGCTTGAGATTAAAGCCACTCCACCACCTTTTTTGGATTCTCGGGATAACTGTGTGCTAACATAGTTGGGTGGGGTAGCTTCGTTTAACGGTAGGTAAACATCTGGTTTTAACCATGTTTCACATGGGCCCAGGATGTCTATCCTATTTTCAACAACTAGATCATGGACCAAGAGCGCTTTAGTTGAAAGCGATCTGATATTTATGAATCCTATTCTAAGCTCTTCCAGAATATTAAGGTTTGAGGAAGTTGGATTGCAACGCATCTCAGTGGAAGAGTTTACAGGAACATTTTTGCAGATTTGCCTTCGCCTGCGGGTTTTACACCTCAGGACAGTGCGGGGCAGCTCCACAGTACTGATAGGTGTAGGTGTTCTATAAACCTCCAGTTTGCAGTTGCTGCTGCTGTGACCAGTATAAAAACCTAGAGGCACCTCAGTGTCAGCATTACGTGCTACATCACCCAGGCTAACTAACCTAGTTAACCCACTACATCACCCAGGCTAACTAACCTAGTTAACCCTCTACATCACCCAGGCTAACTAACCTAGTTAACCCACTACATCACCCAGGCTAACTAACCTAGTTAACCCACTACATCACCCAGGCTAACTAACCTAGTTAACCCACTACATCACCCAGGCTAACTAACCTAGTTAACCCACTACATCACCCAGGCTAACTAACCTAGTTAACCCACTACATCACCCAGGCTAACTAACCTAGTTAACCCACTACATCACCCAGGCTAACTAACCTAGTTAACCCACTACATCACCCAGGCTAACTAACCTAGTTAACCCACTACATCACCCAGGCTAACTAACCTAGTTAACCCACTACATCACCCAGGCTAACTAACCTAGTTAACCCACTACATCACCCAGGCTAACTAACCTAGTTAACCCACTACATCACCCAGGCTAACTAACCTAGTTAACCCACTACATCACCCAGGCTAACTAACCTAGTTAACCCACTACATCACCCAGGCTAACTAACCTAGTTAACCCACTACATCACCCAGGCTAACTAACCTAGTTAACCCACTACATCACCCAGGCTAACTAACCTAGTTAACCCACTGAGTCATCACCCAGGCTAACTAACCTAGTTAACCCACTCAGTATTCTAGACTCTGCAACGTGGGCTAGTATGTTGCTAGCAGGTTCACTAATTGCCTGCGTCCCAGCATGCTGTAGGTGCATAAGTCACGCCTGGCTAAGACATCTATCTATGTTTTCTGACATAATTGAGGCGCCTAACCCAGTAGGGTGAAGGCCGTCTCTCATCAGCATGCCAGGGCGGTCCCACATGGAGGACCAGTTATCTACAAAACCTAAGCCCTGCTCTTCACTATATCGTGCCAGCCAACGATTCAGGAAAAATAGTCTACTATAACGCTCATCATTATTACTCCTGGTAGGTAGAGGACCAGAGAGAATTAATCGATGCCGACACATCTTTCTGGCGAAGTCACACAGTATAGCTATGTTACTTTTAGTGACTTCTGATTGTCTCATCCTAGTATCGTTGGTGCCGACATGAATTACAATGTTGTCAAAACTAGTGTCGGTGTTGGGTGCGTCTAATCTAACACCGTGTGTGTTCTTACCACATGCCAGCACCCTAAGATTAGCTTCGATGTCGGGAGCCCTGGCCCCTGGTAAGCACATCACGTCAGCTGGCATGTGTAGTTTAACTTTACGCGTAACAGAGTCGCCTATGACTAGTGTCTTCCCCCCGAAAGAGACTTGCGAGGAGGGTTGCCTGCCTTCGCAAGGGGTGCTGCCGACAGGGAGCCCTGGACGGAGCTAATGCTAATGTTAGCGTTAACGTTATGAGACCGCCTGGCAGGTCTCTTCTCTACACTCTCTGGTGTGTCTGTCTTTTCTATGGACGCTATCTTTTCCTCCTCTAGTTGACAGATACGTCTCTCTAGGAGAGCTATCTTATCTACAAGGAAGGCACAGGAGCAGGAGCAACAGGAGTCCATACTTACCTTGTTTGATGCGACGAACGTGGGGACAGATACAATACAAAACAGCAATCGGTGTTAACAGAAACGATCGCTAAACAACAGTCGGATTATATAATAACAACAGCGAACTTTAGAAGGATACTGATACGGCTGACGGGAACCTGGTAGCCGAACCAAACAAACCAACTATCCGGAAGCAGCGTCACCGCGTCACCGCTTAACATGACCGCATCTCCTCCAGCAGTCCTTAACATGACCGCATCTCCTCCAGCAGTCATTAACATGACCGCATGTCCTCCAGCAGTCCTTAACATGACCGCATCTCCTCCAGCAGTCCTTAACATGACCACATCTCCTCCAGCAGTCCTTAACATGACCGCATCTCCTCCAGCAGTCCGTCCCAGTTTCACTAAACTTCTTTTGAGCAGGCGTGATGAAGAACCTGACCGGGTTCTTCCATTCAAACTCCCTCCAGGTCGGGGAATTGGTTGTTTTCCATTGTTGTTTACATATTTGTCCCCCTTCTTCTGTCCTAATAGTAACATCTGCTTCTCACTTCCACTTCCTTGATGTAGGATGTATCTGTCTTTCGAGTTCTGTAAACCACTATATATTTTTGCTATTAACCTTCTACACTGTTCCGAATTGTACGCATCTACAAATGCCCTCAACACGCCTTGTTCTATGATTTTTATATGTACTTTTGTGATTTTCTGGTTCAAATAATGCCGTATTTTGAGATACCTGTAGAAATCATGCTTTCCAGTCCATGTTTTAGCTTTTCAAAGCATTCTATAGTCCCCTTGGTATACAATGTGTAGTAACATGTGAGTCACTTTTGCTTCCATCCCTCGAATCCCCCCTCTCCTCTATTTGGGATAAAGTCTGAGTCATTTAAGTCTTTTATCTTTAACATTTCGTTCCATATCTGAAGTGGCAGCCTGATCCATGGATTGTCTGTCAGTCAAGTTCCCGTCTCCAATCAAAGCCTGCAAAGCTCCTCCTTCACCAAGTCACTCTCTATGTCCCTCCATTTAGCATTGTACCAGCATACTAAGGGTCTTAATTGAGCTGCATTGTAGTAGTCTCTGAGGCAGTGGAGAGCCATTCCCCCTTTCTCTTTCAATAGTTTTAGTGTTTTGAGTCTGATTCTGGGCCTTTTCCCCTGCCACACAAATCTAGAGATCATTCTGTCCCACTCTATGACTTGTTTCTCAGTGACTACAGGAAGTGTCTGGAAGAGATACAGGAGCCTTGGTAGGACATTCATTTTTATAGAGTCTATTCTAGAGCTTAGGCCCAGAAAAGGCAACAGGTTCCACCTTGCTATGTCTGCTTTCATTCTTGAAATCAAAGGCTGGTAGTTAGTTTCAGCTTTTCCAGATCTCTTGGAATATCTCCTCCTAGGTACCTCATGAAATCCCATTCCCACTTAATGTTGTATTTTTCCCTTATTTCTTGAGAGGGGTTATAATTGAACGTGAGGGCCTGTGTTTTTTTAACATTTAGCTTATTATCTGATAATGAGCCATATGACTCCAGACTCTCCATCAGCTCAGGGAAAGATGGCTCCGGTTGGGTCAGATATATCAGGACGTCCGCAAATAAGGATATTGTCTGTTGGCCTCCAGCCATGTCCACTCCTTTAATGTCATCATTCTGTCTCATCCACTGGCTTAGTGGTTCTATGAAGATGGAGAAGAGTTATGGGGTCGCTGGTAACCATGACGACAGCCCCTTTGTAGTATGAAAGAGTTTGATAGGTCCCCATTAATCTTTACCTTTGCTGATGGTTTGTCATAAAACATCTGAATGGTCCTATTTATAATTTTGTGAAATCCAAATCTTTCCAACACCTTATATAAAAATTTCCATCTGACGCCTTCGAACGCCTTTTCTGCATCTATCCCTACCAATAATGATTTAGTCTTTCTCAATTGTATGTGTCTTATAATGTGCAGTGTTCTCCTGACGCTATCCTGTGTCTGTCGTTGAGTTATAAACCCAGTTTGGTCCGTGTTGATAATCACTGGTAGAATGTTCTCTATTCTTTTGGCTATAATTGATGTGAATCATTTATCATCTTGATTCAGAACACTAATTGGCATAAAGTTGGAACAGTCTAATTGATCTTTACCTTCTTTTGGTATTATTGAAATTGTGGCCTCCCTCAATGAAGATGGGATCACCCCCTTTTGTAACACAAAGTTGAATGTTCTCAGTAGAATTGGATCTAATGTTTCTCTAAAGCAGCGGTTCTCAAACTGTGGTCCGCGGACCACTGGTGGTCCGCGGGGGTACTGCAGGTGGTCCGTGGAAAAAAGCTGAATAAAATCCACTTTTTACTCTCAAGGATTTTCGGAGACCACCTCATATGTGACTTGCTCCATCGAATATATTTGAATAGTAATACATATAAAATCATTGCCAGTGTTATCAGTTGCAAGTGTGTATTTGTTGTAAAAATTACGAAAACAGCCTGTGTGTGAGGGGCAGCGCCGTGTGTGTGGGAGAGAAGCAGCGCTGTCTACTTATTTGCAATGACGTAGCTCAAGCATTTATGCAACTTGATTTGAAGAGGGGCAGCACCGTGTGTGTGTGTGTGTGTGTGTGTGTGTGTGTGTGTGTGTGTGTGTGTGTGTGTGTGTGTGTGTGTGTGTGTGTGTGTGTGTGTGTGTGTGTGTGTGTGTGTGTGTGTGTGTGTGTGTGTGTGTGTGTGTGTGTGTGTGTGTGTGTGTGTGTGTGTGTGTGTGTGTGAGAGTGAGAGAGCGCGCGCGCCAGGAATAATGCCGAAGCGGTGTGCATACAAGATCCGTTTATTCGCCATGCTTGTATAATCAGAATATTGTTTGCATAAGTAGGCTATATTTTTCGTTTCGTTTATTTAATAAGTACATTTCAGGACAACTTTGGGAATTTAGTTTGTTTGTTATGAGTTTTAAATAGATTTTGAAAGTGGAGAGAGAGAGAGAGAGAGAGAGAGAGAGAGAGAGAGAGAGAGAGAGAGAGAGAGAGAGAGAGAGAGAGAGAGAGAGAGAGAGAGAGAGAGAATGTCACATTATATAATGACTGTGTGTGTGCGTTTGTGTATTTTTTTGCGTTTGTGTGTATTGTGTTTGTTTCCCGGGGAACACACGAGAAACACCGGCTGTTGTTATGCCTGCTGCCTGTGACGTTAAGTTGCTCCGTTTTCCGCTTGTAATTATTCCGTTACAAGCTTCAAAGTTGTATTTATCATCTCTGAATTTGCCGAAACAAGTTTAATATTCTGAAAGCCATGACTTTGTTTATTTGAAATCAGATGAAAACAAACTCTCACGGACCCTGCCGTGTTACTTATGATTAATATAGGCCTTACATTCATCATTTCAGCCGGAGGGAGGGGGGGCTGCACTGCGGAAGAGCAGAGTGCAAGTGAGAGCTCTCATCTTCCCACGTGTGCGTGCAACACCACAAACATGGATCGGTGGCTAGCATCAGGTGGTCTGAAGAGAAAAGATGTTAACGTTAATGAAGATCATGAGAGTGAGTCGGAGGCATCTACAAGCCAGATTCCGCCAAAAAAAAGGGAATGTGAAATACTTAGAACTGGGATTTACATACACAGGCACCGAAGATGAGCCTTTGCCATTATGCGTTCTGTGCTACGAGACACTAGCTAACGAGAGCCTAAAACCAGCTAATCTTCGCCGTCACCTTGAGACAAAGCATGGAGAGTTGAAGTCCAAGCCAGTTGAGTTTTTTAAAAACAAGCTCCAAGAATTTCACAGTAGCAAGAACATCATGGAATCCACATCTACAGGTAGCAACAATGCTAAAGCAGTGGAAGTCTCATACAGATTGTCAAGAATTATCGCAAAAAATGGGAAAGCGCATACACTCGGTGAGGAGGTGGTGCTGCCATCAATTAAGGTGGCGGTGGGTGTTATGCTGGGTGAAAAGGCATGCAAGCAAATGGACTTGATTCCATTGTCAGACAGCACCGTACAGCGCAGAATTTAGGAAATGGCCAGCAATGTGAATGACCAGCTAATAGCGCGGATAAAAGCCAGTCGATTTTTTTGCACTACAGTTGGATGAATCAACTGACATAGCTAACCTTGCCAACCGGCTCTCTTATACGTAAGGTATGAACACAACAGAGAAATAGAGGAGGACTTTCTCTTTTGTAAATGTTTGCCATCACACATGTTGAACAGTTTCATAACGGAACATAGGATTGATTGGTCAAAATGCGTGGGCATTAGCACAGACGGGGCAGCAGCCATGTTAGGCCGACACAGTGGGCTTGTTAAACGTGTACAAGCAGTGGCTCCACAAACTAAATCAATCCACTGCAGCATCCACAGGGAGGCTCTCGCTGCCAAAAAAATGCCTCCTGATCTCAAAACTGTTCTGGATGAAGCAGTACGAACGGTCAATTTGATCAAGGCCCGTCCACTGAATGCCCGGTTGTTTGATGTTTTATGCGATGAGATGGGCAGTGATCACCGGCAATTACTTGTGCACACCGAGGTCCGGTGGCTATCGAGAGGAAAGGTGCTTGCGCGGCTCTACGAGTTGCGCGATGAAGTGAGAATGTTTTTACTTGACTCAAAATTTGAACTTTCAGATCGCTTCAGTGATGCCCCGTGGATTGGCATACCTGGCAGATATTTTTGAGCATTTGAATGGACTCAATCGGAGTCTTCAGGGGAAGTCAGTGACACTTTTTCACGTGCAAGACAAAGTTGAAGCTACAATCAAGAAGATGGAGATGTGGGCCAGGCGCCTGGAGCAGTCAAACTATGACTCGTTTGCAAACCTATCCGATTTTTTGGACACCGCGGAAATGCAGCTTCCAAATAATGTGAAAAATGATGTCAGGGAGCACTTGCACAGTTTGAAAACACAGCTACGGATGTACTTCCCTATCCCTGACACAACTGCGAACTAGATCAGAAATCCATTTGCGACCCTGGACGATGACATCCTCGCAAACCTTACGTCCAGAGAGCAAGACAGCCTTGTTGAACTGTCCTGTGACAGTGCTTTAAAAGTGGATTTTTCTCAGAGATGCCTGCCTGCCTTTTGGCTAAAAGCTGCTTCAGAATACCCAGAGCTGTCCGACAAGGCCTTGATGTTTCTTATGCCCTTTCCTACCACTTACCTCTGTGAGTCGGGATTTTCATCACTGGTCTCGTTGAAGACAAAATATCGGAATAGACTTAACATTGAACCAGATCTCAGATTGAAGCTGTCATCGCTGGAACCTGACATCCAGATGTTGACGTCTGCGAAGCAACATCATCCATCTCATTAGCTGAGTGATAAGGTTAGCTTGGACTTGCTGTGCGTGTGCGTTGTTTTGAGTTTAATTAGCCTATAATTGCACAAAATCAGTTATTTTATTTATTATTTCCTTATTACACATGTTTATGTTAATTTATTTTATATTCAGTGTGATAAGATTATTTGTTTCCACTGGACTTGCTGTGCGTGTGTAACATGGTTGTTTTGAGTTTAATTAGCCTATAATTGCACAAAATCAGTTATTTTATTTATTATTTCCTTATTGTACACGGATACAATCGGATGTTGAAAGAGCTGAAGCTGCAGTTCATGTTCACTGATGCAGCTGTTGTGTTCTATGAGTGGATGCAGATTTGAATATATGGTCAAGGACCAAAAGAAAAAAAGAAGTTGTCCGCCGTCCTCTTTGAGAAACAGACACAACGCAGACAGACACCGGTCACACGTGCAACAAAAGTATCGGATAGGCTTCAATTTACTTTTGATTGTCTATAATTAACTATAAAAAAATATCTGCGTTTTAACACTACGTTTATATGTACTTATTTTTACGGTTTGCATATGAGGTGGTCCGCGAAAATCCTTGATGATAAATAGTGGTCCGCAGAAACAAAAAGTTTGAGAACCCCTGCTCTAAAGGACTCATACCACTCCGAGGTGAACCCGTCTGTGCCAGGGGACTTTCCAGGCTTTTGTCTACCTATAGCTGCATTTAACTCTTCCTGTTTGATTGGGCTGATGAGCCTTCTGTTTTGGGACATCGGGAAATCGGTCCGGAGGTAAACACTGGAGAGTCTTGCATTAGTCAAGGAACAATCTGGCAAAGTATGAGTGTGCGGGGTAGACTTAAATAGGCCGGCTGATTATCATGCGCTGCAGGTGTGGGGAAATTGTAAATGCGTGTTGACGCTGCCCCCTAGTGGAGGCAGGGTAAATAGCCATTGTGACAAAAACCCCCCTTAAGGGACGGCTCCTGACGTCCCCAAAAACAACAATAACCACAAAAAACAAAACAAAAAACTGTCCTACTGAGTCGAGTGGGTGGTGGGGGCCTGGAGGAGGGTCAGTACTCGTCAGAGACGTCCATGTCCACCTCCTCCTCCTCCTCCGCTTCCTGAGGGTTCCCGCTCTCCTCCGAGGAAGGCCCCTCCCCATCCTCCTCGGAGGTGTCTGACCCCGAGGAACGTAATCTCTGTGGTGGTGCCGGCTGCCGAAGCGGTTGACCTGGCTGGCTGTTCAGGGTGGCGTTGATGGAAACGCCTAATGAGGTCCTTGTCTAAAACATGCCGGGCCGGAACCCACGACCTCTCCTCCGGGCCATACCCCCTCCAATCGACCAGGTACTGGAGGCCCCTCCCACGACGAGTAGGCGGCGGACGGAGTAAACCGGGCCGCCATCGATGACTCTGGGTGGCGGTGGAGGTGGAGCAGCCGGGACCAGCGGACTCACCCTAGCTGGCTTGACCCTGGACACATGAAAGGTCGGGTGAATCCGCATAGACCGGGGCAGCTTAAGCCTAACTGCCACCGGGTTGACGACCTTCAGGACCTTGAAAGGGCCAATAAATCTAGGCGCCAACTTGTTGGACTCCACCCGCAATGGTATGTCCCGAGTGGACAGCCATACCTTCTGGCCCACCTGGTAGGTAGGGCCCTCGGAACGACGGCGGTTGGCGGTTGAAGCGTACCGGTTGGCCGAGCGGAGGAGCGAAGCTCTGGCTTGGGTCCAGGTCCGACGGCAGCGACGGATGAAGGCCTGGACAGACGGGCAGGAGACATCCTTCTCCAGGGCCGGGAACTGTGAACTGGGGCCCCCGGTCGGAGACCACGTCGGTGGCGAGACCATGTAGCCGGAAGACATGACTCAAGACTAGTTCAGCTGTCTCCTTGGCCAAGGGGAGTTTGGGCAGGGGAATGAAGCCATCTTGCTGAACCGATCCACCACCGTCAGGATGGCGATGTGTCCATTGGACAGTGGCAGAACGGTAACGAAGTCCAGGGATATGTGGGACCAGGGACGATGGGGCACAGGCAAAGGCTGTAGGAGACCCGCAGGAGCCCGATGAGAGGGCTTATGCTGGTTGCAAACCGGACAGGCGTTGACAAACTCCCGAGTGTCCTCCTCCATGTAGGTCCACCAGAACCTCTGCTGCAGGACCCCCTTGGTGCGTTGAATCCGGGGGTGGCAGGAGAGCCGGGAGTTGTGGGCCCAAATGAAGTCATCAGACCTCAACGGCTGGGGAACAAACAGACGATTAGGAAGGCAGGTGTCAGGACCCTCGGCGAGCTCCCCCCCCTCCACAAACTGACGTGACGAGTGTCGGCCTTGACGTTATGGGACCCAGGACGGTAGGCGAGGGAGAAATTGAACCTTGTAAAAAAAAGGGACCACCTGGCCTGTCGGGAGTTCAGCCTCCTGGCGGACTGGAGGTACTCCAGGTTCTTGTGGTCAGTCCAAACCAGGAAGGGAATCTTGGTCCCTTCAATCCAGTGGCGCCATTCCTCCAAGGACAACTTCACCGCTAAGAGCTCCCGATTCCCGATGTCGTAGTTTCTCTCCGCCGGTGTTAGTCGCTGAGAGAAAAACGCACAAGGGTGGAGCTTCTGGTCATCGGCAGACCGCTGAGACAGGATGGTCCCTACCCCCACGTCGGAGGCGTCCACCTCCACCACAAACTGTCTCTCAGGATCCGGGACTAGGAGGATGGGAGCGGAGGTAAACCGAGCCTTGAGTCCTTGGAAGGCCTCCTCTGCTGAGGAAGACCACTGGAACGAGACCTTGGTGGAGGTGAGGGCCGAGAGCGGAGCAGCTACTGTGCTGTAGCCGCGGATGAACCTCTGATAGAAATGAGCAAACCCGAGGAAGCATTGCAGCTGCTTGCGGGACTCAGGAGCAGGCCATGATGTAACCGCGGAAACCTTGGTTGGGTCCATCTGCATGGTCCCTTGTCCCACAATATACCCCAGGAACGAGACGGAGGAGGAATGGAACTCGCAATTCCCCGTCTTCACAAAAAGGGAGTTCTCGAGGAGGCGCTGGAGGACTGCCTGGACATGGTGTACATGCTCCTTCCTGTCCTTCGAAAAATGAAGGATGTCGTCCAGGTAAATGCTTGTCGAGCATGTCCCTCAACACGTCGTTAACCAACGCCTGGAACACTGCCGGGGCGTTGGTAAGACCAAACGGCATCACCAGATATTCGTAATGGCCGGTGGACGTGTTGTAGGCCGTCTTCCACTCGTCCCCCTCCCGGATCCGGACCAAGTGGTAGGCGTTCCGCAGATCCAGCTTGGTGTAGATCACGGCTCCCTGTAGCAACTCAAAGGCGGATGATATCAGTGGGAGCGGGTAACGATTCTTAATTGTGATGTCATTAAGGCCCCTGTAGTCTATGCAGGGCCTTAATGACTTGTCCTTCTTCTCCAAAAGAAGAACCCCGCTCCAGCCGGTGAAGACGAGGGACGGATAATTCCGGCCACCAGAGAGTCGCTGATGTAGGCCTCCATGGCCTCTCTCTCAGGTGCGGACAGGGAATACAGACGGCCCTTCGGGGGCGACGTACCAGGGTGGATGTCAATGGCACAATTGTACAGGCGGTGAGGGGGTAACAACGTTGCTTTGGCCTTGCTGAACACCTCCCGAAAATCGTGGTACTCCACCGGTACCCGGGCCAGGTCCGGAGCAGGGGAGGAACAAACAGAGCGCTGGGGCGCGGCGGCCTGCTTAAGGCAGACCTGATGGCAGGAGGGACTCCACCCCACAATGGCTCCCGTGGCCCAGTCGATGTGAGGGTTATGGCGGCGGAGCCAGGGGTAGCCCAGGATCAGGGGGAGCTGAGGGGACCGCAAGAAGAAGATGTAGAATTGGATAGTTTCATGGTGGTTACCGGATAAAAGCATGCGGACCGGCGTGGTCTGATGGGAGACGGTCCCCAGGAGATGGCCATCCAGGGCATTTGCCGGAACGGGACAGGGTAGGGGAACGTAACCGATGCCCAACTGCAGCGCGAGGTTCTCATCGATGATGTTGACATCGGAGTTTGGAGTATGGCGCCGTACGAGATGGCTGCCGTGTCGTGAGCTCCCGCACGACGACGCAGTTTTTTGTTATTTATTGTTTTTATCGCAACTATTTTAGTCCAGGAAGTTAGCAGCACGTTCACTTATAACTTTTGCACACTTCGGGAGATCAGATCGACAGTCGCTCAGAGTTGTCCCGCCCGAAGTCACAGCTGGATTATCCCCCACCCTCTTGGGCACGATTACACGCAAGCGTCGCCGGAGGAAGCGAGGGAAGCGAGCCGGCGTGCTAGTCAGGCTGAGACGTTGATCCGATCGCCCCCCACTACCCACCATTCTACTGGCTAATGTACAGTCTCTGGACAATAAGTTAAGCGAGCTACAGGCTCGTATTCAATTCCACCAGGAAACTAAGGACAACTGTATCATCTGCCTTACGGAGACATGGATGTCAGAGGGGGTTACCGACGCAGCTATCGAGCCGACGGGATTTTCCGTCCACTGGGCGGACAGAACAAAGGCTCTCTCCGGTAAAGATTGCGGAGGGGGGGTATGTCTCATGATTAACAGATCTTGGTGCAACCAAAGTCATGTACATCCCCTCAAGTCTTTCTGTTCCCCGGACCTGGAGTACCTGATGCTTATGTGCCGTCCATACTGGCTACCTCGGGAGTTTACAGCGGTAACCGTGAGCGCTGTTTACATTCCCCCACAAGCCAACACGGACACAGCGCTGAAGGAACTGTATGGGGCTATCAGTGAACAGGAGTCGGCACACCCTGAGGCTGCTCTCATCGTGGCAGGGGACTTCAGCAAGGAGAAGCTGAAGAAGGTTCTCCCGAAGTTCTACCAACACATAACGAGCAACACACGGGGTGAGCGGATCCTCGACCACTGCTACACTCCGTTCCGTGATGGCTACAAGGCCCTCCTCCGCCCACCATTCGGCAAATCAGACCACCGCTCTATCCATCTACTCCCGTCCTATAGGCAGAGACTGAAGCAGCAACCGATCGCTGTGAGGGAGGTCCAATGCTGGTCAGACCAATCGGACTCTATGCTACAGGATTGTTTTAATTGCACTGACTGGCACATGTTCCGCGTTGCCTCGGACAATAACATCAACGAGTACGCGTCGTCGGTCACCGGGTTCATCAAGAAGTGCATAGATGACGTTGTTCCGACCAAGTCGGTTCGGATATACCCCAACCAGAAACCATGGATTAACGGCAATGTTTTTTGCTCGGTTCGACATGAACGGCAGCCCGCCGAAGCCAGCGCCGCCTGAGGAGACCAGCCTGCTGAACATCTCGGAGGCCGATGTGCGCTGCACCTTCAAGCGGTTGAACATCCGTAAGGCGGCAGGCCCCGACGACATCCCGGGCCGCGTTCTCGGAGCATGCGGACCTCCTGTCGGACTGCTGCCAGGTGGTGAGGATAGGCAGCACCACCTCAGAGCCACTGACCCTCAACACGGGAGCCCCCCAGGGATGCGTGCTGAGCCCTCTCCTCTACTCCCTCTACACCCACGACTGCATGCGGCTATGCACAGCTCCAACGTCATCGTCAAGTTTGCTGACGACACGACAGTGATGGGCCTGATCGCCGGCGACCACGAGACATCCTACAGGGAGGAGGTCGGATCGCTGGAGCAGTGGTGCCAGGAGAACAGCCTAGCCCTCAACGTCTAGAAGACCAAGGAGCTGATCGTGGTTTTCAGGAAGCAGAGGGGAGAGCACAGCCCTATCTCCATCGACGGTGTTGCAGTAGAGAGGGTCAGCAGTTTCAAGTTCCTCGGCGTGCACATCTCCGAGGACCTCACATGGTCCACGCACACCACACACGTGGTGAAAAGGGCCCAACAATGCCTGTATTTCCTCAGGTGTCTGAAGAAATTCAGCATGGGCCCCCGCATCCTGAGAACATTCTATAACGGCACCATTGAGAGTGTTCTTACAGGGTGTATCACCGCCTGGTACGGGAACTGCACCGCACTCGAGTGCAGAGCGCTTCAATGGGTGGTGCGGACGGCCCAGTATATCGTTGGAGGTGAGCTCCCCTCCCTCCTGGATATATACAACCAGCAGTGCGTGGCCAAGGCCAAACGCATCATAAAGACATCGCCCACCCCAGCCACAAACTGTATTCACTTTTACCGTCAGGCAGGCAATATCGCAGTATCAAGTGCTGTACAAATAGACCCCGAGATAGCTTCCACAGTCAGGCCATCAGGCTGCTGAACAAGGCCGTATAGCATATAACAATGTATATTTTATTACATTGATTTATATATACATATTGCACTTTTCTGTGCCGATATATTGCATTTTATAAATTGCATTTTTATTTTATATATTTAACTTTATACAGTTATATACTTTTTACTTTTACTTGTTTTATTCTATTCTGTTTTTATTCTATTTTATCTCATTTTTATAACTGCTGTCTGTCGTCGGGTTTTGCACATAAGATTTTCACTCACTGCTTTACACTTGTGTAAACTGTGAAGTGACAATAAACTGGACTTGACTTGACTTGACACAGGTTGGTTCTTTGAAACGGGAGTTTATTCTTGTAGCCTCCCTTCTTCCGTTACGCCGTGAGAACTCGTTGGCTGCTTGTTGTGAAAGGAGGTTAGAATCTTTAAAGTTCCTTTTCTAAAAAACTTTGTTACAATGATAACTTTATAACGGTCTGCAGCAGAGCTTCCATAAAGACATCAACCCACGTTGAGTTGTCCAGTGTATCAACAAAACATGCAGTACCAGTGCATGAACAAACATTAGTTCCTAGGCACAAGAAACAACACACACATATAAAACCAAACTGTATTAAATCATGCCATATTTTGACAATTGTAATATTACATGAAATAAAGTATTTATTGTGTTTTCAGTGTGTATGACTATACTCTCATGTATGGGACTTAAGTGGCCTGAAGTAAGGTGACTACCTTATGAATAGGTCTTTCGAGGTAGACTAGTCTAGTGTGTGGTTTTCCTTTATCAAGTGTAGTGTCACTGACTAGTAACTTCAGCTTTCGCACTAGGCCGTCTGTTCCAGCGTGAGTTTCTACAACTCTGGCGAGCTTCCACTCGTTTCTTGGTAGGTTGTTGTCTCGCAGAATGACAATGTCATCTACTTGTGAAATTTGTGAGGCCTTTGGCCATTTCTGCCGCTGTTGGAGGTTTAGCAGGTATTCACGTTTCCATCTTTGCCAGAATTCATTGGCTAGGAACTGCACTCTTCTCCATCTCTTGCGCAGATAGAGGTCTTCTTTACAGAACACTCCAGGAGGGGGCTAATAACTGATGACTTCATGGTTATTATGTTATTATATTATGGGAGTGAGAGCTTCTGGACCGGTAGGATCATGGAGGTGTTCAACACTTAATGGCCTGCTGTTAATTATTGCCATTATTTTGTAAAGAAATGTTAAAAGAGTTGTGGTGTCAAGTCTGCTTGCAGACTTGTCGAGCATGACTGTCAGAATGCTTTGAATCGTTCGGATTCGGCGTCCCAGACTCAGACAGGAAAATTCATTGCAAATTCACAACCAATTGCTTTTTGCAGTTCCTGATCCATTCCTTTGAGCAACTCAGAAAACTCCCTCCTGGCACCAATGAAGTTTGTTTCATGGTCGCATCGTAATTGACGCACAGGACCTCTGATTGCTACCATTGTTGGAAGTGCATTCATGAAGGAATCTGTTGTCAAATCGTCTAGCGTCTCTATATGCACCGCTCTGGAGCATAGGCAGGTAAACAACAATCCATATCGTTTTTCCTCCTTTCTTCCTTCCTTCACAATAAAGGGACCAAAACAATCTATACCGCAGTACGTAAACGGAGGGGATGTCTCGGTTAAGACCTGGCTCAAAAGGCCCCAACAAATAGGAGACACACCATGTCAACGGTTATCAAAATACGTTTATTTTGAACAAACAATTCAAAACAACCAACAGCCGGGTGCCTGCAGGGAAAAACAGAGAGAGAGAGAGAGAGAGAAAGAGAGAGAGAGAGAGAGAGAGAGAGAGAGAGAGAGAGAGAGAGAGAGAGAGAGAGAGAGAGAGAGAGAGAGAGAGAGAGAGAGAGAGAGAGAGAGAGAGAGAGAGAGAGAGAGAGAGAGAGAGAGAGAGAGAGAGAGACTTTAAATAGCTGCAGGGCACCAGACCCAGGTGCCCTGAGTTACTGCAATCAATGCAATCAACACAGCACAGACAGGACAGCCACGCCCTCTCTACTGATACCCCCAGCGGCATCACAGCCCCCCCCTTAAGACGGAGGCCCCAAAGGGATCTCCGGAAAAACCAACACAAAATATCCGGGCCCAGAGAGACTTCCTACCCCACCGGGGCACGAGAGAGAGCATCCGCCGCAACGTTGTCCTTGCCCTTAATGTGTCGAATGTCCAAACTATAGGACTGCAGAAACAGGGCCCACCTCATCAACCGCCGGTTCGGACAGTTAAGTGAACAGAGAAAGGTAAGGGGGTTATGGTCGGTGTAAACTACAACTGGGCTACTCCCAAAACCCACATACACCTCAAAGTGCTGGAGGGCCCATATTAAAGCCAATGCCTCCTTTTCGATTGTCGAGTAATTGAGTTGGTACGAATTAAACTTCTTTGAGAAGTAACAAACTGACCTATCCACCTCTTGCAGCAAAACCGCACCCGCCCCAACATGACTAGCATCAACCTCCAGTTTGAACGGCTCATCCAGGCGCGGGACAGCGAGCACCGGAGCACAACAGGGTCCTCACATTCTCAAACGCCACCTGACACTGGTCAGACCAAACCAACTTGACTGTACCACTGTGGAAAAGTTCTTACAAAAGGCGCGATAGTACCCGACCAGACCTAGGAACCGCATGAGTTCCTTCTTAGTAGTGGGCACAGGAAACTGCAAAACGGCCCGCACCTTCGCGTCTACTGGACGAACTTGCCCCTGTCCGACCACCCGGCCAAGGTACGTCACTGTCGCCCTAGCGAACTCACACTTGGCCAGGTTAACAGTGAGATGCGCCTCAGCCAGGCGACAGAACAGAGCACCAATGCGTTGGATGTGGTCATCCCATGTGTCACTAAACACAACTACGTCGTCAAGATAAACAGCCACCCCCTCAAGACCTACTACCACCATGTTCAAGAGGCGCTGAAATGTCGCTGGCGCATTACAAAGCCCAAAACTCATTAATGTATAATCATACAGACCGAAAGGTGTAACAAACGCTGAAATCTTTTGCGCACGCGCTGTCAAAGGAACTTGCCAGTACCCCTTTAACAAGTCGAATTTACTTACGAATCTAGCAGAGCCCACCAAGTCAACACAATCCTCCATCCGTGGTAACGGATAAGAATCTGTTTTTGTCACCTTATTAACCTTACGATAGTCGTTACAAAACCGTGGAGACCCATCTGATTTGCCAACCAGTAGGCTAGGCGACGCCCAACTGGAGAACGACTGTACTGCAATCTGATTGTCCAACATATACTGGACCTCAGCCTCCAGTACCCTACGCTTATCTGCAGGGCAACGATAAAATCGCTGCTTAATTGGAGGACTGTCCCCCACGTCGATATCATGCTCCACGAGAGTTGTGCGCGATGGCGTATCGCCGAACAGTACCACAAATTTCCTGATTAAAGCCACCAACTCGTCTCTCTGTGCTGCATGTAAGTGACTCAACAAGAGGTCCAACTGGCATAAAGACTCCGAATTCCTCAGCTTACCCGACATAACAGGTTCATCTGGTGCCTTAACATCACACTCCTCAGCCAAGCCTGGAGCTGAAAGCACAGAATCAACCATCATTATGGGACCAACAATCAACTTTTTAACCATGAAGCTATCCCCAACGGTATCACGAGCATAGTATGGTTTAAGAAGGTTGACATGACACAGTTAGGACAACTTCCTCCGATTTGGAGTAGAAATCAAGTAGTTTTACTCTGACACTTTACTTTCAACAGTGTACGGGCCGGAAAACTTAGCTTTGAATGGCAAGACCTGCAGTGGCATTAGAGCCAACACCTGATCCCCTGGGCTGAATTCACGATACTCTGCTTTACGGTCATAGAGTCTCTTCATATTAGCCTGAGCACCAGCTAAATTTTTCCTGGCCCTTTCCACCGCTACATACAGGCGATGACGAAAGCCCTGTACATAGTCCACTCAATTCTTAGGTGGGTCACTCTCAACCAAGCCATCCTGGAGAACAGCCAATGGACCACGCACCGTATGCCCAAAAACTAAATCATTAGGGCTGAACCCTGTACTTTCTTGAACGACTTCCCTGGACGCCAACATGAGCCATGGAAGTCCCTCCTCCCAGTCCTTCCCCATCTCCATACAATAAGCACGCAGCATGGACTTCAATGTTTGGTGAAACCGTTCCAGCGCACCCTGGCTTTGGGCATGGTAGGCCGACGCACGGTTATGCCTCACCCCCAGCTGCTGCAGGATCTGTTTGAACATATGGGTCAAAGTTGGTACCCTGGTCGCTTTGAATCACACGTGGGATTCCAAATGTGGAGATGAACTGGGTTAGAGCCCTAACTACTGGCTTCACTGAAATGGAGCACAAGGGAAATGCTGCAGGATACCTTGTAGTCTGGCACATTATAGTAAGCATTTACGCACAACCAGACTTAGATGGAGGCAACGGCCCCACACAATCTATGATCAAATGCTCAAAAGGTTGGCCAAGGGCTGGAATGGGACTGAGGGGCGCAGGCTTCACCACCTGACTTGGTTTACCAGTGAACTGGCATATGTGGCATGCTTTAATGTAACTTGCAATATCGCGCTTCAACCGAGGCCAGAAAAAATAGCGTAGGACACGGTCCTAGGTTTTTTTTATCCCCAAATGTCCACCACTATCATGCGCAGTTTGCAATACCACATCACGAAAGCTACTCGGCACCACCACCTGAAAAATTGCCTCCCCCACAGCGTCACCAACACAGGGCACCCACTTACGCACCAGCAAGTCCCCCTGAACAAAGTAACCCTGGGCTACGTCTCTGACCTCCTCTGCCGGCAACAACTCAGTCCACAGAGCAGAAAGAGATGAATCGTCCTTCTGACTCCTCACCCAGTCCTCCTTTGACACCGACGAAGGGAGATCAGGCAGTGAGACCACATGTACAACATTACTTTTGTTACACTCCGAAACAGGTGGGTCAGCAGACATTTTACGGCTTTGTGCACGTGTCACAGCACAAACTGGAAACACACTTGGAAACTGCAAACCGCTCTCATCTGCCTCCCCAGATGCCACCGGCCTGACTCCACAATAAATGAGTATCTAGCCGCTGTGTTACGCAACACCTTAATCGGAACATACTTATCACTACCGACTAATGATACAACCGCTTCCGTGATGAAAGGCTCAAAACCAGAACCCACATCCGGGTCGGCACAAACCGGCTGCTTATCAGGCATCATGCCCGAGCCTACACCCAAGGGTTTCTTCTCCAAAACGGCAGAACAACACATGGCTGGAGCATGTGATGAAAAACAGGCTTCCCCTTAGTTTCCAGCAATGGACACTGATCCTTCCAATGACCATCTCCTCTGCAATAATGACATGGGCCCACTTTGGCCCCCCCGGGTCGCCCCGCACCTAAAAATCTACGGGAGAGGCCTGGTGAAACCTTTGCACCACCGCGGGCATAGCCACCCTCTTCTCCACGTCTCCAATCACCCCTAGAACACTCTGTAAAGCTGTCCTTATGCGTCAACATAAAATCATCCGCTAATTCGGCAGCTCTAAGCGCGGTGGAAGGTTTCTGCTCATTTACATAAGTGGCCACACGCTCAAGTCAAATCACGGATAAACTCCACATTTGTCTGCTTATCCCCCTTGACCCAACTTCGGAACTTTTGACGATACGCTTCAGGAACCAGTTCATATGATTTTAACACCGCCGATTTTACTCTAGCATAGTCCAAAGCATTTTTGCCACAAATAGCTGAATATGCCTCCTGTGCTCGCCCAGTGAGTACACACTGAAGTAACAGCACTCTGTCCGAATCTGACCAGCATCTGGCTACAGCCACACGTTCAAATAGGGTGAAAAAAATGTCAGGGTCACGCTCATTAAACTTTGGCAGCAACCGCAAGTTAGAAATAACATCGCCACTACCTGATGCCGAACCATCAGAAGAAAGCTTGCCCTCTCCAATCAGCCGTAATCTAGCATGTTCCACCTCACATCTCATTCTTTCCACCTCCAGCTCTAAACGCTGCTGCTGAAACTGCATGGCCAAAAGCTATTTTTGCTGCTCGAACCAGCTGTCTGAACCACTACCGGCATGACCCCTGCCGCACCAAACTCACTCTTCTGCAACACCCCCTGTTCAAACAAAGATGACACGATGACAGCCTTAATCTCGTCCTTCCGTTTACTCCCTACAACAGCAATTGTATAATGCTCTGCTATATCGACCAACTCTGCCTTCTTGCAATCATCTAAGAAAGACACAGAGGGCGCATCCACAAACGCTGACAAAGAAGCCATAATATATTACCTATAACCAATCAGAAAGCAAAATGTAAAACTGCCAACACGCATGGGCAAAAGACAAACCCAATAGAGAATTTCCCCCTCACTGCCTACCCAAGATCTTAATAATGTGGTTTGCGGCGGGTAATTACGCACTGGAACCCAGCGGAGTTGTGAAGCACGCAGGCAACACCACAAAATCACGCGGACGTGCCCCCGAGACAGCTGTCCGAAAACAGCTGACACTAACCACGACGCCACAACACTATGAAAAAAACAAACAGACGCAACCCAAGGGGAAACGCCACTTAAGCCTAGCGGGGAAATCCCTTTACAACAGCGTTTCAAACAGCAACATCTTACCTTCTGATTGGCCCACAAAACCTGACGCCATGTCCAACACTAAAGCCTCCTGAAACACAAAAGACATGATGTGTCCCCCAAATAGCAGCGCCAAGCCAGCGCACAGCTGGACCACATGAACTGATCAGCTGCTCAATGACACCATGTGCTCTAAGCACTACACAAACTTTTAGCAAATAACCCGTCGGATGAGCCCCCATTTGTTAAGACCTGGCTCAAAAGGCCCCAACAAATAGGAGACACACCATGTCAACGGTTATCAAAATACGTGATAACCGAGAGAGAGAGAGAGAGAGAGAGATAGGCTTTAAATAGCTGCAGGGCACCAGACCCAGGTGCCCTGAGTTACTGCAATCAATGCAATCAACACAGCACAGACAGGACAGCCACGCCCTCTCTACTGATGAACCCCCAGGGGCATCACAGGAGGGGATGTCTCGGTTCTGTCCTCTGGCAGATCTGCCATTTGTTGAGTCTCTGTGGTTCTTCTGTATTTCCTACATTTTACACACTTGTAGATGTGTGATGAAAGTACATTTCCACATCCCAGGATCCATATTCCATTTGCACGTACCTCATTCATCGTCATGCCTCTTCCTTGGTGATGTACACGCTCATGATGATGTTTGACGAGCAGGGCAGATACATGTGCTGTCTTCGGAAGTATTGCAGGATGTTTTATGTCATGATGTAAGGCTGACTGAGATAGCCGTCCTCCCACCCTAAGAACAGTGTTCTTGTCCAGGAAGGCGTTCAACAGGCGTTCAACAGGCGTAGCTTGTTGTGCTTGTTCAAGGTGCTTCCCCTTTGAAGCTGGATTGTTTTAATGTCTTCGGCAAAGGCCTCTTCTTGCACCAGCTTGATAATAAAGATTTCCGTTTCTCTTCTTTCTTCAAGGCTAGTTGCTTCATTAGTTCTTGGCTGAAATCCATTGTATTCTCTGACAAATCTCTTGAGTCTTGCGACAGCTCTCACTGCTGTCAGAAAACTTAGAGAAGCGGTTCACCAGTGAATTTTCTTTCTTAGTCTTGACTGTGTGAACATGAACTTTGTCAGCTGGAAAAGAAAGTCAGGTCCTTTTAGCCAGTTAGACTCTTTGATCTGAACTACAGATTGTTTATTGTCAGGGAGATGAGGGTTATCCGATTTGAAGGGAAGTGGGAGTTCATAGTGGCCGTCTTCCCTTTGGCGGATACCTTCCTTCACTTTAGACAAGAAGAGAAGGTCTTCCTGAGACACTTGGTTATCCTCTGTAGTGTGTTCAGTGAAATCAGACTCGAGAACCTTCAGTATGTCTGTTGGATGGATCTCTTTGACTTGAGATCTGCACACAAAGTGTACTTCTTGTCACAGTTACGGTGGATGACAGGGGGCGTTGCCAAGGCGCGGGCTTTGGTGGCGCACCCACACACCTGTCAGCAATTGCCGATTATGGTAATCACCTCACCTGAGGGTATATATACCCTGGCCCATTCCCGTTACTTCGGGGCTAGGTCGTACTTACTACTTCATTCTCTCTGGATGGTGTCGCTACTCCGACTTCCCGGTATCCAGACTCCTCGGCCGTCCCGGACAACTCGCCTGTCTAGTACCTGTCGCTACTCCGACTTCCCGGTATCCAGACTCCTCGAATCCAACAACCTAGCCTTTATGGACCCCAGCGACCTCGACCTGTGGAGGCAAATGTTGAAGACGCTCAGTGACATGTCACCATAGCCTCCACTATAGCCTCCCTCCGTTCGGAGCCCCCCGCGGCCTTCGTGGCGGCGCACTACGCCGCTCTGTTCCCGGACCGTGTCGCACCTCTCCCGCATGACGACGTCGTGCTGTTCCCACCTGCCGACGTCGCGCTATTCCCGCCTGACGACGTCGCGCTGCCCCCGCCTGACAACGGTATGTGCTTGGGTCGCCGCTAAGAGGTGGCAAAGGAATCCTTTTTTACAGGTCATATCCCCTCACTTGAAGATCTGTCAGTTTCTGACAGGGTATGACTGTTGACTTTGTTGACATTATAGATAGCCGCAAACAAACATTTTCTTTGTATGTGTTGAGATTTTGGGCCACTTCATCTAGAATGAAAGTCTCTGTGTGTCCAAGAGTGCGTAGACAAGAACTTCTTGTTCTGGTTGTTTTGTGGATGAGACCCAGACTGGTATGATTGTAGACGTCTGTGTGCTTTGGCCTTCTTGTATGACTGTTGGTGGTTGCAGCGATTTCTTTGGTGTCTGTTTTGTCCTTTGAGATATTGTCTCCTTTAAAGGTTGTTGACCTTTGGCCTTTGAACTTGTCATCATGCAAACACGTTGGATGTCTCCTCTGACACTTTTCACATGTGCTTTTGTCATTGCACCTCTGTGACTGATGACCAGTATTCAAACATCCAAAGCAGAGCTTTTCTGCACGCACAAACTTGACACGATCTTCAACTGTCTTTTCTACAAACTGTCTACACTTTGGGACGACGTGTCCTGTTCTTTTGCAGAAGATGCATGTTGGGCTGCTGCTTTGCGTTGTGTTTGGGGACAGTGTCGTTGCTTGGATAGTTTGGCTTCTTGGATTCTTTGTTTTTTCACTGTCAACATACTTTATAGCTTGTATCGAGGGTATGGGATCACATGCGAGATCTGCTTCCTTTGATATGAAGTCTACAAACACTTTGAATGGTGGGTAACCAGCGTTTGCATGTCTAGCCTCCATTGCTTTTCGGTTCCAGCTGGATACCAACCAATCTGGCAGTTTCATCAAGATTTCTTGACTCTCGTTGCAGTCATTCAGTACTTCCAATGTCTTAATGTTGGGCATTGCAGCCTCACAGCTCTTAAGGAAGTCTGAAAATTCTCTTAGTTTGCAGCCATCTTTTTTAGCTTATCTTTGGCCATCCATGTAATTACATTTACATTTTACATTTAGGGCATTTGGCAGACGATTTTATCCAAAGCGACTTACAAGGAGTACATTAGTTGAAGCAGACAATAGCATAACGCTGAGGTACGCAAACATAAAAATACAGCAGTTCACAAGTATTCATTTTAACAAGATGAATAACACAATTTCGTACTGCTAGGTCACCTGCTTAAGTAGCTGTGATAAGAGCGTGTTATCAACATTAAGGATATACACTTGCTAACATATACAACATGCTATTTAATTAGTCTCTGAAAGACTTCCCAATAATAAATGGGTCTCCGAAACGTTTTTCTAACAGCTGCCAGGCAGAGTCATATGCTGCTTCGGTGCATGACAGGAAGAATCCTTCTACTGCTTTCTTTGCAGCACCTCCTATGTACTTCCTTAGGTAATGTTTTTCCTGTCTATAAAAGTTTCAAACGATAGTTGCCAGTCTTTGAATTTCAAAGGATCTCCAGTGAATAATGCAGGCTCTGGTGTTGGAAGGTGATTGGCACTTATAGCTTCTGCTAGTATTTTATTTTCAAATCAGAACAATTCTGCATCTGAGCTAAGGGCATTGAGGTTGGTAGAGCTTGTGGTACTTGCTGTGGACTGTGGAGACTATAAGCTTGACTTGTAGGTTGTAGAGGTTGAGGTATGAATGGAGGACTTGAAGCATTGAGGACCTGTCACTGACTGAGACTGATAAACAAATGGTGGAGTTGTGGAGTACAGAGCTTGGGTTTCTCTAGCTGGTTCAACATCATACAGTGAGTCGATTGCTTCACAATTTGCTTCTATTCGATTGTACACCTTTACTCGAGCTCTTGCGGCTTTCAGCTTTTTAACCTCTTCTAGGCGTTCAATCTTTCTGCGCTTTTCTTGCATTGCTTGTTGTCTGGCTTGTTTTTCGAACTCAAATTGTGCTAGCTGTTCTTTATCTTCAGTCTCCAGCCTTTGAAGTTATGTTGCTTCCTTTTCTTGTTCACCTAAAACTGCTAGGACTTCCTGAGATGCAGTGTCTTCAGCTGCAGCTTAAAATATTTTGACTGAGAGAAGACTAGAATGAGCGGAGCTACATTTCGATCGACGAGACAGTGGAGATGATGAAGAGTCTGTTGAGTTTAGAACAGATCCAACATCGGGCCAAGATTCTTCCTCTGAGTCTGCATACTGTTTTGTGCCGTTTGTTTGTGGATTCCCCACTTGCGCTGCTGACGGAGCCACTAGCAACACATGTGGCGATGGTTTCAGCGCTGCAAGCACTGGATGGCGTTGTGGCTGTGAATACTGCTCTTACGCTGCTTGCGGAGCTTGTGCTTGTGCTCGGTTAGATTCGATTAGATTAGATTAGATTAGATTCAAATTTATTGTCATTGTACAGCACAAGTACAGTTCAGCCAAAAATATTTAGCATCTTACCAGAGTGCAAATGTTGCAGTAAAGTGAATGGTAATATAAAACAATTTACAGTTTAAATGTACAGGTTAAAAGACAGTCTAGGTATAAATGTGATATGAGCATAATAATAGGTATATGTAAATACAGGTAAGTGAGAATTTAACAGGTAGTGATCAGGGGTATGCAGTTATTGAAAGCAGGATACAAATATATAAATGTAAATGTATATACAAGTGAGCATATATAAATGTATGGCAGTATAAATGTATATGTATATACAGGAGTAGGAGCAGTTCTATCAACAGATTTAAATATATATGGCAGGTACAGTAAACAGGTATGTTATTAATACATATGTTAGGTATAGAGAGGGAGATAGTTGGGATACAGTTTGTTTTTACAGTTGTTTTTTTTTCTCTTTTCTTTTTTACAGTTAGACAGAGACATTGGTGGTGATTGTTATAGGTGTTGAGCAGAGGTGTGGGGCAGGGGGGGGCGTGAGCAGGGGGGGGGCAGCAGCGGGGGTGGGGGGTGCAGCAGAGGGGGGGCAGCCGGGAGGGGGGGGAGGGGCAGAAGGGGTTGGGCAGCAGGGGGGGTGCAGCAGGGGGGGTGGGGGCTGTCTTCGTGGTGCAGAGTTCAGGGAGATGACAGCTGAGGGGAAGATGCTTTTCCTAAGCCTGCTAGCCTTCCTCAGACACCGTTTGTGGTGGGTAGTGTTTATTGCAGGGAGGGGTAGTCCAATGATGCGTTGGGCGGTTTTCACCACCCTCTGCAGCGCTTTCCGGTCGGAAACAGTGCAGTTGCCGTACCACAGTGTGATGCAGTTGGTGATGATGCTTTCAATAGCACACCGGTAAAAGTTCACCAGAATCTGTGGTGACTTGGTGGGCTTTCCTCAGTCTCCTCAGGAAGAAGAGAGGCTGGTGAGCTTTCTTTACCAGTGAGGCAGTATTGAGGGACCAGGAGAGGACACAGGCTTGTGGAACGCCGGTGTTTAGGGTGAGGGTGGAGGAGGTGAGATGGTCTAACCTGACTGACTGGGGTCTGTTAGGGAGGAAGTTAGTTAGTTGTTAGTTAGGAAGTCTAGTAACCAGTTACAAACTGAGGGGTTGATGTCAAGGTTCTTGGTTTTCATGAGTTCACCAAGTTTCAAGATGAGTTTGGAAGGGATGATGGTGTTACGATGGTGGGTGTTGCTCTCCTCCAGGTGGGGGGAGAGCTGAGTGAAGAGCTGAGGAAATGGCATCCTCCTATAGGCAAATTGGTATTTATCCAGTGAGGGTGACAGGCCAGATTTGAGGTGAGCCAGGAACAGCCTCTCGAAGCACTTCATGATATTGGGTGAGTGCAACAGGGTGGAAGTCGTTGAGGCTCGCTGCAGAGGAGTGTTTTGGCACTGGCACAATGGAGGTGGTCTTAAAGCACACAGGGACAACTGTCTGAGCTAGTGACAAGTTGAAAATGTCAGTAAGGACCTCGGTCAGCTGCTCAGCGCAGTTCCTGAGCACGCCACCGGGGGCGCCATCAGGACCAGTTGCCTTATGCGCATTTGTTCTGCTCAGTGCCGCACACGTCTGTGGGGGAGAGGGGGAGGGGCTGGTGGTCAACGGGGAGAGTAGCCCTGGTGGGTAGTTTGGGGTTGTTCCGGTCTTAGCGAGCCATCCAAAACAGAGGAGGCGTAGGAGTCGATGTTGGTTTGGGAGTCTAGGGTAGACTGGGAGGCAAACAGGCTCCAATCCGTGTGCAGAAATCGGTTCTGCAACTTAGAGTCTGCACCCTCAGGCCACACTTTGACTGTGCTAACGGTGGGCTTCACACGCTTGATGAGTGGCGTGTACTTAGGCAGCATGAACAAAGAGACAATGAGACAAAGAACAATGATCACTGTCCAAGGTGGGGAGGGGGTCGGCTTGGTAAGCATCAGCCTTGTTGGTGTAAACATGGTCTAATGTTCTCTCTCCTCTTGTGGAGCAGGAGACATGCTGGTAAAATTTGGGGAGAACAGTCTTTAAGTTGCCATGATTGAAATCGCCTGCAATAATAAAGGCTGCCTCTGGGTGGGAGTTCTGTTGTTTGTTAATAGCAGAGTACAGTTCCTTCATAGCTAGCTTAGCGTTAGCATCTGGAAGTATGTAAGCCGCAGTTATGATGGTGGCTGTAATTTCCCTGGGTTGGTAAAAGGGTCTACATTTAACCATTAGGTATTGCACGTTAGCAGAGCAGTGGCTCTCGATGGTGGTAGTGTCTGTGCATCAAGTCTTGTTAGTATAGACACACAAACCTCCACCCCTGGTTTACCAGAGCCCTCAGCTGATCTGTCTGCTCTGTGTAGAGTGAGCCCGTTAGCTCAATAGAACTGACGGCGATTCTGTTGTTAAGCCATGATTCTGTGAAAATCATCACGTTGCAATCCTTAATCCGTTTATGGTTGATAATCCGCAGCCGCAGTTCATCCATTTAGTTTGTCAGAGATCGTACAAACGCTGGGTGGCGACGGGCGATGTGGGTTAGCTCTAAGCCTAGCACGTAGCCCTCCGCGGCTTCCTCTCCTGTGTTTACGTTTTCTCTGTAGGCGATGAGTCCGGTCAGCCGGCCGTGCTGGGCTGAGATTCACCGAAGTTTCAGCGTGGAGTTGAAGATCGCCAATTAAGTTGCCAGAATGATGTAATCCAATTCCAAAAAGATTGTGTCGGGTGTATGTGATGAGAGCAAGACTGTTCTGTGTGAACAGACTAAGAATTAAGAGGTATATTTCCGCTAATTTGCAAAAGCTGGTCAGATGCTGGGCGTCGCAATGTTTATGCGCCGCCATCTTGGTTCACTATCCTCCTCCTCGTTCACTTGTTCACTAGAACTTCATTGCTGCTGGAAATATTCTCCTCCACACTTCTCTTTCGAATACCCCCCGTTTTGAGCCACTTTTGCAACATCCCTCGGCTTTCTTGTCATCACTAGCTTGCTTGGAACGTTAGCTAATCATGCACGCACAACAGGTAGTATCCATGTGTCCGTCTGTCAGAAACAAACATTTATTTTATTTCTAAATCTAAAAATAACAAAATAAATGTAGAACTTATTTTAAACCCCCACCCTTATCTCAAGCTTATTTTCATTTGTAGTAGTATTTTGATTGTATTACTGTTAGTGCTGTCAATAGATCCAAATATTTAATCGGATTAATCACAATACAATTCTGTGATTAATCAGATTAGTTTAAAAGAAACATATTTACTTGTAGTTTTTTTGCGGGCGGCAAAACAAATGCAGGTATGGAAGAATGAAATGCTAAAAGCAGTTAGGGTTCATTTTTATTATTTTATTTGTTACTTTTTCTGAGCATGTTTTTTTGTTTGTTGCATGCATTGCATCTTTGTTGTGTTGGAGCCGCTTTATCATTCCAGCTTGTGGGTCCACCCTGAATGAGGGGCTCCTCCTTTTGCCCATGAGAGGCTGGCTGGACTTTCAGCTCCGCTGTGTTTGCAGGACTGTGTTTGAAATGTCTAAGGCACTTTGCTTAAGCACCATCAAATCCACAGTCGCGGAGGGAGACAGCAACGGCCCTCTGTTTAATGTGCGCTATACAGGGCATATGCTCAAAAATAGGTTTCTTTGATGCCGCAATGATATTGCGAGCATGAATTTGAGATGCTCCGCGGTGCATCTCCTCAGTCATCCTGTTTGTTTAACGCGCCTGCTGCCTGCCTCTCACTTCATTCCCAGGTGTGCATGTGCGCTGGAAATACTGAGGGAACCGTCCAAACTGGACACTATGATTAATTAAAGTTAAAAAAAATAGTGTGCGTAAAATTCTCGAGATTAATCACATGCGTTAACGCGTTGGATGGAATGCTCCGGCTTTGTTTGATGCGTTTGTTAAAGGACTCTCTGACAATATTCAAGACTTATTAGTGCCTCATGATCTGCCTGATAATCTGGATTATATGATAGCTTTAGCTGTCAGAACTGACAATCGCATACAAGAGCAAAAAAGAGATGGATCAAAAGCTGTAGTACCCCATGAACACTCTAGAGGTCGCCATTTGCTTCTCAGCCTCTAAAGATCTTTCTCGCTCTCTACCCTATCACCACTGCATCTCTGGGAGTGTTGACTCTGGGGCTGATGAAAGCCTAATGGACTGGGGTTTTGCTCAGAAAATCATCATTAAAACCAAAATGCTATCCCAGCCTCTAGAAGCCAGTGCCTTAGATGGCTCAGTTATTTTCAGAGTGAAGACTGAACCCCTTGCTGAACGCAATTTTACCTGTTTCATTCGGGCCAACACCTGATTATCCGAGGTTTCCCCTGGCTTAAACAGCATAACCCTCACATAGATTGGTGTTCAGGGAGGGTTATGGGGTGGGGAGGTTCCTGTGTGGGTGAATGTGTGGCACCAAAAGAAAAAATGGAAATCAGTGTTGTTGCTGATTTGAACTCTGCTTCTGTTAGTCCTATTACAGACATAAGGGCTGATTCCCCTGACTTGACCTCCATCCCAAGTTGTTACCATGACCTCGGGGAAGTATTCAGCAAGAGTCAAGTCAAGTCAAGTTTATTGTCACATCAAAGTTAAACAAGTATAAGCAATGGGTGAAAATCATAGGTGCAATACCCGACGACAGACAGCAGTTATAAAAATAAAAATAATAAAATAAAAAATAAGTATAAAGTACAAACGGTATGTAGTAAGTTAAATATATAAAAATATAAAAGTGCATATATAAAATGCAATATATTAGCACAAAAAAATAGCAATATATATATATAAATCAATGTAATAAAATATACATTGTTATATGCTATGCACCCTTGTTCAGCAGCCTGATGGCCTGACTGTGGATGCCAGTGTGCGAACTATACCACGGTCTCCGGGGGAGCCGGGAATTTTTTTTTTGCGGGGGGGGGGTAAATGCTGATCCGTGCATTAATAGCAACAGCACAGACATAGGCCTATTATAAAGAGAACATCTGTTGCACACGGGGTGGTGCCACAGGTCTACATTTACATGAAACGTCCCGATGGATCATGTTCATGTCAGATTTCCCGAGCATGTATGGGCTACGCAAACTTCAATCAACTTGATAATAAATAATCCACGGACCACCAATGTAACGTTTGACTGATTAATTAAATCAACTTAAAATGACTCAAAAACAGGCTACATTCTTTCACATGGGCTATAGCCTATTATGGCTGTAGCCCACACAGAGCCGAACACACGCGATAAGAGCAGCCAGTGGGTGGAGCTGCGGGCAAGCAGGCGACACTTTTTTCATGAATCATAAACTCTAAATATAATTTTATTTCACTTATTTTACACCTTTGAAAAAAAAATGCCCAAAATGGAATTTATTTGGTCATCATATCAGTATTTTAGAGAGCTCCCCCCAAATTTCACAAACCATGTTCCCAGGGGAGCTCATGTCACCACTAGGGGAGCTATAGCTCCCCCTGCTCCCCTCCAGTTCGCACCCTGGTGGATGCTGTCTCTCTGTCTGTATCTCTGTCTATTTGTGCGGCACTTGATACTGCGGTATCGCCTGCCTGACGGTAAAAGTGAGTACAGTTTGTGGCTGGGGTGGGAATTGTCTTTTATGATGCGTTTGGCCTTGGCCACGCACCGCTGGTTGTATATATCCAGGAGGGAGGGGAGCTCACCTCCAACGATATACTGATATCTGCAAAGACTCCTGCCAACTGGTCTGCGCATGCTCTGAGGACACGGCCCAGGATGTCGTCGGGGCCTGCCGCCTTACGGATGTTCAACCGCTTGAAGGTGCGGCGCACATCCGCCTCCGAGATGTTCAGCAGGCTGGTCTCCTCAGGCGCCGCTGGCTTCGGCGGGCTGCCGTTCACGTCCAACCGACCAAAATAAGTATTTAGCTCTCCTGGGAGGGAGGTAGAGGAGTTCAACTGGTTCTCCCTCTGAAGTTCGTTATCGTCTGTAACCCCTGCCACATACCCCTCGCGTCGTGGCTCTTTAATTTCTCCTCCACTCTGTCCTTGTACTCCCGCTTGGCAGTGACGATGATCTTACGGAGGTCATATATTCCTCCAAATTCCCGGAGCCAAAGGCGGCGTTACGCGCGTGGAGGGCAGCGCGAACATTGCCTTGAATCTACGGTTTCTGGTTGGGATATATCCGAACCGATTTTAAGATTCAAGATTACTTTATTTATCCCGAGGGAAATTAAGGTGCAACAGCTGAAACGGGGAAAGGGGAAGAAATGTACACAAAATATACTAATACCTAAAAACAAATTTTTTTAAACTTGGTCGGAACAACGTCATCTATGCACTTCTTGATGAACAGGGTGACCGACGACGCGTACTCGTTGATGTTATTGTCCGAGGCAACGCGGAACATGTCCCAGTCAGCACGATCAAAACAATCCTGCAGCATAGAGTCTGATTGGTCCGACCAGCATTGGACCTCCCTCACAGCGATCGGTTGCTGCTTCAGTCTCTGCCTATAGCGGGGAGTAGCTGGATAGAGCGGTGGTTTGATTTGCCGAATGCTGGGCGGAGGAGGGCCTTGTAGCCATCACGGAAGGGAGTGTAGCAGTGGTCGAGGATCCGCTTACCTTGTGTGTTGCTCGTTACGTGTTGGTAGAACTTCGGGAGAACCCCGCCACGATGAGAGCAGCCTCGGGGTGTGCCGACTCCTGTTCGCTGATAGCCCCGTACAGTTCCTTCAGCGCTGTGTCCGTGTTGGCTTGTGGGGGAATGTAAACAGCAGTCACGGTTACCGCTGTAAACTCGTGAGGTAGCCAGAATGGACAGCACATAAGCATCAGGTTCTCCAGGTCCGGGGAACAGAAAGACTTGAGGGGATGTACATGACTTTGGTTGCACCAAGATCTGTTTATCATGAGACATCTTTACTGGAGAGAGACTTTGTTCTGTCCAACGGTGGATGGAAAATCCCGTCGGCTCGATAGCTGCGTCGGTAACCCCCTCCGACATCCATGTCTCTGTAAGGCAGATGATACTGTTGTCCTTAGTTTCCCGGTGGAATTGAATACGAGCCTGTAGCTCGCTTAACTTTTTGTCCAGAGACTGTACATTAGCCAGTAGAACGGTGGGTAGTGGGGGGAGATTGGATCAACATCTCAGCCTGACTAGAACACCGGCTCGCTTCCCTCGCTTCATCCTGTGACGCTTGCATGTAATCGTGCCCAAGATGGTCGGAGATAATCCAGCTGTGACTTCAGCTGTGACGCCGAGTCGAAAGAATGAAAAAACTCCGGTAGGCGGCGATCGACTGTCGATGTGATCTCCAGAAGTGTGCAAAAGTCATAAATGAACATGCTGCTAACTTTCTGAACAAGGATAGTTGCGATAAAAAGAATAAATAACAAAAAACTGCGTCGTCATGTGGGAGCTCGCAACACGGCAGCAATCCCTTACAGCGCCATACTCTCGCCATACTCTCGTAAAGCTACTTCTCTTCCACCACACCGACCTTATGACTTATGACTCAAACTTATTTCGGGGGCACCAATCCTTTATTTAGACTTCATCTCAGGTCCTGAAAGGGCAGCTATGATTTATTATATTTAGTCTTCCTTAAAAGCGCGACTGATTCGCCCTTCCTCATCCCCAACAGGAGCAGGATTTTTTTTCATAGGGAAAAAAGATGGCTCCCTTAGACCCTGCATTGATTATGGACCCCTTAATGACATTACAGTTAAGAATCGGTACCCCCTGCCCCTCATGTCATCTGCTTTTGAGAAATTGCCAAGATTTTCACTAAGCTAAACCTTAGAAATCATCTTGTCCGCATCAGCGATGGAGATGAATGGAAAACAGGATTAAATTCAAAACCCCCGCTGTCTTCCAAGCCATGATTATTGATGTTCTTAGGGAATTTCTGAATCAGTTTGTGTTTGTCTATTTAGACGAAATTCTGATCTTTTCACCTGATAAAGACTCGCACGTTAAGCATGTACATCAGGTTCTCCAGCGCCTGCTGGATTTCATGCCGACTCAGCAGCATTTAAGTGACTTAAATGATATGTACATTACATTACATTACATTACATTACAGTCATTTAGCAGACTCTTTTATCCAAAGCGACTTTCAATAGTGTGTTTCAACAAAGGAAGGTAAGAGAACAACTCGTCACCAGAAAACAAAAGTGCATTTCAAGTCTCCAAGAACTGAACCAGTGCTCAGGTAGAAGTACAATAAGTTCAGGTAAAAGTACAGTAAGGGAAAGTACAATAAGTTGGCAAACAATATACAACAATATCTAGAACAATATCTACCTATCTATAAAATCGAATCTACTTAGATAATCGACTTAGCGCTACGAGGAAGGATCCGGGAAGTGTGTCCTGAAGAGATGGGTTTTCAGCCTGCGGCGGAAGATGGGCAGTGACTCTGCAGTCGTGACCTCCGTGGGGAGTTTGTTACACCAAATTGGAGCCAGGACGGAGAAGAGCCGTGAGTGCATAGATCGGCCACAAGGGCCCCTAAGGGAGGGGAAAAGCAGACGGCCTGAAGAAGCAGAGCGAAGTGGACAGGTTGGGATGTAGGGCTTGACCATTGCCTGGAGGTAGGATGGAGCAGTTTATTTTACTGCATTGTAAGCTAGCACCAAGCTCTAGAACTGGATGCGAGCAGCTACAGGTAGCCAGTGTAGAGTCCGAAGGAGGGTAGATGTGTGGGTGTACTTGGGTCGGTTGAACACCAGGCGAGCTGCAGCTTTCTGAATGAGCTCCAGGGGCCTGATGGCAAATGCCGGGGCGCCAGCAAGGAGGGAGTTGCAGTTGTCCATCCGGGAGATGACAAGAGCCTGGATGAGCACCTGTGCAGCCTTTTCAGTGAGAAAATGCCAAATCCTCCGTTTGCCGAGAACGATAGTTGGTCGTCCAGGGTCACACCCAGATTCCTTGCGGTCCGAGTAGGTGTCACTACAGCAATATCAATGGTGACAACCAGGTCTCGGTGTGGATAGCCCTTTGCCGGGAAGAACACTCGCTCAGTCTTGTCCAGGTTGAGCTTTAGGTGGTGCATCGATATCCACTCTGTGATGTCTGCTAAGCACGCGGCAATGCGTGTTTCCACTTGCATGTCCGAGGGGGGAAACGACAATACCAGTTGGGTGTCGTCAGCATAGCAGTGGTAGGATAAGTCATGGGACCAAGGGTGCAGAGGGAAAATGGAACCCAGGACCCAGGACCGATCCTTGTGGAACCCCAGTAGTCAGTCTGCGTGGTTCTGCGTGTGTGTGATCCGTCAGGTAGGAGGCAAACAAGGAGAGAGCAGAGCCCGAGACATCCATCCCCTCAAGGGTAGAGAGGAGAAAGTACCAAACAGAATTTTGGAACAGTAAAATGCAGCTTTGGCGGATGAAAGCGACAAGGAAATCTTTGACAGGAGCCCTTGAAGATGGAGAAGGTCCTCTGGGGTTTTTCCTTTCTTCCACCTGCGCTCCGCCTCTCTGAGGCTCCGCCTCTGCATACACACCGAGTTGGACGTCCAGACCTGGAGGTGAGGGGACAGAGATTGTCCAGAGAGGAGGACAGGGTAGTGAGAAGAAAGTCAGTGGCTATATCAGGGGGTAGAACCGAGAATGAATCAGGAGGAGGGAGGGAAGAGAGAACAGAAGAGGAGAGATCGGCAGGGGTGAGTGTACGGAGATGCGATGGGACATCCCCATCTGGGTAGGGGGAGAGTGGGAGGCGGGGGAAGGGAGGAAGAGGGAGAAGGACATGAAGAAGTGATCGAATAGATAGAGAGGAGAAACTGAAAGGTTAACGGTATCGCAGTGTCTGGTGAAGATGAGGTCCAGCTGGTTGCTGGCCTTGTGGGTCGGAGTTGAATGTACATGTTTTCTTGTTTTTTTACAAAAATCTTTACAAAAAACATTGAAAGTGCCTGTAGTGCAGCAGCATCATGAATACAGTGCAGTACAGTGCAGTAACTGTGATGAGTCCAGAAAGCATGTAAGTGTAATGTTTATGACAATGTTAGAAAAGTGAAAGTAGCAGCCCTCCTAGCAGTTCAGTAGGCGCACTCCCTGTGGATAAAAACTATCCTTATACCCGACTAGACAGTAGGGGGGATAATAGATGGTGCCCAGTGTGGTTGTAGTCGTTTATGATGAACATGGCCTTCTTCCGACATCTGGTCCTAAAGAGATCCTAAATGCATGGTGCAAGTGCACCCGATGATCTTATATGCCATCCTCACAACCCTCTGGATGGATTTCTTGACCCGTGCAGTGGTGTTGCCGTACCACACAGTGTTGCCAATCGTCAGGACGTTCTCTACGGTGCCACGGTAGAATTTGACTAGCCATCTCTTGCCTATTCCGCTTTTTCTGAGGCACCGTAGAGCATAGAGGCGCTGGTGTGCCATCTTCAGCATGACCTCCATGTTGCGGGTCCACGCCAGGTCATCTGTAGCCCAAGGAAACGGAAGCAGCTGACGACTTCCATCGGTGTCCCGTCCAGGCTGATGGTGGAGTGGGTGGCTCCTGAAGTCCACGATGAGCTCCTTAGTCTTGCTGACATTTAGTGCGAGGCTGTTGTCCTCACACCATCGCGTCAGCTGGACTACCTCATCTCTGTACTCCGTTTCGTCGCCCTCGGTTATCAGGCCGATGACTGTGTGTCGTCTGCAAACTTGATAATCAAATATTTGGTGTGCGTTGCAGTACAGTCATGTGTTTACAGCTAGTACAGCCGGGGACTGAGGCAGCAGCCTTGGGGTGCTCCGGTGTTGAGGACCAGAGTGGATGAGATGTTGTTCCCAATCTTCACTATTTTAGGCCTGCCCGTCAGGAAGTCTATAATCCATTTACAGATGGGGGAGCCTAGAGACCAGAGCCTAGGTTCCTCAGTTTCAGGACCAGCTTGGAGGGAACAATGGTGTTGAATGCCGAGCTGTAGTCAATGAACAGCAGTCTGATATAGGTGTCCCTCCTTTCTAGGTGCTGCAGGGCCGTGTGTAGTGCCAGGGAAATGGCTTACACTTACTTTGCTGGACTTTCTGGAATCATCACAGTTACTGCACTGTACGGCACTGTATTCATGATGACTGCACTACTGTCACTTTAAAATGCTTTTAAAGATTTTTGTAAAAAATATTTTCATACTTTGCTGCAGTTTTTTGGTTTATTTTTATTGTATATATTCATTTTATGGTATTGTTTTGTAGATGTATACTGCAGGAGGGAATGGGGAGTAAGCATTCCAATGTACTTAAAAATATCTTGTATCTTGTTCATGTTCTCACTTCTCCCCAAGCTCCTTTCCAGTGGTCTCCCCAAGCCGAGGAGTCCTTCACTCCGCTCAAGGAGAGATTTTACCACTGCCCCTATCCTCACAGTTCCAGACCCAATCGGAAGTTTGTTGTGGAGGTAGATGCCTCAAATGAAGGATTGGGAGCGGTTGTTACAACCCACGATGTCTAAGGGTGTTCGACAAACGGGTAAAGTGGGATCCCGTGTGCGCTGGAGCAAGAATGAAGACAACACAGGGGTCAAAGTGCAATAACCGTGTATTGGTGGAAAACAACAAAGGATACAGACACAGGATAAACTCAAATACCAAATATCAGGAACCAGGCCTAGGGACCTGGTGGAAGTATGCCAAATCAAAAAGAACTTTACAAAGCTACAGGAATAGGAAAACTTTTTGCCTCCTCCCAAATACCATATAGCAGCAGTTGCAACAAGCGGTTGACCAAACACACTACTCTAGCAAAAAGTGCATGGGTGGCATACCCCCTCTAACCTAGGGTATTTAACAATGAGTTACCTACGTGGTGAAAATGTAAAGAGGCCTCTGTCTCAACTGTCCCGAAGTCCTGGACCTTACCTATCCCAACCACCGTAGGGATGTGCATGCCGTGAGGTTGTCAAACAAACAAGAGGGTGAGCTGTAACAAACTGGGAGCCTTCATACACAACAACAAAAGTAGGTGATTGGTGGAGTCCGGATCCTGGTGCTGGAGCAGGGCGGGGCTCTGACCTGTAACAGGGAACAAGGCCCACAGTGCCACCCGAAGGCACCAAATGCCGTAACATGGCCACAAACAAAACATTTAACCAACAAACATACTTCCCGGGAAAGTAAAATTTACAAATCATAACAGCTCATTAAATCAAGGGGCACGAGACAAAGCATCCGCTAACACATTCTCACTGCCTTTCTTATGCCTCACCACCAGGTTGTAATTCATGATGATGAAGGCCCAGCGCATCAACCGTTCTAGTTGTACAGCCTGGAAAGGAACACCAATGGGTTATGGTCAGTGTATACAACCACTGGGACAGCCAAAATACACCTCATAGTGCTGTAAGGCCAGTAGCAACGCCAATGCTTCCTTCTCAACTGTGGAGTACTTCTGTTGCCTTATTCAACTTTTGGGAGAAAAAACAGACGGGGTGCCCAATACTGTCTCTTTCCTGCAGCAAGACTGCCCCAGCCCCCAGCGCGCTCGCGTCTACTTCCAGCTGGAAGGGCAGTGCAAAGTCGGGAGATGCCAACACAGGGGCACTACACAGCAGAGCCTTAGCGGTATCAAACGCAACCTGGCAATCAGGCGTCCACACATACGGTCTCTTTGGGCTGAGCAGGTCAGTCAAAGGTGCCACAACGGTGCTAAAATTTCAGCAGAAACTACGGTAGTAGCCGGACATGCCCATAAATCGGCGCAGCTCGCGCCTACTTTGCGGAACTGCAAACTTAACAATTGCCGCAACCTTACCTAGTTCAGGAGTGACAGCTGTTTTAACACGAGGCCTAAGGGACTTGTCATTTTTCGGCACTTGTATTAGGAGCTCTCGTCTAACCGGAAGTGTTATCGTGGGCAGCTCGACCGCCACCGGCATTTTTCTTTTCTTTTCTGGTGTGGCAACGGGAGTATCAGTCGCAAGGGGTTTAGCTAGAAATGAATCTCCAACATATCCCTGCTCGCCCCACTTGCTTTTGCGTGAGTTAACACACAGGCAGGATAGATCGGAGAACGGGACCGGTCAGGCGTCTCTTGAGGCTGGCTTGAGACTTCCAGCAGTGGATAAACCCGACCACCGGCAATATTGTTCCCCAACAGGAAGTCTATATCGGGAACTGGGAGAGCATCATAAATGGCAATCCTAAAATCACCAGTTACCAGGTCTGTGCGTATATGTATGTTATGCAACGGAGCCTTCAGTAAAGCCATTTAAATTCCCTGCACTATTATCTCTGTACCACAAGAGGTCGCTTCAGACAAAGGCAACACTCCAGCTCTTAGAAAAGACTTGAGGCCCCCGTATCGCGCAGCATGCGAACTGGGGCCCATACCGCTGACTTCCCTGTCGTAGATACTACACCACTGTAAACAAACGGCTCGTAGTCGCTGGGCTGTTTACCACTACGCCCACCGGGAGCTGCCGTCGGCAAGGACATGTTTATGAACGCGGATGGCTTAGGTAACGTAGCTGCCTCCCTCTTTCGGTCAAGAGCATAACAATTGGATGCAATGTGGCCTTTTTGCCTACAATAATTACACTCTCTCTCCTCCTTTGGTCGAGAGCTAATGTTAGCTTCAGCTCTACCGTATGCAGCATACCCTCTGGGGAGTTTAGCTGACTGCGCGCTCAGAGCCGCCTCATCAGCCGGTTTCCCTCGGGGAAACGATGGCTTTAAGAACATGACACAGCGCTCAGGTATGCACTTTTTAAACTCCTCCAGCAGGAGAAGCTCATGCAGAGACTTGCAGTCAGTAGCTTTAGAAGCCATACACCACTTGTCAAAGCGCACCTCCTTCTATCTACCGAACTCTACAAAGGTTTTTTCCGGGACCTTCCTATATTCCTTAAACTGCTGGCGGTAGGCCTCTGGCACTAACTCATAGGCCCCTTAACACCGATGCCTTCACTAACCGGTAATCAGGGGACAAGGCGGGCTATTTTAGCACTGCGGCCATGCGTTCAAACATGCAAAAAAACGCATTAACCTCCATTTCCTTGAAGGGAGGAAGAGTCACCAGCCTGCTGACGTCGTAGCACTCCCCAGAGGTGAACCAGTGCGCAAACTAGCGTGAGCGGGTGAGGCAGTGGGGAAGGCGCTAGGCGCAGCAGAACGCTCCAGCTCCAACTTCCGTAAGTCAAACTCTCTAAGCTTTATCTGGTGCTCATACATAGCCTCTCTTTCCATCTGTAGGTGTGCCAAACGCAGCCTAAGCCTGGCCGCTAACGACCAAGAAGCAGCAGAGCAGGTGGATTCAGCCCCCGGTGAGTGGGGCCAGAAGGGTGGCATTGCCAAGGACCCCAACATCGGTTTTAACGTGGCTCCCTTCTCTCCTTCTTCCTCACCAGCAGGGGAGACAACAGTGTCCTCTAGCTGCCCTTCTACCGGGGCGGGAGCAGCACCGTCCCCAGGGCCCTGCTTATTGTCAGCCAGGACCTCCAGCGGGACCAGCACACCTAGCTCCACCAACCCGGCCAGCACAGCCTCATGGACCTCTAGCTTCCTAGCCGCCTTTCTCACAGCCACACCATAGTGCTGTGCTATGGTCTACCTTCCGGCAGCTCTGCAGGCCGGCACCTGAAGGACTATCAACAAAGCCCTGTAGGTCAAAAGCAGCCTAATCCATTTTCTGACCTACTTAAATGCTTTTTTGTGTGTCACTCCTTCCAATAAACATGCACCCCCTACCAATCCTCTCTGTACACAGTTATTTAACCACAGACACCAATTACACTCACCTGTGCAGCACTTCCACACTCACTCCAAGACAAACAAGATCCCGCGCCCCCAACTGTTACAACCCGCGATGTCTAAGGGTGATCGACAAATTGGTAAAGTGTTCCGGTAATGTGCTCCGGAGCAAGAACGGAAGGGGTCAAAGTGCAATAATCGTGTATTGGTTGAAAACAACAAAGGATACAGACACAGGATAAACTCAAATACCAAATATCAGGAACCAGGCCTAGGGACCTGGTGGAAGTATGCCAAATCAAAAAGAACTTCACAAAGCTAGGGGAAAAGGAAAACTATGTTTCCCTCTCCCAAATACCAAATAGCACCGGTTGCAACAAGCGGTTGACCAAACACATTACTCTAGCAAAACATACATGGGTGGCATACCCCCTCTAACCTAGGGTATTTAACAATGAGTTACCTACGTGGTGAAAATGTAAAGAGACTCTGTCTCAACTTTCCCGAATACCTGGACCTTACCTATACCAACCACCGTGCATGCCGTGAGGGTGTCAAACAAACAAGAGGGTGAGCTGTAACAAACTGGGAGCCTTTATACACAACAACAATAGCAGGTGATTGGTGATTGGTGATTGGTGATTGGTGATTGGTGATTGGTGGAGTCCGGATCCTGGTGCTGGAGCAGGGCGGGGCTCTGACCTGTAACAGGGAACAAGGCCCACAGCGCCACCCGGAGGCACCACATGCCGTAACAGCGGTTCTCTCTCAGCGCTCCGAAATGGACCACAAACTGCATCCATGCTCTTTCCTGTCCAGAAAGCTTTCGCCTGCGGAACACAATTATAATGTCAGTAACCATGATGTGTTGGCTGTTAAGATAGCTTTGGAAGAATGGAGACATTGGTTAGAGGGCGCTCAGCATCCATTTGTGGTCTGGACAGATACATTTGAAAAGCCAAACGTCTGAACTCACACCAAGCTAGATGGACCTTGTTTTTTAACCGTTTTGATTTTGTCTTGTCTTACATGCCGGGGTCTAAGAAATACAAAGCCCGACACCCTGTCTCGTCTGTTTGACCCCGAGCCTGCTGCCAAGGAACCTGAGCCCATCCTGCCACTGCACCGTGTGGTAGGAGCGGTAACTTAGCAGATTGAATCTAAGGTGAAGCAAGCTAATGGTGAGAGCCCTACCCCTAGTGGTTGTCCCATGAATCACCTGTTTGTTCCTGTTTAACTATGAACGCCATTAAGCAGAGATTCTGGTGGCCCTCCATGGAACGAGATGTTTGGGAGTATGTTGAGGCGTGCTCCGTCTGTGTAAGAAACAAAACTTCCTCCAGGGCACGGATCGGGCTGTTGCAGCCACTCCCCGTACCCAGTAAACCTTGGGCTGGGATCTCTCTGGACTTCGTCACGGGGCTCTTGGTCTCTGTAGCTCTGGACCGTTAACTGCCTTCTGCTAAACAGACGGCAGAAGTCATGATGCATAATGTGTTTCGTATTCATGGTTTCCCAAGAGACATTGTTTCGGACTGGGGGCCCCAGTTCATCTCTATTTTCTGGAAGGAGTTCTGCAGCCCTATCGGTGCCACCGTCAGTCTCTCCTCCGGTTATCATCTGGAGTCTAACAGACAGATGGAGCGCCTGAATCTGGAGCTAGAGACATGCCTTCGCTGCCTGGTGTCTCAGAACCCATCCTCCTGGAGCCGTCACTTGACCTGGGTGGAATACGCCCACAACTCCCTTCCTACCACAGCCACCGGGCTGACTCCCTTGGAGTGTGTCTTCGGCTACCAATCTCCTGTGTTCCTGGAGACGGAGAAAGAGGTCACCAATCCGTCTGCTCACGCATGCCATAGCATTTGGGCAGCCGCCCGTAAAGTCTTCCTTGTGTGGACCGCAAGGGGGCTGCAGATCGGAGGCGCCGACCAGCTCCAGCGTATCGCCCCGACCCGAAGGCAGAAAGCAACTGTGCCGCTTTCTGGGGTTCGCAAATTTCTACCGCCGTTTCATTCGGTGTTCAATTCATCGTGGAGGTTGACGCCTCTGCTGAGGGCATCAGGGCAGTCCTCTCCCAGAGGTCGGCAGAGGACAAGAAGTTCCATCCCTGCGCCTATTTCTCTCGGCGCTTTAGCCCTGCCGAGAGGAATTATGACATCGGTGACAGGGAACTGCTGGCGGTTCAAGCAGCACTAAGTGAGTGGCGACACTGGCTGGAAGGGACTCTGCAACCTTTTGTGGTTTGGTCGGACCACAAAAACCCCACCTAAGTCCGTACAGCCAAGCGTCTGAATTCCCGTCAGGCACGCTGGTCCCTGTTCTTCAGCCGTTTCAACTTCACCCTCATGGTGTCCTCCGGTATCGGACGGACGGTATCCCCCGCCGACGAGGCAGGGGATTCCAGTACCTGGTGGACTGGGAGGGCTACAGTCCGGAGGATCGCAGTTGGGTCCCCCCTTCCTACCTGGCCGACCCCTCCCTGCTCACAGACTTCTACCAGGCCCACCCCGATGCCCCTGGAAGGCTGCCTGGTGTCGCTCCTAGGGATGGGGGTACTGTTCACACCACTCTCCTCTCCAGCAACGCCCCTCTGCCTCCCCCTCTTGTCCACCTGGGGTTACAACACCCAGGAGAACCCTATGTCCCAGAAGACCGTAGTCATGTCAGCGCACCTGTTCCCTATTCCCAATCAAGCTCCCTATTTAGACTCCCCCTGTCACTCGTTGCCAGAACTTTCCCGTTGTTACAACCCGAGACTCTCTTGCCAACTCCTCCGTAATTTTCTGTGAAGACCCTGTCGCAATCTCCTGTGGATTCCTGGTATTTCCTTGTTGGACAATTTTTGCTTGTTTGTTTCTTTTAGATTTTTACCCCTGGATATTTTTGAGTTTTTGGACTTCAGCCTTCTCTCTACAGCACATTATATAACACCCCCCCCTGTTTGGATTTCCATTTTGCACTCACGTAAGTTGCTTTACACATTGTATTATTACCTCCATAACTGACACACACATAGTTGATTGTACACACCTCATAGCATTATATTCATTGGTGCAATATCCAAATATTGGCGCCTACGGGTTATTGTAGTGTATTTGTATACCCTTATTATAATCTAAAGCACTGTCTTCTGTTCCTCTATACATTGCAGTAGATGGCTACAGCATAATCTGCTGGTGGACCCCGAGGCCCACTAGGACATAGGGATGTGTTGAGATGTTCCAGATGTGTTATCTGTTGGTGCCTTTAGGCCCTTATAAGGGTGCCTTTAGGCTGTTTTCAAGGCTATCCTATGGACGTAACATGAGTTATAGCCGTAGGGAGCAGTGCCAGTGTGAAAACGTACATACTGGGTAATTAGGAAAGGCATCTTCAGTCTGAGAATTGGCACGGTAGGCTCCATCATGCTGCATTGATGTGTTTGATGTGTTGTTCAATAAGGACTTGAACTTAGTATCCGGACCTCTGAAATTGATTCTTATTCATCCGAGTACAAATGTATACTACATTATCCTTTTGCCTCCGACTCTGTACTACCCCCGAGTCTGTATTACCTATTTTTATTATTAGTAGGGACTGAACCCTAAGTTGATTGACTATAAGAACACCTGTAACACCTGTAACGGTCCCAGAGGTACACAGACTTCACTGAACAAAGGTTCCTAGGTGTAGCAGTCTTAACCATAGCAGCACAATTGTATTGAAAAATATAATAGTTTTAGTAGTATGAATCAGTTATCTACCCAATACATACTCACTGCATTTAAACAATGACTTAAGGTAACTTTTTCAAACGCAATCTTCTAAACCAAAGATAAGAAGGCAAATCCATAATTTTTTTAAAGCATCATTTGTGAAAAATGTTCTGAAAATAGCTTCGGTATAACGGTTTATTTGTGCAATATTAAAACATAAAAATGCAATGTAAATATAGAAGAAATTAATGTCATGTTAATATATCGAATAATTCAATGTAAATATAGAAGAAACAAATTGTCCCAAAAAAGATACCAAAAATAATGCAATCCCCTTATTCCAAAAACGTTTTGAAACCATCTTGTAATATTGTGGTAATGATCTGCTTATACCCCCACCCCCCATTAACTAAAATCACTTGAAAATCATTTAAAACAAATACATATGTTTTGTCCGCACCGTAAGCCCATGTCATGAAATGAACCCAACTACTTTCCACTAAGAGGGTTACTCAACCCTAGAGCAGACTTTGTCCATGAGACACCTTCTCCAGGGTCACCTTGTTCTCTCTCATCTCCTGGAGCTTCTGGATGCGCTGCAGGTAGCCCTCCTTGGCTTCCGACTTCTCACCCTGGATGAGCAGGTCGATGTACCCCAGCGTGGACAGCGGATTGGGCTTGAGGGCGATCTCCTTCAGCCGGTTGAGACACTGGGCAGAATTTGAAATCAGCCCTAAGACCTCCTCCTGCAGTAAATTGTACTGCACCTGCATCTGCTTCATGACGTCCTCGACCGACATGGCCTCCTTGGTGGCCTGCTGGTACTTGTCCTTCAGTTCCTTGTAGGCCCGTTTCTCCGTCACCTTCTGGTAATCCCAGCGGTACTTTTGGTTGAAGTGCACTGACCAGTGGCACTTGTTCTTGCATATCTTGCAGTTGCCGTTCGGTTCCATGGCAATGCAGCCATTCTTTTTTGCGTCGTTTGGAATCTTGCAGGGATAGTGGCAGCTATAGTTGCACTGCTGACAGTTGGTGATGAAATTTCCTGTTTCGGAAATATCACATTGAACAGGCTTTATGTAGGTAAAGTCATACTGAAAATTCCCATTGGCTGTGATGGTCGCATTGTGGATCTGGAGGATTTTAGACTCTTTATTTAGCTCCTCAAGTTTAGCAAGGCCCAACTTCACCTTCTTCTGGAGGTTCTCGATGGTGTTCTCCAGCTGACCTCTCTGTCGCAGCACCTCCAGGGTTAAGGTCAAGCTTTTGGTCTCAATGATGTTCAGGGCACTGAAGAATTTATTCATGCTTTTGGCTCCCATGCCCCAAAACAGCCTATCAAAGTTCCCTTCCCCGTCCTCATCGTCGTCTCCGACGAGTGCCGAGTCGGCAACCTTGTTGTTAGAAAACAGGGTGGAGTTGTTGAATTTGAAATGCACCGGGAGACCATCTTTCCTCTTGGGACAGGGCGCCCCGGACTCTTTGATGGCGGTGAGCACCGGGGGAAGTTTGCCGTCCGCGAACGTCACCAAAATCCGAATGTTGTCTGCCACGTTGTTGCCGAATATGGAGAGCACAGAGTCAAAGACGTACCTCTGGGTGGGCGTGAGGTGAGGACGGGAGGCTTGGGCCACGAAGCAGATGGCGTCAATGGAGTTGACCCCGAGGGGAGCCTTGAACAGGTTTTCCAACTGACCTATGATCATCCGGTCTCTCTCGATGCCCCTGGTGTCTCCGAAGCCCGGCGTGTCCACGATGGTCAGGGAGTGTTCGATCTGAAAGCCCTCCCGGTGGTTCAGCTTGTACACCGTGACATCCGAGGTCTGGCTGTGAGCCTGAGACCGGGCCGTGTTCTCGTCGACCAACTTGAACCTGAACTTGTCCTCCCACTTGACCCCCAGGATGTAGTTGATCATCCCGTTCACCAGGGTGGACTTCCCCGAGCCGGTGGCTCCGAGCACCATGATGGTGCGGTTGGGTTTGACCTCGTTGTTTTCTCCAAAACATGTGTTATGTTATATATATATATATATATATATATATATATATATCAGGGTTTCCGTTAGCCGGTATTTACCGGTTTTTAGCGGGTACAAATTATAAAAAAACGGTCATTTAAAAACCTGCCGGTCAAAATGTCCGGTAATAATGTTGGGTTTTTGTCATGAAGTGACCAATCAGCTGCCGCATCTCTCATGACGTCACGCCGCCCGACGAGATGCAGGTGCAGTGATGGCCGCTCCACGGCTATGGGGCTTTTATGTTAGCGCTCCACGGCTATGGGGCTTTAATGTTTGCGACAGCTTGCCAAGTGCTAATTTGTGAGTTCAGCGAGCTGTACCCCGACTGGGCCACACTGGCTCAAATGGCCTGTGTTCTGCCCGTGTCAAGCGACCAGCAGAGCGGGGCTTCTCCCTGCAGAATGGTGTGAAAACATGACTGCGGAGCCGTCTGGAGGAGGAGAGAGTGATCTTATGCGTATTGCAAGCTGCAAAGACACATTAGACACCTTTGATTCACCTTTTGAGGACTTTACCGCAATGAAATTAAGGAGAAAGCTAAAAGTTGCCATGTATCCTACAGGGTAAATGTGATGCCATGTAGCCTATGTTAAAACGGACTACAGATGTTACAGGGGTACAGAAATAGCCTCGATTTTTGCGGCAAACAAGGTTTTGCTCAATCGTTCTTGTTCGTTTTGTTGTTCATTAAATATGTCACGAGTGGGATTGGTCGGTGGGACCCAGAACGCAGACCAAGACAGTGGAGCTATAACATAAAGCTTTATTTAAAGCACAACACAAACACAACACAAGAGTGATCAGGGACAGTCCAGGGGTCTGGGTACCGGGAGGTCGATCCGCGGAGTACCGGCAGGTAGTAGACCGGCGAGTAGTCCGGGACGGGGGAGGAGTCTGGGTACCGGGATGTCGAGTAGCGACAGGTAACGGACAGGTGATTATAATGACGGGGAGCTCGTATCGAGAGTAACGCGAGACAGGCGGGTGACGCGGGACAGGCAAGGGATCGGGATCTGGATCTCCGGGACATCAACGTGGCGATTCCGTCCAGAATGTACGACTTAACGTGAACAACGTGTGACGTGCAGTACGACGTACGACCTAACCCCGGGGTAACGGGAAGCCAGGGTCTATATACCCCAGGTGAGGGGATTAACAATTAGACGCGGCAATAGCTGACAGGTGTGTGTGTGTGTGTGTGGCTTGGCCACGCCCCCTGCCAACCACCGTAACCGTGACAAAATAGTCAAATTTATTTGAGGTCTTTGTCATTCTTTTGTCAATCTAGGTGTACATTATAGTTGCGTTTGTAATATAGTGTGGTGGAACGTTATGGGAACATAATTCACTGTTTGTATTTAGTGTGTGTTGCACCACGGACCAGTTAGAGTTCGTACCGTGTTGTTGTTGTGGTGTGCTAGCTGGACAGTAGTGTATAAAACTAAAACACTATCTGTGATACTGTATGCATTGTAAGGGCCATGCATGTTGAGGCGACCAAAAGTTGCCAGGCATGCAACCCCCTGGGGTTGCCAGAGATGCGACCAGCAGATATGGCCAGGAATACGACCCTCCCCCGGGGGTTTGAGCTTGTAAACTTGTGACGCGACGATGAAGACACCGTGACCAACCAGAGTAGTAGATACTGGTTGTACCTCTCAGACCAATAGTATTAAGTTGATGTTTGTTACTTTGACCAATAGGAGTAGTAGATGTTTTATGATGCTACTTCCTATATAATGTTTGGTAAAGGAGCGCGTCGCCAGTCTGCGAATTGGCACGGCAGGCTCCATCTCGCTGCAGCAGATGCTTTCATTTGATGCTTTGTTCAATAAACACCTTGAACTTAGTATCCGGACCTCTGAGAAAGATTCATATTCCACCGAGTAGAAATGCCTGTCCTTGGTAGCATACGTGGTCAATTGTGGCCCTTTGTAGACCTTGTGGTTATTTCATGGAACATGTGGTTCTTTATGGTACTGTAAGCATTGGTAGCATACGTGGTAAATTGTGGCCCTTTGTGGAACATGTGGTTCTTTGTGGTACTGTAGGCATTGGTGGCACACGTGGCGTGGAACAAACGCAAGTGAAAACTCTCGTGCGCGTTCTCTCTCTCGCGTTCTCGCGCTCTAGCTCTCTCTCTCTAGCTCTCTCTCTCTAGCTCTCTCTCTCTAGCTCTCTCTCTCTAGCTCTCTCTCGCTCTCTCTCTCTTTCACACACACACACACACACACACACACACACACACACACACACACACACACACATACACACACACACACACACGCACAGGTTTGAACTTTTGAAATGATAAGAAGCAGCTAAGCTGGTATAAAACAATATAGGGGTTGCAATCCCTTGTTTGTTGATTAATTTGAGTTATTGATTAGTGGAAGTTGTTTTATTTGATTCATTCATTCATTGATTAATTTGATTCGTTGATTGATTTTGTTTTATTTGATAATTCATTCAGTGATTAGTTTGAGTTGTTGATTAATGGGAGTTGTTTTATTTGATTCATTCATTCATTGATTAATTTTGTTTTATTTAATAATTCATTCATTGATTAATTTGAGTTGTTGATTAATGGGAGTTGTTTTATTTGATTTCTTCCTTCATTGATTTGATTCGTTGATTGATTTAGTTTTATTTGATTAATGCATTCATTGATTAATTTGAGTTATTGATTAGTGGAAGTTGTTTTATTTCATTCATTTATTCACTGATTAATTTGATTCATTTATTGATTTTGTTTTATTTGATTAATTAATTCATTGATTTGATTCATTGATTCATTTGATTTGTTTTGTTTGGGGTATTGTTTTGCCGACTCATTTATGTATTTTGTGCATTCGTAAGATTACTATCAAGTGTGTTATTTAATGAACAGATTATTTTATAAATTGGTTTAAGGGATAGTTTCATAAATATTTGTAACCACTGGTAATAACAACCATGGCAATGGCTTCAGACAAGCCGTCTACTCCAGTGGGCATGGTAGAGAAGAACAACCCATTAATAAAAGAAATGTGCCCAAAAAATGGAATAAGAGATGGGCTCACATGGTCAGCCCTGGCCAGAAGAAGGCACGTTTGATCCAGAGGTTATAAATCAAATGGAGGTGCTTATAAACACATATAAGTCCGAACAGACGACATGGAGAAAGGGTCATAACCGAACGAGCAAACGAGATTTAGAAACAGCAGTTTTAGAACCATTCATCAGACAGAAGATGCTAAAAGGTGCACAAAACAAGAGAGAAAGCCCTGGATAGGAACTATGAAGCGGAGAAACTTACAGACAAAATGAACACCAACTCCACCACCATACGAGGGAAAAGACACGCTCACTAGTCTGAATCCACAAATGCCAATCCTAACCTCTGATGGACGATACAGTATGGAAGACGATGACCGTAATACACTGGAGACTGGGAAAGCCACGACAAAAATAGTGTTTCAACCAGATCGTAAAAGTAAGAAACAGAGGTCATCATCCCCAATCCAGAGAACCGTCAACCTTGTGTAGCCAGTGCTACTGTTAGGGGGTTAGCTGTCAGATCATTTGATTCAAGTGGCTGAGCCACCACTGCCCCTTTAAGACACACCCCCTTTCTTTAGTCAGCTGGCCTTTCCATAGAAGGAAAACGCCGCAGCTGTATGTAGTTTAGCATCTCCCGCTACACTTTAAATGCTCACTGCCACCTCACCCAAATCAGCTGTGACTATTACGAGTGTTGTTCCGGTCCTCTCTGTCTGGCTGATAGGCGCGAATTTCCCCTATACGAGGCTTCTTGACAGCCCCAGCAGAGTTGAGGTGATTCCTAGTGGATGCGGTTGCATCAGGGGTGGGGGTGACCAGAGGTAGGAGATTAATTGTATGTACATTGAAGGACATTCATATAACTCTTTATACAATTTCTAATTGTCTTTTTCCATTTATTTTAGGATTAGTTTGCTACCGTTTTGCCTTTCCTTTTCTTTACCTTAGGTTTTAGCTGTATTTTACCATCCCTAAAGGCTATTTGTTGCCTAAAGATTGATTTGCCTGCCTTCTATGTTTAGATTATAGTCTAGTTTGTTGTATTGGTTTGATCTTTTGAACTCTGTGTGGGATGATGTTTACGTCCATTGTCTTTGTTTATTTTGTGTGGTTTGATGTTATCTATTTTCTTTTCTATTTTGCGTTACCTCTCTCCTCTAGATCAGGCTTACTTTATCTTTGACCATCTGGAAAGTGAGGCTAGAGAGGAGATTAGGTACCGGCCACAAGGTGAACGTGAAAATCCAGAACGAATCTTAACTATTCTGCAAGAGATGTATGGTTGTTCTAAATCTTATGTTGCTCTACAAGACAATTTCTTTTCCAGAAAGCAGCTAGTTGGTGAATCCCTCCAAGAGTATTCCCATGCCCTCCTCTGCCTCATGGAGAAAGTGGTTAAAAGCACCCCCGGGGGTATGACCAATTCAGCTGTACTGATGAGGGACCAATTTGTAGAGCATGTACTTGAACCTGCCTAAAGTAGAGAGTTAAAACGCCTGGTTCGCACGCACCCAGATTACACCTTACTCGATGTCAGGACAGAAGCATTTCGATGGGAACAGGAGGGCCAGTCACCTAATGTGAGAGAGAGAAGTCACTCCGTGCCATCATTTTGTGCAGTCCAAGGTTCCCAGGACAAGGGTGGGATGGCAGTTGCAGTTAACGATAAGGCTCAAGATGATATGGCTCAGTTAAAAGACATGTTGAGAAAGCAGCAAGAACAAATTAACCAGCTCTCACAGAATATGTTGCAGCTACAAAATATCCCTAGACAGCAACAGTTCACTCCAAATGCCCCTGTAGTGTGCAGACGCTGCCAGCAGCCAGGGTATATTGCTAGAAATTGTCAGCGGGTTCAGCAAAACCCCAAGCCCTATGCCCCCAGACTAGGTTCAGCCAATGCCCAGCAGCCGGCGGAAAACTAATGCCTTCTGGTCTGCAGAGCCATGACTCAGAAGGGAATGCTCCTGGCTCAGAAGATGACATCGCTGTCTCAAAGTTTTTAGGGTCCTGCCCAACTGTAACTGTTGGCCTGGGCGGTGTGGACAATAATAGTTTACAGGACACCGGCTCAATGCTAACCACTATCACTCAGAGCTTCTTTGCCCAGCATTTTCAGGGTGGTCTCAATTCCTGTCATTGGCTTGAACTCCATGCAGCAAATGGCATCGAAATACCTTATGTTGGTTACTTAGAGACTGATGTAGAAGTTTTGGGCAAAGTGGTCCCTAGTCGGGGAATTCTGGTCATTAAGGAGGCACATTTACCCCAGCCTAAGGTGCCAGGTATTCTAGGTATGAATGTGATCAAAGAATGCTACAATGAGCTCTTTCAAAAGCATGGTGCTGCCCTGTTTGACCTCCCCTTTGTTCATCAACCTTCCTCCCCTTGGCGCAAAGCCTTCCAGCAGTGTCATCAGGTAGAGACGAACACCCCAACAATTGGCATGGTCAGGGTAAGGGGGCGGAGACCCTCTTTTTCTCGGGGGGGTGGTAGTTGACGTTGTTTCCATTCAGGCTATTGTACACGTCCACGTATTGTTAGCTTTTGGTGAAGGCCTAGCATTCAGGAGTTATTCAGGTCAAGTAGGAGACCCATGTTCCAACCATGGGGTGTGTGGTGTGTGGTAGCCTTCCAAATACCATTGAAAAAAAAAAGAATGTTTGAGAAGCATAGACATAAAACTTCATCAAGAGGAAAGTGGTTGGCTACGATGCCAGAGTCACTGTAAGAAGCATTGTTATGTCACACACGGTATTGTTACATTACTAGGAGTAGTAATCCAATACTAAAGTAGCAATCCAATACTGAAAAAGCGGATAGCATGTAACACATGTGACATAGCATGTCACGTCACATAGTATGTGACGTGACGTGAGGACTGCTTCCACCTGCTCTGCTGTGCTAGCTGAGGCCTGGTTCCACCTGCCCTGCTGCTAGCTACCTGCTAGCTACCTGCTAGCTAACCAACCAGTTAGCTTGCTGGACTACAGACTGCTAAGCTCCGGATAACCACGAACAATCGATATTATATACTGATACCAAGGACTGTTGACCTCTGGGTGAGTGCTGCTTCCTACCTTCACTGGACTAACAATGGCTAATCCCAAACTGTACTGCTTTTTCCTTGCGTTATTCGTCGCCTCCCTACTCCCTCCTGCGCATAACAAATGTGAACCAACGCACTTAACATCAGCAGTGCTGCCCACCTGCGTAACTAACTGTATCCATACAGTAGGCAGAGACTATGACTCATTGCTGATATTCAGGTCTCTTGGGCTAACGCCAAACATAAACTCTGACACCATGCCACTACTATCATGTGTGATTATGAGGTCTCTACACAAGATGATTACGCTACATTCCACTGTCAATGTGCGCACAAAACAAACTAGGCATTGTGACTCACTGCTAGCTCTTGGCCGTGCTCTGATTGTATTACTACTGATGATATCGGGCAATGTGCATGTTCATCCTGGACCTTCTATTGTATGTAGCCCTAGTTCTGACCTATGCCCTGATGTCAATCTTTGTCACAATGATCTGAGTTTCCCTGACTTCTGCTCTCGTAAAGCTTTAGGTTTTCTACATGTAAATGCTAGAAGCTAACTGCCAAAAATTGACCAGATAAAAGTACTCGTTCACAGCTCAAATCTGGAGGTACTTGTCATCACTGAGTCTTGGCTGAAGAAGAATATCCCAGACTCTGACATCGGCCTCGCTGGTTCTAATGTGTTCAGGATAGATCATCTAAAGCGGGTGGAGTAGTTATATTCACAAAGCAACACCTCCAGTGTTCTATCGCCACTAGGAAATCTGTCCCCAAACTATTTGACCTACTTATCGTAAACATTAAACTGGCAAATAGCTCTGCACTGACAGTCACTGGCTGCTATCGCCCACCCTCGGCCCCAGCATGTACCCTACCTGCTCTCAGCACCCTCCTGGCACCCCACACTCATTCTGAGTTTGTGCTTCTGGGGGATCTAAACTGGGACTTGCTCAACCCTCCTGCGCAGGTCCAAAAACAATGGGACTCTCTTAATCTCTCGCAGATTATCCTTACTCCTACACGGTATGACACCAAAAATCCAGAAAAAGCCACCCTCCTTGATGTCATCCTCACAAATAACCCTGACAGGTACAAAACTGGCGTCTTCTGTAGCGATCTCAGTGACCACTGTCTTATTGGCTGCATTCGTAATGGCGGCACAATTAAACAGCCAGTTCTTACCACTCACAGACGAATACTGAAACATTTCGATGAACAAGCCTTCCTCTACGATCTGGCTGCTATCAAGTGGGACAGAATTAGTTTGATCCCTGACATCGATGCTGCATGGTCCTTCTTTTATGACTCCTTTGGTATGGTAATCAATAAACATGCTCCCATAAAAAAATGAGGTTAAAAAACCGATGCAGTCCTTGGTTCAACCGAGATTTAGCTGAACTGCTTCACATCAAGAACTCCACCTGGCGCAGGGCTCGTCACTCAAAATCCCACGACGATTGGCTATCATTCAGGAAAATTTGAAATAAGTCTATACAGGCTATCCGCAAAGCCAAGGTTGATTACTTCCATAATCAATTCAACCTCTGTGGATCCAATCCAAGGACATTCTGGAAAACAGTGAAAGAGATGGAGAATAAACCCCCATCCTCTCATCTCCCTAACTCCCTCGTTATTGAGGACACAGTAGTCACCGGTAATTAGCGCATAGCAGAGCTCTTTAACCAGCACTTTGTTAAATGTGGGAACCTATTTGACTCTTTAGCGCCTCCTAAGCCCCCCACCAACACTCCGCCACCCAGCCCCTCTAGCGCAGCCCCATGTCACAGCTTCTGCCTGCAGGAAGTTAGTGAGAACGATGTGCTGGAGGTCCTTAGTAAACTTGACCCCAACAAACCTGCAGGTCTTGATGGGCTAGACCCCTTCTTTTTTAAAGTTGCAGCCCCAATTATTGCAGAAGCTATCTCCCACCTTTGTAATCTGTCCATACAGACAGCAGTGCTACCTTCTGCCTGGAAGGCAGCCTCAGTGCAACATTTGTTTAAAGGGGGAAACCATGCTGACCCCAACTGCTATCGTCCAATATCCATTCTACCCTGTATAGCGAAAGTGTTAGAAAAGTTATTTTGCAAACAGCTAACATGGTTTCTGAAGACTTACAACATACTATCTGACATGCAGTCTGGGTTCCGTGCAGGTCATGGGTATGAGTCCGAAATGATATCATCAATGCCCTTGACTCCAGACAATACTGTGCTGCCATTTTCATCGATCTTGCCAAAGCCTTCGACACCGTAGATAACCAACTGCTTCTGGGAAAGCTTAGAGGCATTGGTGTCACTAACCAATCGATAGCCTGGTTTGAAAACTACCTGTCCATGCGCACCCAGTGTGTAAAATCTGACAGTCTGATGACACAGCCCCTATCCATCTCTAAGGGAGTACCACAAGGCTCTATCCTAGCACCCATCCTATTCTCAATATATATAAATGACATGGAGAAATCAGTGGGCAACTCCTCTATCCACCTATATGCCGATGACACGATTCTGTACACTGCTGGCCCTTCCCCAGATACTGTCCTGAAAACTCTTCAGGATCGTTTTCAGAGAATGCAGTCACATCTCTCTGCCCTTGGCCTGGTCCTGAACACCACTAAAACCAAGATTATGTGGCTTGGCCGCAGTGGTGCCTCCCAAACTGGCACTATTGTGACCGCTGAAGGCCGAGACCTCGAAATAGTTCAATCTTATAAATACCTTGGATTTTGGATTGACAGTAATCTGTCATTCTCAGAACATCTCTCCAAAATTCAGACCAAGGTTAAAGCTAGACTCAGCTTTCTATATAGGAACCGCTCCTCATTCACTTCATCTGCTAAACTCTCTCTGGTCCAGATGACTGTCCTTCCTCTGTTCGACTACAGTGATACCATCTACCGCTCGGCGTGTAAAGGAGCTCTCGATCATTTAGACGTTCTGTATCACTCCGCCATCCGCTTGGCCACCAATGCCCCCTACAGGACCCATCACTGTGATCTGTACTCTCTGGCTAACTGGCCCTCTCTTCAGACCAGGCCAACATCCACTGGCTGATGTTTGTTTATAAAACACTCCTAGGCCCCACCCCCTTCTACCTCACACAATTACTGCAACTCCGCCCACCCCCGACGCACAACACCCGGTCAGCTACAAACATCCTGCTAAAGATCCCCAAAGCCCATACATCCTTTGGCCGCTCCGCCTTTCAGTTTGCAGCAGCTGATAGCTGGAATATCATATAAAAAACCTTGAAAATTAAGACCTTTATCTCCCCCCGCACCTTCAAGGACACTATTACAAACACCCTGGTACACACATGCAGCTGCTTTGCCTGATGCTCACTACCAATGTCTTGACCTCTCCTATAGTATGCATTGCCATGAAGGAATGAATGGATGAATGAATGAATGAATGAATGAATGAATGAATGAATGATTGAATGGATGAATGTTCTATATTATTTTAATGACTGATTGAACCATAGCAGTATTGTTTTAGAGATGTTATATGTTTAACTGCTATGCCTGTCATCTCTGCTCTGTGTCATTGTGTTGTCTCCTGGGTTCTGTAGTGCCCGGAGTCCCCTCCCAACCCCCATCCCCTCAGGAAGCCTTTTGCCTCCTGTCAGGTCATCATTGTAAATAAGAATTTGTTCTTAATTGATTTTCCTGGCTATATAAAGGTTCTACTACTACTACTACTACTACTACTTCGGTGCCACTGGTGCCGGTCTTTTTGAGCCACTCACTGCTAAATGCCATCTCCCTGTAGGTGTGCTAGTGTCTTCAGCCATGGTCACAGTAGTGAGAGGGACAGCCTACATCCCAGTGGTAAATGTAAGTGCTACTGATGCTACCCTTCACCCCCGCACCCCCGTTGGTACGCTGAGCCCTGCTGAAATTGTGAGTTTACCGAAAGGAATCACCGAGGTGTCTGTTCCCCCCATGACGCAGGTTACAGCTTCCATATCCTCTCAGGTTGGCTCAGAGGCCCTCTTCGTAGACCCCATCTCAGCTGTAGACTTGTCAGTACTCCCTCCTGCAGATCAGGTTAAAGCCCGGTCATTATTGAGGCAGTATGAGACAGTGTTTGCCACACATGATGGTGATTTGGGGTGTTCTGACCTAATGACCCATGAGATACCCCTCCTAGACGAGGTACCTGTCCGTCAGCGATATAGGGGGGTACCCCCCTCAGAGTATGAGGCAGTAAAGGCACACATTCGACAGTTGTTAGACAGCCAGGTGATCCGAGAGAGTAGCAGCCCCTACGCCTCTCCAATCGTCATCGTTCGGAAGAAAGATGGCAGTATCCGCCTGTGTGTCGACTACCGGCAGCTGAATAGCAAGACGTGCGAGGAATCGCTTGATGCACTCTCAGGAGCAAAGTGGTTCACAACCCTGGTTTTAGTAGTATGGTGGCTGCATTTTTTTTCGACCTTGGAACTAGTCAGCTGTTATAGTACTAGTGATATCGGCGGGTCGCCAATACAAGAAATTGGGGGCAGATTGTAGCCAGTGCTACTGTCCATTGTCTTTGTTTATTAAGCAGTCCTTAACATGACCGCATCTCCTCCAGCAGTCCTTAACATGACCGCATCTCCTCCAGCAGTCATTAACATGACCGCATCTCCTCCAGCAGTCCTTAACATGACCGCATCTCCTCCAGCAGTCCTTAACATGACCACATCTCCTCCAGCAGTCCTTAACATGACCGCATCTCCTCCAGCAGTCCTTAACATGACCGCATCTCCTCCAGCAGTCCTTAACATGACCACATCTCCTCCAGCAGTCCGTCCCAGTTTCACTAAACTTCTTTTGAGCAGGCCTCCAGGTCTGGGAATTGGTTGTTTTCCATTGTTGTTTACATATTTGTCCCCATTCTTCTGTCCTAATAGTAACATCTGCTTCTCGCTCCCACTTTTCCTTGATGTAGGATGTATCTGTCTTTCGAGTTCTGTAAACCACTATATATTTTTGCTATTAACCTTCTACACTGTTCCGAATTGTACGCATCTACAAATGCCCTCAACACGCCTTGTTCTATGATTTTTATATGTACTTTTGTGATTTTCTGGTTCAAATAATGCCGTATTTTGAGATACCTGTAGAAATCATGCTTTCCAGTCCATGTTTTAGCTTTTCAAAGCATTCTATAGTCCCCTTGGTATACAATGTGTAGTAACATGTGAGTCACTTTTGCTTCCATCCCTCGAATCCCCCCTCTCCTCTATTTGGGATAAAGTCTGAGTCATTTAAGTCTTTTATCTTTAACATTTCGTTCCATATCTGAAGTGGCAGCCTGATCCATGGATTGTCTGTCAGTCAAGTTCCCGTCTCCAATCAAAGCCTGCAAAGCTCCTCCTTCACCAAGTCACTCTCTATGTCCCTCCATTTAGCATTGTACCAGCATACTAAGGGTCTTAATTGAGCTGCATTGTAGTAGTCTCTGAGGCAGTGGAGAGCCATTCCCCCTTTCTCTTTCAATAGTTTTAGTGTTTTGAGTCTGATTCTGGGCCTTTTCCCCTGCCACACAAATCTAGAGATCATTCTGTCCCACTCTATGACTTGTTTCTCAGTGACTACAGGAAGTGTCTGGAAGAGATACAGGAGCCTTGGTAGGACATTCATTTTTATAGAGTCTATTCTAGAGCTTAGGCCCAGAAAAGGCAACAGGTTCCACCTTGCTATGTCTGCTTTCATTCTTGAAATCAAAGGCTGGTAGTTAGTTTCAGCTTTTCCAGATCTCTTGGAATATCTCCTCCTAGGTACCTCATGAAATCCCATTCCCACTTAATGTTGTATTTTTCCCTTATTTCTTGAGAGGGGTTATAATTGAACGTGAGGGCCTGTGTTTTTTTAACATTTAGCTTATTATCTGATAATGAGCCATATGACTCCAGACTCTCCATCAGCTCAGGGAAAGATGGCTCCGGTTGGGTCAGATATATCAGGACGTCCGCAAATAAGGATATTGTCTGTTGGCCTCCAGCCATGTCCACTCCTTTAATGTCATCATTCTGTCTCATCCACTGGCTTAGTGGTTCTATGAAGATGGAGAAGAGTTATGGGGTCGCTGGTAACCATGACGACAGCCCCTTTGTAGTATGAAAGAGTTTGATAGGTCCCCATTAATCTTTACCTTTGCTGATGGTTTGTCATAAAACATCTGAATGGTCCTATTTATAATTTTGTGAAATCCAAATCTTTCCAACACCTTATATAAAAATTTCCATCTGACGCCTTCGAACGCCTTTTCTGCATCTATCCCTACCAATAATGATTTAGTCTTTCTCAATTGTATGTGTCTTATAATGTGCAGTGTTCTCCTGACGCTATCCTGTGTCTGTCGTTGAGTTATAAACCCAGTTTGGTCCGTGTTGATAATCACTGGTAGAATGTTCTCTATTCTTTTGGCTATAATTGATGTGAATCATTTATCATCTTGATTCAGAACACTAATTGGCATAAAGTTGGAACAGTCTAATTGATCTTTACCTTCTTTTGGTATTATTGAAATTGTGGCCTCCCTCAATGAAGATGGGATCACCCCCTTTTGTAACACAAAGTTGAATGTTCTCAGTAGAATTGGATCTAATGTTTCTCTAAAGCAGCGGTTCTCAATCTGTGGTCCGCGGACCACTGGTGGTCCGCGGGGGTACTGCAGGTGGTCCGTGGAAAAAAGCTGAATAAAATCCACTTTTTACTCTCAAGGATTTTCGGAGACCACCTCATATGTGACTTGCTCCATCGAATATATTTGAATAGTAATACATATAAAATCATTGCCAGTGTTATCAGTTGCAAGTGTGTATTTGTTGTAAAAATTACGAAAACAGCCTGTGTGTGAGGGGCAGCGCCGTGTGTGTGGGAGAGAAGCAGCGCTGTCTACTTATTTGCAATGACGTAGCTCAAGCATTTATGCAACTTGATTTGAAGAGGGGCAGCACCGTGTGTGTGTGTGTGTGTGTGTGTGTGTGTGTGTGTGTGTGTGTGTGTGTGTGTGTGTGTGTGTGTGTGTGTGTGTGTGTGTGTGTGTGTGTGTGTGTGTGTGTGTGTGTGTGTGTGTGTGTGTGTGTGTGTGTGTGTGTGTGTGTGTGTGAGAGAGTGAGAGAGCGCGCGCGCCAGGAATAATGCCGAAGCGGTGTGCATACAAGATCCGTTTATTCGCCATGCTTGTATAATCAGAATATTGTACATTTCAGGACAACTTTGGGAATTTAGTTTGTTTGTTATGAGTTTTAAATAGATTTTGAAAGTGGAGAGAGAGAGAGAGAGAGAGAGAGAGAGAGAGAGAGAGAGAGAGAGAGAGAGAGAGAGAGAGAGAGAGAGAGAGAGAGAGAGAGAGAGAGAGAGAGAGAGAGAATGTCACATTATATAATGACTGTGTGTGTGCGTTTGTGTATTTTTTTGCGTTTGTGTGTATTGTGTTTGTTTCCCGGGGAACACACGAGAAACACCGGCTGTTGTTATGCCTGCTGCCTGTGACGTTAAGTTGCTCCGTTTTCCGCTTGTAATTATTCCGTTACAAGCTTCAAAGTTGTATTTATCATCTCTGAATTTGCCGAAACAAGTTTAATATTCTGAAAGCCATGACTTTGTTTATTTGAAATCAGATGAAAACAAACTCTCACGGACCCTGCCGTGTTACTTATGATTAATATAGGCCTTACATTCATCATTTCAGCCGGAGGGAGGGGGGGCTGCACTGCGGAAGAGCAGAGTGCAAGTGAGAGCTCTCATCTTCCCACGTGTGCGTGCAACACCACAAACATGGATCGGTGGCTAGCATCAGGTGGTCTGAAGAGAAAAGATGTTAACGTTAATGAAGATCATGAGAGTGAGTCGGAGGCATCTACAAGCCAGATTCCGCCAAAAAAAAGGGAATGTGAAATACTTAGAACTGGGATTTACATACACAGGCACCGAAGATGAGCCTTTGCCATTATGCGTTCTGTGCTACGAGACACTAGCTAACGAGAGCCTAAAACCAGCTAATCTTCGCCGTCACCTTGAGACAAAGCATGGAGAGTTGAAGTCCAAGCCAGTTGAGTTTTTTAAAAACAAGCTCCAAGAATTTCACAGTAGCAAGAACATCATGGAATCCACATCTACAGGTAGCAACAATGCTAAAGCAGTGGAAGTCTCATACAGATTGTCAAGAATTATCGCAAAAAATGGGAAAGCGCATACACTCGGTGAGGAGGTGGTGCTGCCATCAATTAAGGTGGCGGTGGGTGTTATGCTGGGTGAAAAGGCATGCAAGCAAATGGACTTGATTCCATTGTCAGACAGCACCGTACAGCGCAGAATTTAGGAAATGGCCAGCAATGTGAATGACCAGCTAATAGCGCGGATAAAAGCCAGTCGATTTTTTTGCACTACAGTTGGATGAATCAACTGACATAGCTAACCTTGCCAACCGGCTCTCTTATACGTAAGGTATGAACACAACGGAGAAATAGAGGAGGACTTTCTCTTTTGTAAATGTTTGCCATCACACATGTTGAACAGTTTCATAACGGAACATAGGATTGATTGGTCAAAATGCGTGGGCATTAGCACAGACGGGGCAGCAGCCATGTTAGGCCGACACAGTGGGCTTGTTAAACGTGTACAAGCAGTGGCTCCACAAACTAAATCAATCCACTGCAGCATCCACAGGGAGGCTCTCGCTGCCAAAAAAATGCCTCCTGATCTCAAAACTGTTCTGGATGAAGCAGTACGAACGGTCAATTTGATCAAGGCCCGTCCACTGAATGCCCGGTTGTTTGATGTTTTATGCGATGAGATGGGCAGTGATCACCGGCAATTACTTGTGCACACCGAGGTCCGGTGGCTATCGAGAGGAAAGGTGCTTGCGCGGCTCTACGAGTTGCGCGATGAAGTGAGAATGTTTTTACTTGACTCAAAATTTGAACTTTCAGATCGCTTCAGTGATGCCCCGTGGATTGGCATACCTGGCAGATATTTTTGAGCATTTGAATGGACTCAATCGGAGTCTTCAGGGGAAGTCAGTGACACTTTTTCACGTGCAAGACAAAGTTGAAGCTACAATCAAGAAGATGGAGATGTGGGCCAGGCGCCTGGAGCAGTCAAACTATGACTCGTTTGCAAACCTATCCGATTTTTTGGACACCGCGGAAATGCAGCTTCCAAATAATGTGAAAAATGATGTCAGGGAGCACTTGCACAGTTTGAAAACACAGCTACGGATGTACTTCCCTATCCCTGACACAACTGCGAACTAGATCAGAAATCCATTTGCGACCCTGGACGATGACATCCTCGCAAACCTTACGTCCAGAGAGCAAGACAGCCTTGTTGAACTGTCCTGTGACAGTGCTTTAAAAGTGGATTTTTCTCAGAGATGCCTGCCTGCCTTTTGGCTAAAAGCTGCTTCAGAATACCCAGAGCTGTCCGACAAGGCCTTGATGTTTCTTATGCCCTTTCCTACCACTTACCTCTGTGAGTCGGGATTTTCATCACTGGTCTCGTTGAAGACAAAATATCGGAATAGACTTAACATTGAACCAGATCTCAGATTGAAGCTGTCATCGCTGGAACCTGACATCCAGATGTTGACGTCTGCGAAGCAACATCATCCATCTCATTAGCTGAGTGATAAGGTTAGCTTGGACTTGCTGTGCGTGTGCGTTGTTTTGAGTTTAATTAGCCTATAATTGCACAAAATCAGTTATTTTATTTATTATTTCCTTATTACACATGTTTATGTTAATTTATTTTATATTCAGTGTGATAAGATTATTTGTTTCCACTGGACTTGCTGTGCGTGTGTAACATGGTTGTTTTGAGTTTAATTAGCCTATAATTGCACAAAATCAGTTATTTTATTTATTATTTCCTTATTGTACACGGATACAATCGGATGTTGAAAGAGCTGAAGCTGCAGTTCATGTTCACTGATGCAGCTGTTGTGTTCTATGAGTGGATGCAGATTTGAATATATGGTCAAGGACCAAAAGAAAAAAAGAAGTTGTCCGCCGTCCTCTTTGAGAAACAGACACAACGCAGACAGACACCGGTCACACGTGCAACAAAAGTATCGGATAGGCTTCAATTTACTTTTGATTGTCTATAATTAACTATAAAAAAATATCTGCGTTTTAACACTACGTTTATATGTACTTATTTTTACGGTTTGCATATGAGGTGGTCCGCGAAAATCCTTGATGATAAATAGTGGTCCGCAGAAACAAAAAGTTTGAGAACCCCTGGGTTAGAGGGCAGAATTTGGAATACAAACCATGGGCAAATACGGACATGTCTCAAATAATGGAAAAATTGCCCGTAATCCAGGAGGAAAGACACCCATGGACTTCAAAAATGGATGAGGCCCTTATAGGGACACAGCTTGGCATGGGAGACATCAAAAAACTTTTGGCAACTCTGATGGGTGTGTCTACAATGGAAGAAATCCTGATGTCAGCTGGGCTTCAAAGAATTGTCGACACCGTAGTATACGACCCAGAGCTCTTTGCAGCAAACAGAGGATGTGTGTGGAAAGCTTTGAGAGACGCATATCCTACCAATGTGCATCCTGACTGTATTGACATTGAACCAATGAGAGAAGCCGAGAACCCTAGAGCCTATGTGAACCGCTCACACCAACGGTGGAGAGATATCACAGGGAATGATGCGGACACCAATTTACTGGAGCAATCTATTATGAGAGAAAAGATCCAGCAGGGATTGCCCTTGTCAGTCAGAAGCAAACTGGCAGAAGTAGTGGGACTGAGAAGCATGACCAAGAATGTCTACATGGACCACATAGCACATCAGGTGGAACTGTATCGCAAAAAGGAACATACTCTGAAGGAACAAGATCAGGAGACAATCAGAAAACTTAACCAAATACAGTTAATGGATGGAAGAAGGGAGAAGAAACAGGCTGCAGTTCTGCAGATTCCGCCTCAACCACGACAAATACAGTCACCCACAATACAGGCTGCTCCTCTGCCCCCTTACCTGCAGCTCAGCTTTGAACAACCCCAAGGTCCGGGGGATGGAGGAATAGGAAACATTGGACAACAAGTGTACAATCCAAAGCTACATCCAAATATGAAATGTTTTCTATGTGGACAGGTTGGGCACCATTTTCGCAACTGCCGCTACAAAGACAGGATAGGTGGAGAAAGAAATAGAAGAGGGTACAGAAAGCGGCCACCCCAAGAACCGCAGTGGCAGCAACAGCAGCCCCAAGAACCGCAGTGGCAGCAAAAGCCACCCCAGGGACCGGTAAACCCATATTGGGGCCCGGAAGGGTTATAGGGGTGCCCAGAGAATCCGAAAGGGGGGTGTCAGCTGGTGGTGTATAGGCCGGAAAAGGAACCTACCATCTGTGTGAAGGTTAACAATCGTCGCACGTCACACACCTCCCTATGTCTGGAGAACATAAGGACAGTTGGATTTGAGGGAATAAAACAGCTGATACCCACCACAAAGCCTGTGGAACTCCGACACAAGAATCAAAGAGCTATTTTACCTATTCTCGTGTCAAAAAACACCCCTATTGGACTTCTTAGTAAGTTGTCTTCTAAGTAAATTGAACTGTACAGTGTACGCTGTACAATGCACACCTGACGGCTGTCAGGTAGAAGTACCTTCTGAATATCATCAGTTATCCATGATGGTAGAAGAAGACGCTGCTATGGTATATTGGCTAGGGGACCTTAGCCAAGACCTCATGGAACCAGCAAAGCTGTGGGAGAAGTTCATTTCTGCAAACATCCCCGGTGTTAAACCACCTGAATATCCATCACACTGTACGCTTCAGTACTTGAAGGATGCCACCAAATCTGACCCAGACGATTGGCTAAAACACCAACCTGAACAAACTCAACTCAGTTCCGGCTGCATAATCTTGGGACCACAAGGAGCGGCTATGAAGATAAACAGAGATGATTATCTGAACCAAGAGCATAAAATTGAAGGAAGCTCATGGGCTAGCCCATGTAGCAAGGGGGGAAGTGAGAAGGAAGATCACAAATGAATATGGATTTTGGGCTCCATATTTGTTGGAAAGAATTTACCATGTCATAGGAAGATGCATGGTTTGTTTGAGAAACATATCTGTTTGTGTCACCCAGAAACAGACACTGGGGGAGAAGGAGGACTTGACGGAGCGAAAAGATGCTATTCAACCAGGCGACAAAGTCTTTGTCAAGATCTACCGGAGAAAGTGGCATGACGCCCGACGAGAGGGACCATTCGAAGTCATCCGCACCACAGGAACTGCAATTCAGATCAAGGGATCTCCGACTTTGTACCACCTACATCACTGCATTAAGGCACCAACAGACCGAGATGAGGAGGAGGTACCACAAGGAGAAGAAAAGGAGGAACCACCTCAAAACAGAGGTACTGCTCCCGAATCAGATGATGACATTGACAATATGCATGATCGCATATCTCCTTTTCCAAGTGATGCCGAGTGCCAGTTCCCAGAAGATGCACAGCACGGAAGGTTCAATGCTAGGGATGGGACGATCACGTTTTTTGCCACCGATCACCGATCACCGATCACAATGAGAAATAACTGCCCCACCGATCACCGATCACCGATTTTTTATTTTTTGTTGCAGCTATAGCGGTCTACAGTGTATTGCTGCTATAACAGTCTATTATAGCAGGGGTTCCCAACCGCCGGGCCGCGGACCGGTACCGGGCCGTGGAGGTGTTACTGGCGAAACAGCTGTGTGTTTATCATCATATTTGACTCAAATCATTTGAGTATAGGTGAACGGCGGGCGGTATAATCTATATATAGAGATGATATATATAGTATAATCTATATATATAGATTATATAGCGGTATAATCTATATATATAGATAAAATATATATCGGCGGCATAACGAGAGACTTTCAGTTACACGCGCTACTAAAGAGACTACGCGCTAGTGACGTGTCGGTCGCGAACGAGCCGGAGTTTGTTTTACGGGCGCTGCGCGTACATGCGCGTTTATACTGAAATCGAGCCCTGCCGTTTTGTTAGGGGTGTGTGTTGACACACACTTTGACAACCGGTCCGCGAAAATTGACAACTGGTCCGCGAGATTTTTTTTCATGTATCTGCCGGTCCGTGGCACAAAAAAGGGTGGGAACAGTTTCATCCATCATGCATTCCTGGGGTTCTCGTTCTCCACGGTCAGTTTAACAAACTCGCCATGCTGCGCTGGGTGATGGGTTTTCAGGTGTCTTATTAAATTTGTCTTGTTGGTAAAGAAATTAGCTCACGTGTTTCTCACGTGCAGGATCGGCTATGAAATCGGCAACGTTAAAGAAAGATCGGCATTCTCCGATTGCGCATTTTTCTTCAAAATCGGCCGATAATGATCGGAAGCCGATCGATCGTCCCACCTCTATTCAATGCACTTGATTTTCCAGAACAACCAGAGCCAAACCCAAGTGGCCAGGAGGCCTCCCCCACTGACTCCAGAGAACCAAAGAAATGTCCTGATCCAGTCCAGCCAAAATGCAGTCAAACCTATTCGACTCAAAGACTACGACATTGGAGATGTCAATACGTATAAGTCTCTGAGGAGAAATCGACGAGCAAGCCTATCATACGAGGAATGATAACGAGGGGTATTGGTAGAGCGATGAATATACAGGCAGTTCAGATGGCTATCATGCGAACAGAAGAGTATGAAGTGTTTGTATTCTATTCCTGAAGATCAGTACGCAGTACTTAAACATCAGAGTGTGTGAAGAGGTTGTAGATGTTTGAAGGGATGCGCCTAGGACAGGGACAATTATTCAAAATACTGTGAAAGACAATAAATGATGGACAGACCTAAGTTGGCAAATACTCATCCATTCATATTTCAACTGAATTTTTAATTTTTATTTGTATTTGTTTTGAATTATGTTTTTGGATGCTTGGTTAAACTGCAGACTGACTGAGTTTTCCTTTGGAACCCTGGTGACCACAAGATGAAGCTGATCTTGTGTTTCAATGGTGGATTTATTTGTGTGTATTGAAGGATTTACTTTGAAAGTTTTATTGAGATTTGTTTGTGTTAACATTGTTACATTTCATTTATTTTCTTTATGTGTATCATTCTGTTATTTATTTATTTATTTATTTGTATCAATGCCGCCAGGTTGGCAGTGTTGTTCTGCAGATTGACACTGGGGTTAGTCACTCTGCAAGGGGGAGATGAAGGGTTTCATTGATGAACATTTTCATTGATAAACATTTTCATTGATAAACATTTTCATTGATAAACATTTTCATTGATAAACATTTTCATTGATAAACATTTTCATTGATAAACATTTTCATTGATAAACATCTCTAAATACATAATATGTTGTAGAGAACTACACAGCGATGGGTTACTTTCAAGTATGACCTATTCAAGCATGTTTACATGTATGTCATACAATAATCAAATAATGTATTTTTTGGTCTATTATTCAGAGTCAACAGGACTAGGACAACAGAAAGGGCTAATGGAACAATTACATTGAATTTAAATAATGTGAAGAGGCTTAACTAACATGTTTGTCCCTTATATGATACTTGGACACAGTGAGGAACCAAAGCAGCTAGAAGATGCTAGCTACATGTATAAAACGCCTCACATCTGTCTATGAGTGTCTGTTTGAACAGGAGCAGGCAGCCGATCCAACCTCAGACAAACCATCACCCAGGGGACCATCACCCCAGGTTGAGGACTGGGTATACGTCTGCATCTTAAAACCAACGTGGGTCCAGTCAGACGTTAAGCGATCATACCAGATCCAAGTCACATCATCTGCCATCCTGGTAGATGTGGACCATGGGTACATCTCAGCGGTTGTAGTCCGACACAACCTACATATGGATTCCATTGAATAACATCACACCATGCAGATAACAGGGGTTTTTCTTCTACAGCAACATTAAGAAGATTTGCTACAACAGCACATAGATAAAATACCTGATTTAGGGAATCATGGGCCCCCTAGGACCATACAATACCTGATTTAGGGAATCATGGGCCCCCTAGGACCATAAAATACCTGATTTAGGGAATCATGGGCCCCCTAGGACCATAAAATACCTGATTTAGGGAATCATGGGCCCCCTAGGACCATAAAATACCTGGTTTAGGGAATCATGGGCCCCCTAGGACCACTGATCTTATAATATCTTTTATCAGGATGATAATGGGAAAGTTGAGATACCTTAGCATTGGTATTACAGGTATGATGGGTCAACTCATTCCATTGATATTGTTTTGTAAATGCATGATATGTGATTTAATATGTTCTTGATTAAGAACATATTAACATAAGTGTGGTTTAATGGTTATGAAGCCTATTCATATCAGATGAACAGATTTTGTGTTTGTTTTGATTGTGTTTAATGTTTTGTGCTTAATTCCCCCAGGGAATGGTAAATCATAAATGAAGACCTTAAGGAATGTAATCTTGAATAAGAAAACATGGACAGTGTTGTTTTTTACTATTGCTGAATATCAGAGTTTTCATTCTGTGCTACATATATACATATTTACCAGAGAGTATATTTACTGAGATACCAGAGAGTAATAATACTACATTATGCAATATTCACAGAAAGGGGTTTAATCAGAGTTGCAATGCTTGAACTAACGCATGCATGAACCTTGTGAACAATTCATTTGACAGGAAGTCCTGAAGGAGAACAGTGACTGTGGTTTTTCTACATGTTACAACACTGTATGCAGTACAATCGCATATGGTTTTTCAAATGATCAGTTGAATTGTGCTATGAATCTTTATGTGAACAATATGTTAATTGCACTGTTAATTGTGAAATATAATGATGATGCAATTTAAGGTATTTGATGTTTTTTTATTTGTGTGAACATTTTTGTGTTGGGACTTCTTTATAGAGTCCCAAAGGGGGGATATGTAGTGTATTTTTATACACTAAGTATAAAACTAAAACACTATCTGTGATACTGTATGCATTGTAAGGGCCATGCATGTTGAGGCGACCAAAAGTTGCCAGGCATGCAACCCCCTGGGGTTGCCAGAGATGCGACCAGCAGATATGGCCAGGAATACGACCCTCCCCCGGGGGTTTGAGCTTGTTTGCGAAATTCGTCTGGCGGGGGCTCAAAAAGGACGTGAGGGCTTGGGCCGGCACGTGTGTGGCTTGCCAGCATGCTAAGGTGCACCGCCACACGAAGGCCTGGTGCCTGAGAGGAGGTTTGACCACGTCAACAACGATCTGGTTGGTCCATTACCCTCCTCCCAGGGTTTTTCCTACCTCCTAACAATGGTGGACAGGACGACCCGTTGGCCGGAGGCGGTCCCACTCGCGTCGACAGCGGCGGCTGACATAGCCCGGGCCTTCATTGCGACATGGGTGTGTCGTTTCGGCACCCCTTCGGACATTTCCTCGGACCGCGGTTCCCAGCTCACATCCGAGCTCTGGAACGCTGTGGCCGGGGGTTTGGGGGTTAAGCTCCACCGGACAACCGCTTATCACCAGGCCAACAGTCTCTGCGAGCGTTTCCACCGCTCCATGAAGGCGGCCCTCAGGGCCGGGCTGACGGACGGTAATTGGGTCGACAAGCTGCCTTGGGTTATGCTGGGCCTGAGGACCACACCTAAGGAGGATCTGTGGTGCTCCACGGCTGAAATGGTCTACGGTCAGCCGCTGAGGGTTCCAGGGGATTTCCTCCCCAACGCATCGGCCCCCTGGTCGGCAACGGCCCAGCGAGTTTTCCTGCAGGACGCCGCTAAGGTTTTTGCTCTGATCCCCACTGCTCAGCACGGCACTCAGGTGTCCCGGGTTCCCGTGGGGCTTCACTCAGCGGAGCACGTGTTCATCCGGCACGACGCTCACAGAGGCCCCCTGCAGCCTCCTTACGACGGGCCTTTCCGGGTTTTGGAACACGGGGGCAAGCACTTGGTGGTCGACCTGGGTGGCAAAGCCGAGCACGTCTCGGTGGACCGGGTGAAGGCTGCTCACCTGGACTTGGACCAGCCGGTGGTGCTGGCACGGCCTCCGCGACGGGGTTGCCCCCCGGCCTTGACCCCTGTCACCGAATTGGGGCCTGCGGTTCCAGTCCCACCTCTCCCACCCCTGTAGAGGTCGCCTCCCCGGCTCCCGTTCTCCGGAGTCGTGGTCGTTCCTCCCCACCGCATGGACTTTGTGTATGGGTGAATTCTGGGGGGGCTTGTGTGGTGGAACGTTATGGGAACAAAATTCACTGTTTGTATTTAGTGTGTGTTGCACCATGGACCTGTTGTTGTTGTGGTGTGCTAGCTGGACAGTAGCAAGTAGCAGATGTGTTTCCCCTGTTGTGAAACTTAATGGAAAATAAAGTGTGGAATTCCATATTAAACACGCCGCCTCCGACTCCCATTCATCGGCTCTACAATAGACTGTTTTTGAAACATGACCGGTAAGTTTAGAATTTGTCCGGTAAAATAAAATCTGTCCGGACACTTGACCGGCAAGAAAAATTCCTAGCGGAAACCCTGATATATATATATATCTATATATATAGATATATATCTATATATCTATATAGATATATAGATATATATCAGTGGCGAAGCGTGTCTATCACAACTGGACCTTCTGTAGAGGTGTTCCCCAACTTTTCAGCCCGCGACCCCCAACATAACAGACCCCCCCCCCCCACTATCACCGGAGGGACTGGAACATTAAAAACAACGTGTGCACAGATATTCACCATCGAGAACATCGTGAAGTCCAAGGGGGGGGGGGGTAATCTTGATCGCGAAAATTGTGTGTAGCTTTTTTTTCCAGCTGCAAATGATAGTCGTGAATCTGTTGGAATCAGAATTCCTTTATTCGTCACCCTTACATATTAAACGGACTTACATAATACCCCCACTTTGGGAACCCCTGCTGTATCGCGGGTTTGTAACTCTTAGTTACGTTAAGTCTTTTCACGTTAAGCGATGCAAAGAAAGATCAAGTCAAAACTCTCAATTTAAATGCACAACAATGCTTAACAAACTCATGACAGCCATTAACTAATCAGTCAACAAGTGTGTGGAAACAAAATGCACCAACCAGCTCAACGAGACGCAACACTGAGACAAAACCAGCAAAGACAAATGAGTCTCACTCACCAATGATGTTCACTTGAAGACCAAATCCATTCTCCTGTCCTTCTGGATGGTTCGACCACCCGGTCATAAAGATGATCGCTTTTCAGATCCAAAATAAGTTGCCTTTCCAATACCCTGCCCTCTGGTCGGTCCCAAATAGCAATACTCCCATCAGTAGAGCCTCTCGTGGCTAGTAGAGCCCGTTAGCCACGGGTATCTTTCCCAGTTGCTAGCCTGAAAATGGCGAACATAGCCTGCTTTAACAACTTGATTCAGCTCAAGATTGTCAGGCGTTGGACGGCCTTTTTTAATAATGTCCATCTTTACATTGAATGGTTGTCTTGAAAATGGTTCCGACAATAAATCCGCAACGACATCATCTTCGCCTGTTGCCATTTTGACGTAAAATCCTATGTAGAAACAACGTAGCACTACACTAGATCCCCTCTCGCTCCAGCCAGTAGACCTTCTAGCTCCCTATTGAGCTGTGGGGAAATCTGAAAGAATACGCCCATTGGCTACAAATCACTATATGATTGGTTGATCAAATTGTCAATCCAAACGTACACTCTCATTCAGTCTGAGGGCCAAAGTCATCGGGAATACTTTGGTTGAAGGATATTCTTCCCAGCAACCCAGAAAAATATCTGATTGGTTGAATGGTTTTTCCAACACAAAACCACTCAAATGCGTCGTGCATGGACCGAGAAAGACAAACAAATCAACGTAACTGTAATATAACAGATAACAACACAGATACCATTCTCATTTATTCATTTTATTAAATTGTATTACCTTTTATTAAATTGTATTACTTTATTAATACAATTAATTTGATTGTTTTGGTTTCATTTGAGAGTTCCAGGGTCTTCTCTGAATACCTTGAAGGCCCTGACGCTTCACCACTGATATATATATATATATATATATATATATATCTCAGTGAATGCCAGTGACATCAGAGATTAGGGAGGACAGGAGGAATCTTTTTAAAGTGTTTTTATTCATCACATTAATCATGTTTAGAGTTTGACATGAAGTCAACATTCTTGATGGTCCCACGATGCATTCTGTAAGACAAACGAACCCACCGTTAATAAAACAAAGTGCTGTTTTGTATAAGTCATTGCAAACGGTGTGTGTGTGTGTGTGTGTGTGTGTGTGTGTGTGTGTGTGTGTGTGTGTGTGTGTGTGTGTGTGTGTGTGTCTCGTAACATTTGAACAGCATTCACCAACTTGAGAACAAACGGTATTGAACAGAAGATACTCACAGTGCTCTGCTGGGAGAAGGCCTGCCTTGGACTCCAATGGAGAGGGCTGTGGAGCTCCAAGGGATTTTAGATTTGTTATATTCATATTTTAATGAAAATTCAGTTTTTTTCAACAGCTCCCATGTCATGTGACCAGTGACTTCAAATCAATAGCATATTACTACACTGGACACTTAGGACACACCTGTTTGTGTTGAATGTAGGAAGGCACGTCCTGTTTACACAGTAAGGTTTCCCCATTCAAACTACCAAAGACGGCCACTAGGGGGCGTCTTCCCCTGGCTGAAAGACCACAATGAACGCATGCGTATTATACATGAATTCTGATTTCTTTCTTATTTAAATGTGAAATGCGACACTGGTTCATAATATTCAGCTTTACAGTATTTATATCACAAACAAACATATATAACATACATATAATATATTGTAGTGGAGTGACATAATTCACCCACGGAACTACAGGTGGGGTATTGTGTTGCCGGGGACATTAGTGCACGGGACTCCCTATATTGTTCTTCCGTTAGAAAGTAATGTGGTGTTTACGTTCTTCTCATGCTGAATAAACGTCCCGTTTGGACTTTAAATACCCCGCCTCCGACTCCCGTCTCTCGGCACTATACTTGTGACCCCGACGTAAGTCTCGCTGAAGTATTCGAGACCGATCAGATTGCCCCCTCACTTAGGGGCCCGTGTGGCCGATCTACGCGTCACGGCTCTTCTCCGTCCTGAGGCCCCAATTTAGTGGAACAAACTCCCCACGGAGGTCACGACCTCAGAGTCACTCCCCATCTTCCGCCGCAGGCTGAAAACCCATCTCTTCAGGACACACTTCCCAGATCTTTCCTCGTAAGCGCTAAGTAAATTAAGTCAGTCAAAAGATGATTACATATTATAGATAGGTAGATATTGTTCTAAATATTGTTGCATATTGTTTGCCAACTTATTGTACTTTTTCCCTTACACTTTAGCCTGAATTATTGTCCTTCTACCTGAGCCCTGGTTCAGTTATTGGAGACTTGTTAGAAATGAAATGCACTTTTGACTTCTGGTGACGAGATGTCTTTGTTGAAACACCGCTTTGGATAAAAGCGTCTGCTAAATGACTGTAATGTAATGTACATACGCCTTAACGACACTACAACACCCAACCGCTACCCGATCCCCCACATCCAGGACTTATCTGCAGACCTGGCGGGAAAACTTGTCCAAAGTTGACTTAGTGCGTGGCTACCACCAGGTTCCAGTGCACCCCGCAGACATACCCAAAAGGTGGTCAAGCCATTGGTGGTCAAGCCATTCAGGCTGTTTGAGTTCCTGAGGATGCTGTTTGGGCTTAAAAATGCAGCTCAATCTTTCCACTGGCTGATGGATTCGGCACTTAGAGAGATGTCATTCAACTTTGTCTATTTAGACGACATCCTTGTCGCAAGCTCCTCCTCTGAAGAGCACCAAGTGCATCTCCGAGACCTTTTTACAAGGCTCAACCAACACGGCCTGATTATCAACCCCAGAGCAGTCATCGGAGCTGTTCAACTGGGCCTCGATTACCTCTGTATGAGCACGGACCAGGCCTCAGACCACGGGGTCCAGACCCTCAAGATTTCAGACATAGGATTACGCCTGGAGGAGGTCGCGATCGTGACTCGGGCGCAAACTTCTCCACGGGCCAGCCTAGTTTTTGAGGCGATAGACAACCTTTCTCATCCCGGCAGGAAACCTTCTGTGAAGTTGGTTTCTCAGAAGTTTGTGTGGCAGGGCTAAAATACACCGACATACAAGAGCCCCTTACAAACTTTTCGCCGTTTCGCTGAGCGGAGGTTCAACCATATGAATGTCGACCTCGTAGGTGGACAGGACAACACGCTGGCCCGAGGCCGCTCTCCTCTCCTCGACAGCATCTTCCGATGTGGCCCGCGCATTCATCAGCACATGGGTTGCGTGCTTTGGGACCCCGTCCAACCTCTCCTCGGACCATGGGTCCCAGTTTACCTCAGAGCTCTGAAACGCGGTTGCCGAAGGTTTTGGTGTCAAGCTGCACCGCACTACCGCCTATCACCCCCAGGCTAATGGCTTATGTGAGTGTTTCCACCGATCCATGAGGGCGGCCTTGCGCACCGGCCTCACCGACGGTAACTGGGTGGATAAGCTCCCGTGGGTGATGCTCTCAGGTGTACCCCCAAAGAGGACCTGCAGTCCTCGTCGGCAGTTGACACCCTTTCCCTCCGACCTTGTGGACGCCGCGATCCCACCGGTTGCTCCACCGACCGCCCCGCCTCCTGCACCGCCCACCTCGGCCCCTGTTGTCCTCACTCGGCGTGGTCGGGTCGTCGTCCCTCCCCGACACAGGGATTTTGAATATGGGTGAATTCTGGGGGGGCTTGTGTGGTGGAGTGACATAATTCACCCACGGTGACCCACAGGTGGGGTGTTGTGTTGCATTAGTGCACGGGACTTCCCTTTGTTGTTCTTCCGCTAGAAAGTGGTGTTTACGTATATGTATGTGTGTATGTGTGTATGTGTGTATGTGTGTATGTGTGTATGTGTGTATGTATGTGTGTATGTATGTATGTATGTATGTGTGTGTGTATGTATGTATGTACAGTATGTATGTATGTATGTATGTATTTACAGTATGTATGTATGTACAGTATGTATGCATGTATGTATGTATTTACAGTATGTATGTATGTATGTACAGTATGTATGTATGTATGTATGTACAGTATGTATGTATGTATTTACAGTATGTATGCATGTATGTATGTATGTACAGTATGTATGTATGTACAGTATGTATGTATGTATGTATTTACAGTATGTATGTATGTATTTACAGTATGTATGTATGTATGTATTTACTCTCTCTCTCTCTCTCTCTCTCTCTCTCTCTCTCTCTCTCTCTCCCCCCCATTCTCTCTCTCTCTCTCTCTCTCTCTCTCTCTCTCTCTCTCTCTCTCTCTCTCTCTCTCTCTCTCTCTCTCTCTCTCTCTCTCTCTCTCTCTCTCTCTCTCTCCCCCCCTCTAGTTAATGTGACATTAGATAACATTAGATTCTAATGTATTGTCATTGCAGCACAAGTACAGTACAGCGAAAAGAGTGTAATGTGTTGTTCAGATGGGGTACATGAGGAAATGGGTTAATAAAGTATATCTTCTACTTCTTAATAATGTTCAACAGTATACAACATCCACCTTTATGAACCTAGAACTCTTGTAACTCTTGTAAACCTATAATACTTGTACAACAAGTTATACAAGTTACAAAATATGTGTTGGCCAATTGCAAGGTACATTGGAATGTTTCCCCATTCCCTCCCGCAGAAAGAATTACCAACAAAGTGTGTGTGTGTGTGTGTGTGTGTGTGTGTGAGTGTGTGTGTGTGTGAGTGTGTTCACTTTGTCTCTCTCCCCCTCCCTCTCTCTCTTTCACATTGTCTCTCTCCCCCTCCCTCTCTCTCTTTGGCTTTGTCTCTCTCCCCCTCCCTCTCTCTCTTTGGCTTTGTCTCTCTCCCCCTCCCTCTCTCTCTTTCACTTTGTCTCTCTCCCCCTCCCTCTCTCTCTTTCACTTTGTCTCTCTCCCCCTCTCTCTCTCTCTTTCACTTTGTCTCTCTCCCCCTCCCTCTCTCTCTTTCGCTTTGTCTCTCTCCCCCTCCCTCTCTCTCTTTCACTTTGTCTCTCTCCCCCTTCCTCTCTCTCTTTCACTTTGTCTCTCTCCCCCTCCCTCTCTCTCTTTCACTTTGTCTCTCTCTCTCTCTCTCTCTCTCTCTCTCTCTCTCTCTCTCTCTCTCTCTCTCTCTCTCTCTCTCTCTCTCTCTAGGAGGACGGCTGTGACATCTCTCCGGTGAGGTCATTTACCTGTTATGATTATTATTATGATTATGATTATATTATTATTATTATAATTAGCCTTATGTTGAGCCTAGTAGGCCTAGTATTAGTGTCTAGTGTAACTGTTGACGTATCCATTCTCAAGTGTAAAGATGGAATTGATGTGTTGTAACATCTAATCTTTAACGTTATTAATCTTTAATGTTACCAACTTATTGTTCTCCCGCGCTATTCTCCCGCCAAGGACTGAGAAACGAATTCAACACACTGCTAATTAATTGTGCGTGCGTGTGTCTGTTTGAGTGTGTGTGCGTGCGCGTGTGCGCGTGCGTGTGTGTGTGTGTGTGTGTGTGTGTGTGTGTGTGTGTGTGTGTGTGTGTTTTCAGATGGCCGGGCAGCGCGAGAGGACCTTAGAGCTGGCGGCACTGGGCCGGCCCTTCAGTCTGGGAATGCTTTACGACTGTCGTAACGACTCGCTGATCCCCGGTAAATACAATATCATCGAGTCTGATGTAATATAATGATATATAATGTAATATAATGATATATAATGTAATATAATGATATATAATGTAGTATAATGATATATAATGTAATATAATGATATATAATGTAACATAATGATATATTGTAATATAATGATATATAATGTAGTATAATGATATATAATGTAATATAATGATATATAATGTAACATAATGATATATAATGTAATATAATGATATATAATGTAATATAATGATATATAATGTAACATAATGTAATATAATGATATATAATGTAACATAATGTAATATAATGTAATATAATGATATATAATGTAATATAATGATATATAATGTAACATAATGTAATATAATGTAACATAATGATATATAATGTAATATAATGATATATAATGTGGTATAACGTCATATAATGTAGCATAATCTAATACAATGTAGTAAAATGTAATATTATGTAGTCTAATATAATATAATGTAAGAATAAATGAATAAATACAATATTCAAGAAACAATATACTTTATCTAATCGTTAGTACAACATAATAATAATAATAATAATCTCATATATTTACTGTGTATGTATATGAGATATATATATAGATATATTTTTAATATATATATAGATATTTTTTATATATATTTACACATACTATTGTTAATCAAGCAGCACTTCAACACATTCTGAGACCATTTAACTTAAATTATAATTCTATATGCTACATAAATAATTCATATTATAATGTAAATATCAGTTGATATTTGAGGTTTTAGTTTTCACAGTTGATGTTTTATATTTTCCATGTTTACATTTCTATATGTTTTACAATATAGTTGACTGTAGATTAGTTTGTTAAATGCTCATTTGAAGGCCATCACCTTTTCAGCCAAATCATGCAGTGAAGATCAACATTTACCCATGAGGCTAGTGTTAGTTAGCTAACGAGCTAATGTCAGCTAACTAACACGTAATAACAGTTACTAACACACACAGTACACATACACACATACACACATACACACATACACACATACACACATACACACATACACACAGTACACACATACACACATACACACATACACACATACACACATACACACATACACACAGTACACACATACACACAGTACACATACACACAGTACACAGTACACATACACACATACACACATACACACATACACACATACACACATACACACATACACACAGTACACACATACACACAGTACACATACACACAGTACACAGTACACATACACACATACACACAGTACACACATACACACAGTACACATACACACATACACACATACACACATACACACATACACACAGTACACACATACACACATACACACAGTACACACATACACACATACACACATACACACAGTACACACATACACACAGTACACATACACACAGTACACATACACACATACACACAGTACACATACACACATACACACATTACACATACACACAGTACACAGTACACACATACACACAGTACACATACACACATACACACAGTACACACATACACACAGTACACACATACACACAGTACACATACACACATACACACAGTACACACAGTACACATACACAAAGTACACACAGTACACACAGTACACACACACACAGTACACACACACACAGTACACATACACAAAGTACACACAGTACACACACACACAGTACACACATACACACAGTACACACATACACACAGTACACACAGTACAAATACACACAGTACACATACACATAGTACACGTACACATAGTACAAATACACACAGTACACATACTCACTGTACACAAAGTACACATGCACATACACCGTATACATAAACATATTACACATAATACACATAGTACATAAAAAAGTACACATACACATATTTCACAAAGGTAACATACACACAATACACATACACATATTACAAAGTACACATATAACTCAGTACACATAGTACACATACACACAGTACACATACACAGTACACATATTACACAAAGTAAAAATACACACAGTACACATACACATATTACACATCGTACACATACACACAGTATATAAACACAGTACACATACACACAATTTCACACAGTACACATACAGAGTACACACAGTACACATAGTACACAGTAGTATACAGTAATGCACAGTAGACATAGTACACTCAGTACACAATTGTCCAAAATATGCAATTGATTTTTCCATGATATCTACTACACTACCCATGAGCCTCAATGATTCTTCACCATTAATAAATATGTATTATTGTAATAATGTATGTATTATGGCTATATTATATGTTGTGTCTATTATGGGATATCATGTCATTATAATAAGCCACAATGTTGGTTTTGTCCTTAAGGGTTAGTAACAATTTATGAGAAGATAAAACTATTGGTTCAAATATATTCTCATGTTCAGAAATGTATGCAACTTATGGTATTTTAAGACGCTTTGGACAAAATGTCAACCACCAAAATGTCTACCACGTAAAGTATTCCTTGAATTACCATGGTATTTAAGGGGAACACATTCTTACATAAATGTGTATTATCAGATAAAGCACCCTGCATAGAAACAAACTGCTGGTTGGCTGTCCTCAACAGTTCAAGTGAAGGACAACAGAATAAGTTGTGAAAGACCTCAACATCAACACCATTCCGTCATACTTGATTTTCATTTGACCTTTATTTATCAAGGTATACAACACCTTGAGATTAACAATATATTTTTTAAGGGTAACCTGAAATCTTTCTTAGGACAGCATTGGCCTTCAGTACGAAACTACGCTGATATTTGTCATCAAAATGTAGAACTGAAGGTTTTTGATGTATTCAGAGGTTTGAGGTTTGTGGTTCTTCCTTCTTCTGCAGCCTTGACACTTTGGGACCGGGAGGACCTGGAGAAAGATGCCTTTGAAACACTCCAACCCAACAGCTCCTTTGACATAGTTGCGTCTGACTCTATTGAAGACAAATCTAATGCATTGAATGTTGAAGCTTCACTGAAAGCCAGTTTTTTATGTGGACTGATTGAGGTAGAAGGCGCTGCCAAATATCTCTCAGATTGTAAGACTTCCAGAAACCAGGCGAGAGTGACACTTCAGTACAAGAACACCACCAAGTTACAACAGCTGTCAATGAACCACATTGGCAGAGGTAATGTGAAGCATCCCGATGTCTTTGAATCAGGAAAAGCAACACACGTAGTGACAGGGATCCTATATGGGTCACACGCCTTCTTTGTGTTGGACCGCGAGGTGTCAGAAAAGGAAAACCGGCAAGAGATCGAAGGAAACCTTCAGGTGCTGATCAAGAAGATGACCTTCTTGAATATTAAAGGTGAAGGTGCTCTGAAGATGGAAGACGCAGACATTGCAAAGGTCGACAAGTTCTCCTGTAGGTTCCATGGGGACTTTCACCTCGAGAGACACCCTGTGTCTTTTCAGGAGGCAATAGAAGTCTATCAAAGCCTACCGACGCTGTTAGGATCCGATGGAAAGAACACAGTGCCTCAGAAGGTCTGGTTAATGCCACTGAAGAATCTAGATTCTGCTGCTGCTCAACTGGTTCGACAGATAAGTGATACATTAATCAGGAACGCTCAGAATGTCTTGGAGGACCTCGGTGAGCTGGAAAGAAGATGCAAAGATGCAGAAAAATGGCCCATACACCAGCAATTTCCACAGATCAAGAAAAAGGTGAAGACTTTCAAAGGACTGGTTTCTCAGTTTAAACTGGAGTTCCAGAAGACCATGGCAAGGAAGCTCCCCTCGATCAGAGGAGGAGGAGAGGAGGAGGGTACTCTTGCAAATATCCTGAAAAGTGTACAATCTTCTCCCTTCAACAGTATTGACCTGAATGAGTGGATGGATTGCAAAGAGACAGAAAACAAAATCATCAGGTCTCTGGTGGACAACATGCTCCACATGACGATGGTCACCAGTCGCAGCACTCTGCAGTTTGAGATTCACAGCGGAGATGCCACACATACTGTAAGCTTTGTTTTCACCTCGCTGGAAACCCCAGAGCCTTATCTCTCAGCTCTGTCAAACTACTTGGATGAAGCAAACAAGCCAGACTATGTGCCATGTAAATATGATGTGGATAAAGAACAATGGTTCTTTTCAGATGACGAAATGGACAAAGTGCAACAGGAGATAAAGCTCTTCAAAGATTTTGCAGAGGCCAATAGGGAGAACAGAAGCATCAGGTTTCTCACAGCTGCTTTAAGAGATGATGAGAAGAAAGGCGCAATTGTCAGGCTCTACACGGATGGCTTCTTAGTCAATGACAACTTTGAACCACCTTCCAAGCCAGCAATGATCACATGTGGCATAACCCATAACAGTGTAACACTGAATATTTCCCCACCTCGATTTGGTTTGGCAGCTGTCATCAACTACGCTGTGGAGGTCTACATAGACGATGTTTGGCTTCAACACATGGAGTGCCAGGCTGGTGATGTCACAGTGTCTGGCTTAAAGAGTGATGAAGAGTATCGGTTCAGGTGTAGAGCTATGTGCGCAGTCGGCCTCGGTCCGGCTTGTGAAGCTAGCGCATTAATTAAAACCTTGTCTCCTGTCCCTCCAGAAAAACAACAAGTACAACTGGCAGAATTCATCAAATCATCAAGCAAACTCATCAAATCCGGTTCTCCTTCAGTTTTCAAGTTGTCTCTGGAGAAAAGTTATTTTGGTATAGACGGATTTAAGAGCTACACATTTGGCAAACACAGCGTGAAGCGAAATCGCACTATCATGTTGCTGGGGGCAACGGGTTCAGGAAAGACAACCTTGATCAACGGAATGATCAACTACATTCTGGGCATAGATTGGAAAGACTCTTTCCGCTTCAAACTAATAGATGAGAGCCAGTCAAAGTCACAAGCACAAAGTCAGACATCTCACGTTACCGCCTACAAAGTCAACTACCAGGATGGCTTCCGAGTCCCTTATTCTCTGACCATAGTGGACACGCCGGGCTTCGGCGACACACGGGGAATAGACAGAGACAGGGAGATCACAGAGCAGATCAGAAGGCTCTTCACCTCGGCCAATGGAGTCTCTGAGATCGACGCCATTTGTTTTGTCACCCAGGCCTCTCAATCAAAACTAATTGCAGCACAGAAGTGCGTCTTTGACTCAGTGCTGTCCATCTTCGGTAAAGACATGGCAGAGAACATCTGCATGCTGGTGACGTTTGCAGACGGTCAGCAGCCCCCTGTCCTCCAGGCCATCAACACTTCCAGAGTTCCGTGTCCTAAAACTGCCGTCGGACTTCCGGTGTACCACCAATTCAACAACTCTGCACTATTTGCCGACAATAGATCCGTCCTTGACAGAGTGGACGAAGACTCTGATGAAGATATGAAGGATGATATCTTTGATACAATGTTTTGGGCAATGGGGGCCAAAAGCATGAGAACCTTCTTCACTGACTTAGACAAAGTGACGACCCAAAGCCTGCAGTTAACCCAAGAGGTTCTCAACGAGCGACGACAGTTGGAAGCGGCCGTGGAAGGACTCCAGCCCCAGGTCTTGGCGGGGTTGGCGAAACTGGAAGAGCTCCGATTAACCCAACAACAGATCCAAATGCACAACGCCGACATCACTTACAATGAAAACTTCCAAATTGAAGTGGAAGTCATCAAGCCAAGTCAAATACTCACGCGAAAAGGAGAGAACATCACTAACTGTCAGCAGTGTTCAGTGACCTGTCATTATCCCTGTGCCATAGAGGAGGACAGTGAAAAGCATGGCTGCGCTGCAATGAAACATGGGAATTGCGTGGTGTGTCCCGGAAAATGTGTCTGGAACATACACTTCAACCAGAAATACAGGTGGGACTACGTCAAAGAGAAGCAGATGAAGACGATGCAAGAGCTGAAAGACAAGTACGAAAGAGCCAGTCGGGCGAAGATCACAGACCAGCAACTGTTTGAAAACCAGAAAGAGGAGATCGCCAATCTGCAGGACGAGGTCATGGCCCTGATAGGCAGGTCGTCCAGCTGTATAGCTCGGCTGAAGGAGATAGCCTTGAGGCCGGACCCGCTGAGCACGCCAGAATACATCGACCTGTTCATCGCGGGAGAGAGGTCGGAGGCCAAGGAGGGTTACATGGCTCGGATTCAGTCTCTGGAGATAATGAAAGAAAAAGCTCAAATCATTGACAAGGTGGCCAAATGAGAAAAGCTACCAAAACAGAGGAGTTCTACACAGAGAGAAAGAAGAGGTGCAACAAAAGCAAAACAAAAACTTTTTCTTTAATATTTAAAATAACAAATGATTTCAAGCTACCCTTTTGCTCAATTTTTTCCTAAATGTTTGAAGTTAGATAGTATTGAATACACTGTCAAAGTATCACACTTTAATAACAGCTATAGATAGTATTAAATACACTGTCAAAGTATCACACTTTAATAACAGCTATAGATAGTATTAAATACACTGTCAAAGTATCACACTTTAATAACAGCTATAGATAGTATTAAATACACTATCAAAGTATCACACTTTAATAACAGCTATAGATAGTATTAAATACACTGTCAAAGTATCACACTTTAATAACAGCTATAGATAGTATTAAATACACTATCAAAGTATCACACTTTAATAACAGCTATAGATAGTATTAAATACACTGTCAAAGTATCACACTTTAATAACAGCAATTCTTAAAGTCCATGTTGAAGAATGTTCAACAAATGTTAATTTCCGTTTCCTTTCTTCTCTTTCCTCCGACTGGTTGTTATTTAGCATGTGTTTCTCATGTTTAATCAAGTATTGTACCTTTTCTGTTCTTAACCGATTACACAATAAATACAATTAAAACATTAGAAAAACATATCTAAATATATAGAAATCACTATGAAGTATTTGTTGTGTATGACAGGGTGGATTCTCAAAACTGTAAACAGTCAATTACATTCTTGTTTGTCTCGTGCAAGAACTATGGTAAAGCTTGGTCTATGATTTAAGAACACTGTTGAAAACACACTAATGTTATTGTGATCAATATTAGTTTGTGGTAAATGTGATTGTGAATGTAAGAGGCAACAAGAACAGAGGCTGTAAAAAGCTATATTTACTAAAGCATAATCATACATTAGCTTAATGCCGTTTCCTTTCATCTTGTTCCTTCCAACAAAAAAACATTAAAGATTGAAAAATGTCTGTATTGAAGCCTTTTAATTTGACATAGTTTTGTAATATGAATTAAAGTTGTGCATGTTCGGAAATATCACTCTATAATATCAGTCTAGTTTCCTAAACTGCCCCCCCTTCCCAGATTTAGTTAAGCCCTTGGCTCCTCCAGGGAGCAGAGGCCATTGACGAATGTCTTCCATTTCACTCGGTTGGGGGCAAGTTTTTCAAGCTCTCCCCCATTTTGCCTCAAAGACATCTCTCCCTGGACATCCCTCCTCCAACTGTTCTTGGGGCGAGCTCGTTTTGCAGTCTGGTTGTTGTTTGTTGTGTTGTTGGCCATGTGTCTGAACCATACAGCATCACCTGTTTCACATTGGAGTTGAAGATGCGTAGTTTAGTGTTAGTTGAGATTTTGGAGCTCCAGATCTTCCTTAGGATGTTAAACATAACCCTGGCTTTGTTGATTCTGCTCTTTATGGCAAAACAAGTCGTAGAGCATGTCTGTTGATGTATTTGCATCTGCTTTAAGGGCTTCTGATGGAATATTATCAGGGCCAGCAGCCTTGCCACTCTTCTGTTGCTTGATTGCAGTCTTTATTTAAACTTTTGTTGGTCTCTCACACCTAATATTTAGTGGAAACCCAGCTTTGGGTATATTTGGTGGTTATGCGGTGGTGACCTATTTAGAACATCTTGAAAGTGTTCTACTCATCTTTCTAGCTGTTCTTCCACAGTTGAGAGCATTATGCCATTCTTGTCTAGAATTGGTGTGTTGTTTTGTGTGTATTTTTCCCGTCAGTTTCTTTGTGATGGCATACAACTCCTTCATGTTCTTCTGTGCAGCTCTAACTGACCCCTACCCCAGAGGTCAGTTAAAACGTGTTAATAAACAACCGTGCATCTGTGTCCGTACAAAACAAACAGTCTGGCGCCCCCTGCTGGTGCAAGTTGTATTCTCATTGAGTTCAGAAAAAGACCAGTGGTTTGTTGTAGCCCAGGTCTAGATGCGGTTTCTGTTCAATGCCCTTTGGACCAAATCAAATAATATAATAAAAATAGTCTATTATGCTATGACGCGGCACAGAGAAACCATCTCCCAGAACTCACATTTTTTTAATTGAGAATTGATTCAGTCTTGCTGTCTATTTTAAGTCAAGTCAAGTCCAGTTTATTGTTTATTGTCACTTCACAGTTTACACAAGTATAAAAAATGTGAAAATCTTATGTGCAAAACCCGACGACAGACAGCAGTTATAAAAATAAGAACAAATACAAATAGATAAAAATTGAATAAAAATTGAATAAAACTGAATAGAATAAAAGAATAAAAATGCAATTTATAAAATGCAATATATCGGCACAGAAAAAGAGCAACATGTATATAGAAATCAATGTAATAAAATAGACATTGTTATATGCTATACGCCCTTGTTCAGCAGCCTGATGGCCTGACTGTGGAAGCTGTCTCTGAGTCTATTTGATACCACTTGATACTGAGGTATCGCCTGGCTGACGGTAACAGTGAGTACAGTTGGTGGCTGGGGTGGGCATTGTCTTTTATGACGTGTTTGGCCTTGGCCACGCACCGCTGGTTGTATATATCCAGGAGGGAGGGGAGCTCACCTCCAACGATATACTGGGCCGTCCGCACCACCCTTTGAAGCGCTCTAAGCTCGAGTGCGGTGCAGTTCCCGTACCGGGCGGTGATCCACCCTGTAAGAACACTCTCGATGGTGCCGTTATAGAATGTTCTCAGGATGCGGGGGCCCATGCTGAATTTCCTCAGACGCCTGAGGAAATACAGGCGTTGTTGGGCCCTTTTCACCACGTGTGTGGTGTGCGTGGACCATGTGAGTTCCTCGGAGATGTGCACGGCGAGGAACTTGAAGCTGCTGACCCTCTCTACTGCAACGCCGTCGATGGATAGGGCTGTGCTCTCCTCTCTGCTTCCTGAAGTCCACGATCAGCTCCAGTTTATTCAAGACTATAATATTGACCCATAAGATTTTTACATTTCATTTGTTTATTTATATTTCATTTGATGTAAGTTTAGAGCGACACACACACACACACACTTATGTACTTGGAATTGTACACGTGAGCCCAAATGCCCTGGGATCAGGAATATCGAAATGATAAACTAAAACCTCAAACAATGTCAACCCCCTCACGTCAACACCTACTGAACCCAGACGTGAACCGTCTTCCTCTTGGCAGCAGGGAGCGCCGTTTCCCCTACGGCTCGTCCAGAAGCGCAACTGAGGGTCTGCAGCCAGACCCGTCTCCACTCGTATGATTCGTGACGTCACGCTCCGCATGGCCATTATTGGCTGCAGCTGAGCACGCCACATCACTTGGCCTTAATATCTGTCGTGATTATACTTCATTTGGGATTTCCTTTTTAATATTTTAATCCTTTCATACTATGTCGAGCAAAAAAAGAAATTGGTCTGACGAATACGTACAATATGGATTCACATTTATTACCGTCATGGGCGTCAGCGTCCTTAATGCATGATTTGCAATGCCAAGTTGAGCAATTCTAGTCTAGCACCGGCAAAAATAAAGGAACACTTCCTTAAGCTACATGGAGATGGGAAATACAAGAACACAAATACAAGAGAGCCAGATTCGATGAAAAGGCTACTCTGCCTTTTCTCGGCTTTGTACCCATCGACAAACCGATCAGCTCACAGCATCGTACGAAGTTGCTTCCTTATGTCACGAGAGAGGGAGTGGGTTGGACCCCGAACGCAGACACTGACACAGTGGAGCGGTACGAACGGCTTTATTTACTGGAAACACACACCAAGTCACAAGGGTGCACTGGGGAGACGATCCGCGGAGTACCAGCAGGCAGTTGACCGGCGAGCAGTCCGGGACGGGGGAAGGAGTCTGTGTACCGGGTGTATCGGGTGCGAAGTACCGGCAGGTAGTTGGCAGGCGATGGGTATCAGCAGTGGCGGCTGGCCCATAGGGGGCGATGGGGCGCCGCCCCCCCTAAACCACATGCACAAACATTATTATTAATAATAAAAATATATATATATATATATATAAATTGTCAATATGTGTGTGTTTAAAATATGGAATGCACCCAGAAATATGTGTAAAATATGATTTTAAAATAAATTGTGCAACATAATATGCTTTTCCTAGTACACATATGCCTAATACGTAATATGACGATGCTGGGGGGGCTGTAGAGAAAGGCGGGTCTCTGTAGCAGTTTAGCCAATTGCTGATTCAAGATATAAACGAGTGACATAAAATGTAGCCAATCAGCGTCCTCCAAACGTCTTCGGGGGGGGGGGCTGTTTCAGAACAGCCCCTCCAGCATCGTCATACAGTGTACTAGGAAAAGCTCTGTCTTATGCTGTCTCTGCGGGCGCCATTTTAACTACAACAAGTTCAACAATGGCGAGCGTGAGCACTACCCCAAGACTCAACCCGGTCCCTAACTCGGTGAAATCTCTCATTCAAGAGCCGTTTGAGAGAAGAAGTTTGGCGGACAAACTTAAGGTGAAAGATCTGGTCCCAGATCAACCTGATATTTTTATCAAACAGGCAGCTAGTGACAAAGGGAAGACCGATATGCGAGGCCTCTCTCGTAGCTGGTACACCAGAAAGGCCTGGCTAGCTGGATGCACTCATGCTAATGCCTTATTTTGCTTTCCTTGCTTGCTTTTTAAAACGGGGGGGACAGATGTAACATGGACAACAACTGGAGTGAGGGATATGAAGCACCTGTCTGAGGAAGTGAGGAAGCATGAGAACACCAGGGCACACATGGACAATGCTATGAAGCTAGCCACACTAGGCAGAGTGAACATTGCTACGCAGCTGGACGACGGCCACAGGATTGCCGTGAGGAAGCACAATGAGGTGGATAAAAACCGGCATATTTTATGCAAAATAATCGAGTTGGAATACAGTTCTTGATATTGTAATACAAGTCCTGATTGAAATGTCTTTTCAGCAATTTTTTACATGTGTTAATATTTAGGTTAAGCTAATTCTCATTTAGATGTATAGTATAGCTTTGGTTTGCTTGGTATTGGTTTGCTTGTCCTGGTAAGCTAACTTGGTAATAGAAGTTGAACAAACATGTTGAGCCAACTTGATAGACATTTGTAAAAACTTGATCAAATAAGTTTAACCAACATCTTTTGAAGTTATCTTAACTAATATTTTCTAGTCCAAATAACTTGACACATGAAGTTGTGTCAACAGACTACAAGTTGTATCAACTAATTTATTGAAGTGTAATCAACTTGACACTAAATGTTGAATCAACTTGACTAAACTTAACTCAGTCAAAGCAACAAGATGACTTGACTTAGTCAAGTTGAGTCAACAAATCATTTTTAACAGTGTAGCTGTTCAACTTGACGAAGGCTACAGGATAGGGATCTGTCAACACAATGAGGAGGTGGACAAAAACACATCCTGTCTAAAAGAATAGACTGTGTGGAGTTCTGTGGTGCCTTTGAGCTGGCCTTGCGTGGCCATGATGAAAGTGATGGACAGACGGGCGACATTTCAATACAAAAAGTAATTGTATATAATGTAATTAACAATATGTAATTGTAAATAAAAAAAATGGTATAGCCCCCCCCCTGGTGAAAAATGCACCAGCCGCCACTGGGTATCAGACGGGAGAACTACGTGCATTGTAGAGTAACGGCCTCACGCTGGGGTAAAGAAAAGACAACGTGTATATATACCCCAGGTGAGGTGATAAACAATTGCACGGGGAGATTGTGTCCAGGAGCGCACGTGGCTTGGCCACGACCCCTGCCAACCAACGTGATTGTTTGTTGACAGGAGCGTGTGTGCGCCGCCAGCGCACGTGGCTAAGCCACGCCCCCTGCCAACCACCGTAGCCGTGACACCTTAATCGCAAAGCAGGTCAAACCACACACCATTGGTGAAACACTCATAAAACCAGCTGTGTTGAAGATGGCGAATATTATGCTGGGAAAAGCGGCTGAAAATGAGTTGTCCAAAATTCCACTTTCAAATGACACCATCAGCGGCAGAATAGATGACATGAGCGATGACATCTTGGCGAGTCCGACGTTTCCAATCTAAGCCCAATTGTGTGAAAGACGACGTGATAAAGGAACATTTTTTATTTTGTAAGCCTCTTACAACAACAACTAAGGCAGCCAATGTGAAGAAACTTGTGGATGACTACTTCAGACAACTATCTTTCTTGGGATATGGTTTCTGCAGTTTGTTCGGACGGAGCTCCAGTCATGCTGGGACTAAAGTCTGGTTTTGGTGCACTAGTGAAAGCCGATGCACCACACATCATTGTTACGCATTGTGTTCTGCACAGGCATGCGTTGGCAACAAAAACCTTGCCTCCAAAACTGGCAGTATTACAAATTGTAGTGGAATGTGTGAACTATGTGTGAAATAGTTCTACGGAGCACCGCATCTTCAATGAGCTGTGTAAGGAAATGGGCTCTGAATTCGAGGTACATCTGTACCATTCTAACGTTCGGTGGTTATCCCGGGGGAAGGTGCGGAATCGTGTTTTTGCCATGCATGTGGAATTAGCCCTGTTTTTGCGAGAGCACCAACATTGTCATGCAGATTACTTATATTCTCATTTTGGCGTACATGGCCGATATCTTCGCTGCTCTCAATCATCTCAATCATCAGATGCAGGGCGGTGGAATCAAGTCAAGTCAAGTTTATTGTCACTTCAAGTATAAAGCAGTGATGTGAAAATCGTGTGTGCAATACCCGACGACAGACAGCAGTTATAAAATAAGATAAAAATAGATAAAAATAGAATAGTTAAAAATTAAAATTAAAAATTAAAATGCAATTTATAAAATGCAAAATATCAGCACAGAAAAGAGCAATATGTATATATAAATCAATGTAATAAAATATACATTGTTATATGCTATACGCCCTTGTTCAGCAGCCTGATGGCCTGACTGTGGAAGCTATCTCTAAGCCTATTTGTACGGCACTTGATACTGCGGTATCGCCTGCCTGATGGTAACAGTGAGTACAGTTCGTGGCTGGGGTGGGCAATGTCTATTATGATTCGTTTGGCGTTAGCCACGCACCGCTGATTGTAAATATCCAGGAGGGAGGGGAGCTCACCTCCAACAATATACTGGGCCGTCCGCACCACCCTTTGAAGCGCTCTGCGCTCGAGTGCAGTGCAGTTCCCGTACCAGGCGGTGATACACCCTGTAAGAACACTCTCGATGGTGCCATTGTAGAATGTTCTCAGGATGCGGGGGCCCATGCTGAATTTTTTCAGACGCCTGAGGAAATACTGGCGTTGTTGGGCCCTTTTCACCACGTGTGTGGTGTGCGTGGACCATGTGAGGTCCTCGGAGATGTGCACGCCGAGGAACTTGAAGCTGCTGACCCTCTCTACTGCAACGCCGTCGATGGAGATAGGGCTGTGCTCTCCCCTCTGCCTCCTGAAGTCCACGATCAGCTCCTTGGTCTTCTTGACGTTGAGGGCGAGGCTGTTCTCCTGGCATCACTGCTCCAGCGATCCGACCTCCTCCCTGTAGGCTGTCTCGTCGTCGCCGGCGATCAGGCCCATCACTGTCGTGTCGTCAGCAAACTTGACGATGACGTTGGAGCTGTGCATAGCCATGCAGTCGTGGGTGTAGAGGGAGTAGAGGAGAGGGCTCAGCACGCATCCCTGGGGGGCTCCCGTGTTGAGGGTCAGTGGCTCTGATGTGGTGCTGCCCATCCTCACCACCTGGCGGCGGTCCGACAGGAGGTCCAGTATCCAGCTGCACGTGGATGGGGGTACGCCTAGACCTCTCAGCTTGGTGTCGAGCTTGGCAGGAACTATTATGTTGAACGCTGAGCTGTAGTCCACAAACAGCATTCACACATAAGTTATTTCCCTCCAGGTGGGAAAGGGCAGTGTGTAGGGCCATGGCAATTGCGTCGTCCGTGGATCTATTTTGACGATATGCAAATTGCCATGGGTCCAGCGTGGCAGGTAACACGGAGCAAATAAAGTCCTTGACCAACCTCTCGAAGCATTTGCTAACGATCGAGGTGAGGGCTACAGGTCTATAGTCATTCAGGCACGTTACCTTGGGTTGTTTAGGGACAGGCATGATGGTGGACATCTTGAAGACCACGGGGACAACAGCCTGGGACAGGGAGAGGTTGAAGATGTCTGCAAAGACTCCTGCCAACTGGTCTGCGCATGCTCTGAGGACGCGGCCCGGGATGTCGTCGGGGCCTGCCGCCTTACGGATGTTCAGCCGCTTGAAGGTGCGGCGCACATCCGCCTCCGAGATGCGCAGCTGGCTGGTCTCCTCAGTCGGTGCTGGCTTCGGCGGGCTGCCGTTTACGTCGAACCGAGCAAAAAAAGTATTTAGCTCTCCTGGGAGGGAGGTAGAGGAGTTCTCTACACAACTGGTTCTCCCTCTGAAGCTCGTTATTGTCTGCAGCCCCTGCCACATACCCCTCGCATCGTGGTTCTTGAATTTATCTTCCATACTCCCGCTTGGCAGTGACGATGGTCTTACGGAGGTCGTAACGGGCTCTCGTATATTCCTCAGTATTCCCGGAGCCAAAGGTGGCGTTACGCGCATGTAGGGCAGCACGAACATCGCCGTTTATCCACGGTTTCTGGTTGGGATATATCCGAACCGACTTGGTCGGAACAACGTCATCTATGCACTTCTTGATGAACCCGGTGACCGACGACGCGTACTCGTTGTCCGAGGCAACGCGGAACATGTGCCAGTCAGCATTATCAAAACAATCCTGCAGCATAGTCTGATTTGTCCGACCAGCATTGGACCTCCTCACAGCGATCGGTTGCTGCTTCAGTCTCTGCCTATAGGCGGGGAGTTTATCATGAGACATACCGCGACCTTTACCGGAGAGAGCCTTTGTTCTGTCCTCCCGGTGGACGGAAAAGCCCGTCGGCTCGATAGCTGCGTCGGTAACCCCCTCCGACATCCATGTTTCCAGTGGAATTGAATACGAGCCTGTAGCTCGCTTAACTTATTGTCCAGAGACTGTACATTGGCCAGTAGAATGGTGGGTAGTGGGGGGCGATCGGATCGACGTCTCAGCCTGACTAGTACGCCGGCTCGCTTCCCTCGCTTCCTCCGGCGACGCTTGCGTGTAATCGTGCCCAAGATGGTCGGAGATAATCCAGCTGTGACTTCGGGCGGGACATCCGAGTCAAAAGAATGAAAAAACTCCCGTAGGCAGTGAGCGACTGTCGATCTGATCTCCCGAAGTGTGCAAAAGTTATAAGTGAACGTGCTGCTAACTGAACTAAAATAGTTGCGATAAAAAGAATAAATAACAAAAAACTGCGTCGTCGTGCGGGAGCTCGCGACACGGCAGCCATCTCGTACGGCGCCATACTTCAAGTGAGTACCAACATCATCCAACATCATCGAAGTGGAAGAAAACCTGAAGGCTTTCAAAAAAAGCTAGCGTTATGGAAATGACAAACAGAGAATGATAACTTCGCAAACTTTCCCCTGCTGGACGACTGTGTAAGTAAGATCGAAAACATCTGGAATCAGAGACATTTCTGTACCCGGAGACATTTCTGTACCCGGGGAACTGAAGCAAGCAATTGCCATGCACTTAGATGAGCTCGCAAATTCTCTCGACGGATACTTCCCCACGAGAGTCCTATCCAGCATGGGTGAGACAGCCGTTCGCGTTTAGTGTTGCGACAGCAGATGTCAATGATGAATACCTCGACAAATCATTGAAATTCACCAGAGCCAAGTTCAACAGCAACTATTCAGAACAACAACGCTTTTGTTGTCACCAAATCGTAGCATACCCTCTTATTGTTAAGAAAGCCCTTGAGATTTTCATACCGTTTGTTACAACATATCTTTGCGAGCAATCCTTCGAGGATGGTAGACATAAAAACGAAGAAAACTAACTTCTTTGACAAGAAGGTCAATGATATCCGATCCTCCTTCCCTGCTCGCATCAACCACCCATGTCTTCCCCCCTCCCTCCCACATCCCTCCCTTACCAGTTTCTCTCCCCTCTCCACAGAGGATGTTCTTCACCCAGTCACATCCAGCCGCCCCACCACATGCTCACTGTATCCAGTTCCCTCCCCTCTGCTTCAGTCCACTGCGCCTGAACTCCTGCCCTTCCTGACACACATCAACGCATCTCTGACGTCTGGATGCTTTCCCGCTGCTTTCAAGACTGCCAGAGTCACCCCCCTCCTGAAGAAACCAACACTCGACCCCTCTGAACTAAAAAACTACAGACCGGTATCCCTTTTGCCCTTCTTATCCAAAACTCTTGATGTGCTGTCTTTAACCAATTGTCCTTGTATCTCCAACCAGAACTGCCTCTTGGATCCCCACCAATCTGGTTTTAAGGCAGGTCACTCGACAGAAACTGCCCTTCTGGCAGTAACTGAGTCGCTCCATGTTGCTAGAGCAAATTCGCTCTCCTCGGTCCTGATACTGTCTGCAATATTCCACACTGAACCACCAGATTCTCCTCTCCACCCTTGTGGGGATGGGTGTCTTGGGCTCTGCTCTCGCCTTGTTTGCATCCTACCTGACGGGTCGCTCCTACCAGGTGGCACTGGGAGGGTCTGTGCTGGAACCACATCGACTGACTACTGGGGTTCCACAAGGATCGGTTCTGGGTCCTCTTCTCTTCTACAACGTCCCTTGGTGCGGTTATCCACTCCCATGACTTATCCTACCACTGCTATGCTGACGACACCCAACTGGTCTTGTCGTTTCCCCCCTCGGACACGCAAGTGGAAACACGCATTGCCGCGTGCTTAGCAGACATCTCAAAGTGGATGTCGATGCACCACCTAAAGCTCAACCTGGACAAGACTGACCTACTGTTCTTCCCGGCAAAGAGCTGTCCGCACCGAGACCTGGCTGTCACCATTGATGATGCTGTGGTGACACCTACTCGGACCGCAAGGAATCTGGGTGTGACCCTGGACGACCAACTGTCATTCTCGGCAAACATTGAATCGGTGACACGCTCCTGCAGATTCCTCCTCTACAACAACAGGAGGATTCTTCCTTTTCTCACTGAAAAGGCTGCGCAGGTGCTCATCCAGGCTCTTGTCATCTCCATCTCAAGGACCAAGTAGAGGTTTGAGGTCATTGAGGAGCAGGTAGGGGTGAGAGGTCATTAAGGAGCAGGTAGGGGTTAGAGGTCATTAAGAAGAAGGTAGGGGTTAGGGGTCATTTAGGAGCAAGTTGGGGCCAGGGGTCAGGTAGGGGTGAGAGGTCATTAAGAAGCAGGGAGGGGTTTTAGGTCTTTAAGGAACAGGTAGGGGTTAGAGGTCATTAAGGAGCAGGTGGGTGAGACGTCTTTAAGGAGCAGGTAAAGTTTAAAGGTCAATAAGGAGCAGGTAGGGGATAGAGGTCATTAATGAGCAGGTAGGGGTTAGAGGTCATTAAGGAGCAGGTATGGGTTAGGGATCATTAAGGAGAAGGTAGGGATTAGAGGTAATTAAGGAGCAGGTGGGGGTTAGAGGTCATTACGGAGCAGGTAGGGGTGAGAGGTCATTAAGGTAGGGGTTAGGGGTCATTAAGGAGAAGGTAGAGGAGAAAGGTCATTAAGGACCAGGTAGGTGTTTGAGGTCATTAAAGAGCAGGTAGGGGTGAGAGGTCATTAAGGGGCAGGTAGGGGTTAGGGGTCATTAAGGAGCAGGTAGGGGTTATAGGTCATTAAGGAGCAGGTAGGGGTTAGGGGTCATTAAGGAGCAGGTAGGGGTTAGAGGTCATTAAGGAGCAGGTTAGGGCTAAGGGTCAGGTAGGGGTTAGGGGTCATTAGGGGGCAGGTAGAGGTTAGGGTTCATCAAGGAGCAGGTAGGGGTTAGGGGTCATTAAGAAGTAGGTAGGGGTAAGAGGTCATTAAGGAGCAGGTAGGGGTTAGAGGTCAATAAAGAGCAGTTTGGGGTAAGTAAGGAGCAGGTAGAGGTGAGGGGTCATTAAGGAGCAGGTAGGGGTTACGGGTCATTAAGGAGAAGGTTAGGGCTAGGGGTCAGGTAGGGGTTAAGGGTCTTTAAGGAGCAGGTAGGGGTGAGAGGTTATTAAGGCGAAGGTAGGGGTTAGAGGTCAATAAGGATCAGGTAGGGGTTAGGGAAAATTAAGGAGCAGGTTAGGGCTAGGAGTCAGGTAGGGGTCATTAAGGAGCAGGTAGGGGTTAGAGGTCATTAATGAGCAGGTAGGTGTGAGAGGTTATTAAGGCGAAGGTAGGGGTTAGAGGTCATTAAGGATCAGGTAGGGGTTAGGGGTCATTAAGGAGCAGGTTAGGGCTAGGGGTCAGGTAGGGCTTATGGGGCATTAAGGGGCAAGTAGAGGTTAGGGGTCATTAAGGAGCAGGTAGGGGTTAGCGGTCATTAAGGAGCAGGTAGGGGTTAGAGGTCATTAAGGAGCAGGTCGGGGTTAGAGGTCATTTAGGAGCAGGTAGGGGTTCAAGGTCATTACGGAGTAGGTAGGGTGAGAGGTAATTAAGGAGCAGGTAAGGTTGAGAGGTCATTAAGGAGCAGGTAGTGGTTCAAGGTCATTAAGGAGCAGGTTAGGGCTAAGGGTCAGGTAGGGGTTAGGAGTCATAAAGGGGCAGGCAGAGGTTAGGGTTCATCAAGGAGCAGGTAGGCGTTAAAGGTCATTAAGGAGCAGGTATGGGGTCATTATTAAGGAGCAGGTAGGGGTTAGGGGTCATTAAGAAGTAGGTAGGGGTTAGAGGTCATTAAGAAGCAGTTAGGTGTTAGAGGTCAATAAAGAACATGTAGGGGTTAAGGGTCTTTAAGGAGCAGGTAGGGGTTAGAGATCATTAAAGAGCAGGTTGGTGTTAGAGGTCATTAAGGAGCAGGTAGGGGTAAGGGGTCATTATTAAGGAGCATGTAGGGGTTAGGGGTCATTATGAAGTAGGTAAGAGGTCATTAAGGAGCAGGTTTAGAGGTCATTAAGGAGCAGGTAGGGGTTCGAGGTCATTATGGAGCAGGTTAGGGCTAAGGGTCAGGTAGGGGTTAAGGGTCATTAATGGGCAGGTAGAGGTTAGGATTCATCAAGGAGCAGGTTGGGGTTAAAGGTCATTAAGGAGCAGGTAGGGGTAAGGGGTCATTAAGAAGTAGGTATGGGTAAGAGGTCATTAAGGAGCAGGTAGGGGTGAGGGGTCATTAGGAGCAGGTAAAGGTTAGAGGTCATTGGGAGCAGGTAGGGGTTAGGGGTGATTAAGGATCAGGTTGGGGCTAGGGGTGAGAGGTTATTAAGGCGAAGGTAGGGGTTAGAGGTCATTAAGGATCAGGTAGGGGTTAGGGGTCATTAGGAGCAGGTAAAGGTTAGAGGTCATTGGGAGCAGGTAGGGGTTAGGGGTGATTAAGGATCAGTTTGGGGCTAGGGGTGAGAGGTTATTAAGGCGAAGGTAGGGGTTAGAGGTCATTAAGGATCAGGTAGGGGTTAGGGGTCATTAGGAGCAGGTTAGAAGCAGGGGGCAGTTAGGGGTTAGGGGTCATTAAGGAAAAGATAGAGGTTAGAGGAAATTAAGGAGCAGGTAGGGGTAAGGGGTCATTATTAAGGAGCATGTCGGGGTTAGGGGTCATTAAGAAGTAGGTAGGGGTAAGAGGTCATTAAGGAGCAGGTAGGGGTTAGGGGTCATTAAAGAGAAGGTAGGGTTAGGGGTAGTTATTAAGGAGCAGGTAGGGGTGAGGGGTCATTAGGAGCAGGTAAAGGTTAGAGGTCATTGGGAGCAGGTAGGGGTTAGGGGGGATTAAGGATCAGGTTGGGGCTAGGGGTCAGGTAGGGGTGAGAGGTTATTAAGGCGAAGGTAGGGGTTAGAGGTCATTAAGGATCAGGTAGGGGTTAGGGGTCATTAGGAGCAGGTTAAGGCCAGGGGTCATTAAGAAGCAGGTAGGGAAAAGAGGTTATTAAGGCGCAGGTAGTGGTTAGAGGTCATCAAAGAGCAGATAGGGGTTTGGGGTCATTAAGGAGAAGGTAGGGGTTAGAGGTCATCAAAGAGCAGATAGGTGTTTGGGGTCATTAAGGAGAAGGTAGGGGTAAGAGGTCATTAATGAGCAGGTAGGGGTGAGAGGTTATTAAGGCGAGGGTAGGGGTTAGAGGTCAATAAGGATATGGTAGGGGTTAGGGGTAATTAAGGAGCAGGTTAGGGCTAGGGGTCAGCTAAGGCTTACGGGGCATTAAGGGGCAAGTAGAGGTTAGGGGTCATTAAGGAGCAGGTAGGGGTCAGAGGTCATTAAGGAGCAGGTAGGGGTTAGAGGTCATTAAGGAGAAGGTAGGGGTTAGAGGTCATTTAGGAGCAGGTAGGGGTTCGAGGTCATTAAGGAGCAGGTAGGGGTGAGAGGTAATTAAGGAGCAGGTAAGGTTTACAGGTCATTAAGGAGCAGTTAGGGTTTGAGGTCATTAAGGAGCAGGTTAGGGCTAAGGGTCAGGTAGGGGTTAGGGGTCATTAAGAAACAGGTAGGGGTTAGGGGTCATTAAGGAGCAGGTAGGGGTTAGGGGTCATTAAGGAGCAGGTAGGGGTTAGGGGTCATTGGGAGCAGGTAGGGATTAGGGCTTAGGGGTCATTTAGAAGCAGGGGTAGAGGTCACTAAAGAACATGGAGGTCTTTATGGAGCAGGTAGGGGTTAGAGATCATTAAGGAGCAGGTAGGGGTTAGAGGTCATTAAGGAGCAGGTAGGGGTTAGAGGTCATTAAGGAGCAGGTAGGGGTTAGAGGTCATTAAGGAGCAGGTAGGGGTTAGGGGTCATTAAGGAGCAGGTAGGGGTTAGAGGTCATTCTACATTGAACTCGGTCCCCACCATGTCCACCAGCGTACATGAAGAGGCCGGCCGTCAGAGCGAACACCCACATGGACACGTGGTCGGCGTAGTGTCCTATCAGGATGCCCACCGCCATGCCCAGGAACGCCATCAGGGCGGACAGTGCGTTGTACAGGATGGCCTGCCGCACCGTCATGCCCGCCTTCAGCAGCACCGCAAAGTCCCCTGGGAAACTGAGTCCGACAGGAGAGACGGGCTAAGACACGTCGCAGTACTTGCATCCGATTATTCACCCACCGCTAACAGTACATAGGACACAGTGAACATAGGACATGCTACATGGCTAACAGTGAACAATAGGAGGTGCTACATGGCTAACAGTGAACAATATGAGGTGCTACATGGCTAACAGTGAACAATAGGAGGTGCTACATGGCTAACAGTGAACAATATGAGGTGCTACATGGCTAACAGTGAATAATAGGAGGTGCTACATGGCTAACAGTGAACATAGGAGTTGCTACATGGCTAACCGTGAACATAGGTGGTGCTACATGGCTAACCGTGAATAATAGGAGGTGCTACATGGCTAGGAGGTGCTACATGGCTAACAGTGAATGTCAAGTTTGTTCTTGTTTTCCCCACTTGAAGGGCTCAGGCAACGTGATCAAGGAAGGATATAACTCTGTGACTTTTCTTTGACCTTTGTTTGTCGTTTATTTGGTTTGACAAATGGTTGTCACAATAGCAGGTTATAAACCTGAAATGGTATGAAAGGAAATGTTTCAAAATCAACATAATACATAGGCTATAATAATATCAGTTCATTCAAATAAACAATTACCAAATGCATTTCCATTAAGAACATTCATTCAGCATTTACCAATAATCAACATTATTCTTTAAACTTAACCATGTGATGAATGTCATGCATCAAAATGTTCAAACAATATATTCAAACTGTTGTAATGTCACTACAGCCCACGTATACACTACAGACCGCAGGAACACCATTTCCCAGGGTGCACCGGGGCCACATGTTACAAACATTTCATGCTGAGCAGAGCTAACATGCTAACATGCTAGCTAACATGCTAGGAGCTAACAGCTAACATAAGCAAAGCACATGAACATAAAGCAAGCAAAACACAAAGCAAGCAGGGAAGGCGAATGTAAACATACCATTGGGCTATCACGTTCCTGGTCTGAATGCAGCCAACTCCCTGAGCAAAATGCACTACCTGAATGAGCTGGGGCTTCAATTTAAGCCCTCTGGGGCTGCCCACATAGATGCCAGACGGTAAACCAGTCAAGCCCTGACGTGCTGCCCGCGTAGATGCCTGATATAAATTATTATTTCTTTACTCCTAAAGTTCATTTAATTTCAATTTACCTTTGAAAATAGTTGCAAGGAGTACATTTTATCATTTAGGGGGCATTTAAATTATACCATTTGTTTTGGATAAATAATATATGTAATTTTGAGTCAATAGAATACATTTGGCTCTCTTTGCTCCTGAAGAGTTTAACCCTGTAAGACCCAAATATAGAAAAACCAAAAAAAAAAATTATTTGACCTTTCAGATGTTGTTTTAGGAGGCCTTTGATGCAGAAATTAAAGAGTTAAAAAAAAAAAATGTTTATGTACGTTTTTAGAGAAATGTTGTAATATTGCAACATTGGGCTTAGTTGGGAGCAGAATTTCTGTATTTGTACTCACGTTGTCTGAACAATTCAGAACAACTAAGGGTTCATTTGCAGGGTTGATTGCTTCCTTAGCCCCATAACAGTATATAACATTAATAGTAATCACACATTAGTCATATTTTTATGAAGTCATTTATTAAAAACAATAAAAATATAAAAAATATTAAACAAGATAAAACTCTTAAAAAACGTTTTTCCCCCCTCTTTTTTTCTTTTCATGACATTGGTCATGAAGACTTTCATTGGTGGTGAAAGTCCCAAAAACAGTCCCTGTCGTCTGTAAAGCAAAGGCGAACATCACACTTTCGGCATTGTGTGTTGGTGTATCCTTTATTGCAGTGTCTGCAGCGTCCTCTCCCTGTCTTCCTTGGGAAATGGGCAACTAGATCGTTGCGTACATCCAATGGGAGGTGTGCACATCTCTTGGATGGCCTCTTCTGAGCATTCAGAGGGCTTCCTGATGTCACTGTCTGTGTTGCTGGGCTCCCTTTGCCTGAAGATGGCCGTCCTCTCTTTGGAGTTTGAAGTGTTGCGTTTACCAGGATGAGAGAGGATGCTAGCTGTGCCTGAAACTGTCTCCTGTTCATTGTCTCTTTGCTAGACATCTTGAGCGCTTTACAGTCCCGCTTGTAGAGCAGCCAGGCATTGACCACAGCGAGGATGATGGTGTGCCAGAAGATGTACATGTACCAGCGACGGGATTTGATGGGGAACTTATATTTGGCTGTAAATGAGTCCAACAAATCCACACCTCCCATGTACTTGTCATCATCATCAGGAATCATCATCTCATCCACAGAGTTGTGCTCTTCTGGTACCACCTGCAGGCATTTCTCTCTGAATGAATCAAGCCACAGTCTGAGTTTCCATAGTTTGTCTTTCTTTTCCGTCTCAGATACTGTCATGTTGTTTACAAAATGTAATGACGTCAACAGGGATTGGAATCTGTTGCGTGGCATCACATCAGCAACAGGGGAGTACCGCGTCTCTGTCTCCCAATACATACGGGTTCCAGCCATTTGTACCAGGCCCATCTTCAGGTACATGCCAAGCATTTTTTCGATTTCCTTTGCAGTGGTGTTTACAGATGTTCCACGCTCCTGAAAGCTGTACTCATTCGTGTTTTGTGCCAGAGCCTCAACCATGTCTTCGGACACAAACTTCTGGAAGTATTCCAATGGTGTGTGGAGGGAAATGTCATCTGCTGTGATATCCAGACCAGAAAAATCAGTGTTGGGACTGATGAAATCTTTTTTCAGCCAGCGATACCTGTCCCGGGACATGGTGTGTTTGTTTGTTTTTGGCTCGATGTCCACGTAATTATCAGCTGGACAGTCCATGGGTGGTTGGTTTTCTTTGTCCACTTCTTTACAGACATCTTCATCAGAGTCTTCATCGCTTTCATCGGTGTCACTGCTTTCCATTTCCACCTCACTCTCTCCATTTTGGACCATTTCAATGACATCCCGCACACTGTATCGTGTCTCTCTCCTTGCTGGTTGCATTCTGAAAATAAAATATGAATTAATTAACATGTATATATATATGTTTTATATATTGTAGTACATAACCTGAAGGAATAGAATAGGGTGGTGGACCAAGTGCTCAGGGTAGAAATGTTTTCGAGGCAGACAATACTGTCTGCCTGGTAAGTCGCTTTGGACAAAAGCGTCTGCTAAATTCCCTAAATGTAAATGTGAATGTAAATGGGTTAATGGCTCTAATTATCATACTAAAAGGAAAACATGCATACCCCCACTTACATCCACACCCCACATTCAGGAACATTCCTTTCCCCAGAACTGAATTGTCTGTTGATATCCTCTTTGTGGACAAAGTCATGGAATTTTAGGTCAGGCTGATCAAATTAACTACATTTTTTTGAGATAAAACTTTTAAATCAGTCAAATTTGACCAGAACACAACACAAGGGTAGAATGTATACTATCCATGTATAAAGAAAATACTCTCTTTCAGGCAGTGGTGTAGTGGAGGGAATACAACCTGTTTGAGCCCACTGCAACAAGCCAGCTATTTTGACTACCACATTCACCCAGTGTTGTATAATTGCAACAATTATATAACAAGCTCTAAATGAAATTTGATGCATCTATTCCACAATAACTACATATGTACATGCTCTAGACATTGTAATAACAACCCAAAAAAATATAAAAGACATATTACTTACTTGAATCTGATGAATCCAGTCCAATGAAACAAATAGTTGTTGTTCGAAGGAAACCTTGAGAGGTTGTGTGAGTTCATGGCCAGAAGGCGTGACTTGTAAACAAATGTAAGATCCAATAGCATTGTGAGACTGAACAATAGGACCCAATGACTATGTAAATGTGGTAAAAAAATAAGATAAAATATAACAGATTGTTTTTTAGGATGGTTAAAGGTAACGTTGGAATTTTACAACAAGGGGTGTTACAGGGTTAACAGTGAATAATAGGTGCTACATAGCTAGGAGGTGCTAAATGGCTAACCGTGAATAATAGGAGGTACTACATTGCTAGGAGGTGCTAAATGGCTAAGAGTGAATAATAGGAGGTGCTACATGGCTAGGAGGTGCTACATGGCTAACAGTGAACAATAGGAGGTGCTACATGGCTAACAGTGAACATAGGAGGTGCCTACCAAGTTCGTGGGGGAGTTCGTGGCAGAAGACTGCCACCGAGGTGCTCAGACCGCTGGATAGACTCTCAGTGAAGGCAGCACCTGGGGAACCAACAGCTGAATCAGGAGCCACTTCACCCCCGACCACCAGGGGTGATAGTGGGCCCACACACGCCACTAGCTCTCTCTGTTGGCGTCACTGTTTGATGTTCTTATTGTGTCAACTCTAGAGAGACAACCTATTGTTCTCTTACCTGAGCACCGTTTCTGATCTAAGAGGAATTGTTTCTAGTAATAAGTTATAGTAGTATTATACATTAGGTTATTATATATGTATGTTTATAATATTATGGTGACTAGTAGTTCTCTTGTCTACCTGTTGAATGACTTTATTGTACTGTATAATATATATATATATATATATATATATATATATATATATATATATATATATATATATATATATATAATATAATATATATATAATATAATATATATATAATATATGACAAAACTATAATTAACAGTATTTCACAATAAGGGTCTTTCAATAATTAAAATGACAATCTCTTTCTAGTAGTACAACAAACTTCTTATACTATTAAAATAAAATACTTTCTCATAATGAAAAATAAAATAAGATGCATTGTAATAAAGTGCTTTTCTCACCAATGGCATCCAAATAAAGTTATCCTGTAATCACCAGGACTGGTGATGCAGTACAGAGGGCAGCTACACCCAGCACACTCAGCTAGGAATGAAAGGTGTGGAAAATATGCTCACTTAGCAGCCCATTCAATTAAAGGCTAAAACATGACAAAACATACAAAAATGAAATAGAAGCAACACACTGCCATCTACAGTGGTGACATGAAATAGTTCTGTTCCATTTAAAGTGCAAAATATATCCTACATTGTAAAAATAGGTAGGTTAGCTTGGAACAACAATGCTAGCAATTAGCCAAACATTTGTATTGACTTTGCATGGTAGCTTAGCCTATTAGCTGCTAACCGCATGGCTGCTTGGCTGCTAATGTAGCTAACAACGTTTGTAGCAACTCACCAATGTTATCAGAAACAACTCTCAGCCCTCTGGCAACACTGAGATGATGGGCAAGGTGTGTGTGCTGTCTACTATACTTATTTTAGATTCAAATGATTAATTAGTTTGGGCTCTGTGACTGTTTCTCTCCAGGGATCTCTCCTTCAGCGCAGGTTGGTTCTGTGTGAGTGGGGGTTCACAGCAGAGCAGTGGCAGAGACAGAGAAGGGGCGGGGCAAGTAGTAGAGGGGTGTTGTCTTTTTTTCATTACTGACATTACTTGACAGAATATCCTCATTTATTTATTAATCAGCTCTCTTATGGTAACCAGTCTATATGACCTGGGTTACACTTGTTTGTTTCTTTTAGATTTTTACCCCTGGATATTTTTGAGTTTTTGGACTTCAGCCTTCTCTCTACAGCACATTATATAACACCCCCCCCTGTTTGGATTTCCATTTTGCACTCACGTAAGTTGCTTTACACATTGTATTATTACCTCCATAACTGACACACACATAGTTGATTGTACACACCTCATAGCATTATATTCATTGGTGCAATATCCAAATATTGGCGCCTACGGGTTATTGTAGTGTATTTTTATACCCTTATTATAATCTAAAGCACTGTCTTCTGTTCCTCTATACATTGCAGTAGATGGCTACAGCATAATCTGCTGGTGGACCCCGAGGCCCACTAGGACATAGGGATGTGTTGAGATGTTCCAGATGTGTTATCTGTTGGTGCCTTTAGGCCCTTATAAGGGTGCCTTTAGGCTGTTTTCAAGGCTATCCTATGGACGTAACATGAGTTATAGCCGTAGGGAGCAGTGCCAGTGTGAAAACGTACATACTGGGTAATTAGGAAAGGCATCTTCAGTCTGAGAATTGGCACGGTAGGCTCCATCATGCTGCATTGATGTGTTTGATGTGTTGTTCAATAAGGACTTGAACTTAGTATCCGGACCTCTGAAATTGATTCTTATTCATCCGAGTACAAATGTATACTACATTATCCTTTTGCCTCCGACTCTGTACTACCCCCGAGTCTGTATTACCTATTTTTATTATTAGTAGGGACTGAACCCTAAGTTGATTGACTATAAGAACACCTGTAACACCTGTAACGGTCCCAGAGGTACACAGACTTCACTGAACAAAGGTTCCTAGGTGTAGCAGTCTTAACCATAGCAGCACAATTGTATTGAAAAATATAATAGTTTTAGTAGTATGAATCAGTTATCTACCCAATACATACTCACTGCATTTAAACAATGACTTAAGGTAACTTTTTCAAACGCAATCTTCTAAACCAAAGATAAGAAGGCAAATCCATAATTTTTTTAAAGCATCATTTGTGAAAAATGTTCTGAAAATAGCTTCGGTATAACGGTTTATTTGTGCAATATTAAAACATAAAAATGCAATGTAAATATAGAAGAAATTAATGTCATGTTAATATATCGAATAATTCAATGTAAATATAGAAGAAACAAATTGTCCCAAAAAAGATACCAAAAATAATGCAATCCCCTTATTCCAAAAACGTTTTGAAACCATCTTGTAATATTGTGGTAATGATCTGCTTATACCCCCACCCCCCATTAACTAAAATCACTTGAAAATCATTTAAAACAAATACATATGTTTTGTCCGCACCGTAAGCCCATGTCATGAAATGAACCCAACTACTTTCCACTAAGAGGGTTACTCAACCCTAGAGCAGACTTTGTCCATGAGACACCTTCTCCAGGGTCACCTTGTTCTCTCTCATCTCCTGGAGCTTCTGGATGCGCTGCAGGTAGCCCTCCTTGGCTTCCGACTTCTCACCCTGGATGAGCAGGTCGATGTACCCCAGCGTGGACAGCGGATTGGGCTTGAGGGCGATCTCCTTCAGCCGGTTGAGACACTGGGCAGAATTAGAAATCAGCCCTAAGACCTCCTCCTGCAGTAAATTGTACTGCACCTGCATCTGCTTCATGACGTCCTCGACCGACATGGCCTCCTTGGTGGCCTGCTGGTACTTGTCCTTCAGTTCCTTGTAGGCCCGTTTCTCCGTCACCTTCTGGTAATCCCAGCGGTACTTTTGGTTGAAGTGCACTGACCAGTGGCACTTGTTCTTGCATATCTTGCAGTTGCCGTTCGGTTCCATGGCAATGCAGCCATTCTTTTTTGCGTCGTTTGGAATCTTGCAGGGATAGTGGCAGCTATAGTTGCACTGCTGACAGTTGGTGATGAAATTTCCTGTTTCGGAAATATCACATTGAACAGGCTTTATGTAGGTAAAGTCATACTGAAAATTCCCATTGGCTGTGATGGTCGCATTGTGGATCTGGAGGATTTTAGACTCTTTATTTAGCTCCTCAAGTTTAGCAAGGCCCAACTTCACCTTCTTCTGGAGGTTCTCGATGGTGTTCTCCAGCTGACCTCTCTGTCGCAGCACCTCCAGGGTTAAGGTCAAGCTTTTGGTCTCAATGATGTTCAGGGCACTGAAGAATTTATTCATGCTTTTGGCTCCCATGCCCCAAAACAGCCTATCAAAGTTCCCTTCCCCGTCCTCATCGTCGTCTCCGACGAGTGCCGAGTCGGCAACCTTGTTGTTAGAAAACAGGGTGGAGTTGTTGAATTTGAAATGCACCGGGAGACCATCTTTCCTCTTGGGACAGGGCGCCCCGGACTCTTTGATGGCGGTGAGCACCGGGGGAAGTTTGCCGTCCGCGAACGTCACCAAAATCCGAATGTTGTCTGCCACGTTGTTGCCGAATATGGAGAGCACAGAGTCAAAAACGTACTTCTGGGTGGGCGTGAGGCGAGGGAGGGAGGCTTGGGCCACGAAGCAGATGGCGTCAATGGAGTTGACCCCGAGGGGAGCCTTGAACAGGTTTTCCAACTGACCTATGATCATCCGGTCTCTCTCGATGCCCCTGGTGTCTCCGAAGCCCGGCGTGTCCACGATGGTCAGGGAGTGTTCGATCTGAAAGCCCTCCCGGTGGTTCAGCTTGTACACCGTGACATCCGAGGTCTGGCTGTGAGCCTGAGACCGGGCCGTGTTCTCGTCGACCAACTTGAACCTGAACTTGTCCTCCCACTTGACCCCCAGGATGTAGTTGATCATCCCGTTCACCAGGGTGGACTTCCCCGAGCCGGTGGCTCCGAGCACCATGATGGTGCGGTTGGGTTTGACCGTGTTCACCGGCACCCGTCCACCTCCATGGGATGGACGACCAGACGGAGGCTGTAGACGTCTAGAGCGCCCTGAGGTCCTTTCACCTTACGGGCCTCCCTCTTCACAGCTTCTGCCAGCCGCAATCCTTTGACAGTTTCCATACTGAGAATGTGGTAACTTCTGAGAACTGTGAGTAATTCAAATGGTTTCAAGGTGCTTCCTGGGCGTTGACAGGCTCAGTGGGAAGTGGAGATCTGCTGGGAGATATTCTCCTAGAAATATCCCTCCATCTGCAAAATGAGACACAAAACAAGTGTTATGTTATATATATATATATGTTATATAATTCTGTTTTTTTCAATAGCTCCCATGCCATGTGAGCAGTGACTTCAAATCAATAGCATATTACTACACTGGACACTTAGGGCACGTCCTGTTTACACAGTAAGGTTTCCCCATTCAAACTACCAAAGACGGCCACTAGGGGGCGTCTTCCCCTGGCTGAAAGACCACAATGAACGCATGCGTATTATACATGAATTCTGATTTTTTTTATTGTAAAGTGTAGCTTTACTAAATGTGAAATGCGACACTGATTCATAATTTTCAGCTTCACATTATTTATATCACAAACAAACATAGATCGATAGACCGATCCGAATGCCCCCTCACTTAGGGGCCCGTGTGGCCGATCTACGCGTCACGGCTCTCCTCCGTCCCGTGGCCCCAATTTGGTGGAATAAACTCCCCACGGAGGTCACGACTGCAGAGTCACTCCCCATCTTGGATTTTGCGTCCACCGGGCAGACAGAACAAAGGCTCTCTCCGGTAAAGATCGTGGAGGGGGGGTATGTCTCATGATAAACAGATCTTGGTGCAACCAAAGTCATGTACATCCCCTCAAGTCTTTCTGTTCCCCGGACCTGGAGTACCTGATGCTTATGTGCCGTCCATACTGGCTACCCCATTCCCCCACAAGCCAACACGGACCCAGCGCTGAAGGAACTGTATGGGGCTATCAGTGAACAGGAGTCGGCCCACCCCGAGGCTGCTCTCATCGTGGCGGGGGACTTCAACAAGGCGAAGCTGAAGAAGGTTCTCCCGAAGTTCTACCAACACATAAAGAGCAACACACGGGGCGAGCGGATCCTCGACCACTGCTACACTCCCTTCCGTGATGGCTACAAGGCCCTCCTCCGCCTACCGTTCGGCAAATCAGAACACCGCTCTATCCAGCTACTCCCCGCCTATAGGCAGAGACTGAAGCAGCAACCGATCGCTGTGAGGGAGACGGACTACAGATGTTACAGCTGTTTTGAAATAGCCTAGATTTTTGCGGCTAACAAGGTTTTGCTCAATCGTTCTTGTTCGTTTTGTTGTTCATTAAATAGTCAAATTTATTTGAGGTCTTTGTCATTCTTTCGTCAATCTAGGTGTACATTATAGTTGCGTTTGTAATATAGACTGTTTTTGAAACATGACCGGTAAGTTTCGAATTTGTCCGGTAAAATAAAATCTGTCCGGACACTTGACCGGCAAGAAAAAATCCTAGCGGAAACCCTGGTATGTGTGTGCAGTATGTATGTATGTATGTATGTATGTATGTATGTATGTATGTATGTATGTATGTATTTACAGTATGTATGTATTTACAGTATGTGTGTATGTATGTATGTATGTATGTATGTATGTATGTATGTATGTATGTATGTATGTATTTACAGTATGTATGTATGTATGTATGTATTTACAGTATGTATGTATGTATTTACAGTATGTCTGCATGTATGTATGTAGGCTATGTATGTATATGATCTTATTCTTCATACAGGCACACATTCAATGGGATTCCGAGCAGAACTCAGACCATTGATCGGACATCAGCCGAGTGGAGGAGGGAGAGGCTTCTGTCCCTCTCTCTCTCTCTCTCTCTCTCTCTCTCTCTCTCTCTCTCTCTCTCTCTCTCTCTCTCTCTCTCTCCCCCATTCTCTCTCTCTCTCCCTCTCTCTCTCTCTCTCTCTCTCTCTCTCCCATTCTCTCTCTCTCTCTCTCCCCCTCTCTCTCCCTCTCTCTCTCCCCCCTCTCTCTCTCTCTCTCTCTCTCTCTCTCTCTCTCCCTCTCTCTCCCCCTCTCTCTCTCTCTCCCCCCTCTCTCTCTCTCTCTCTCTCTCTCTCTCTCTCTCTCTCTCTCTCTCCCCCCCATTCTCTCTCCCATTCTCTCTCTCTCTCTCTCTCTCTCTCTCTCTCTCTCTCTCTCTCTCTCTCTCTCTCTCTCTCTCTCTCTCTCTCTCTCTCTCTCTCTCTCTCTCTCTCTCTCTCTCTCTCTCTCTCCCCCCATTCTCTCTCTCTCTCTCTCTCTCTCTCTCTCTCTCTCTCTCTCTCTCTCTCTCTCTCTCTCTCTCTCTCTCTCTCTCTCTCTCTCTCTCTCTCTCTCCTCCCTCTCTCTCTCTCTCTCTCTCTCTCTCTCTCTCTCTCTCTCTCTCTCTCTCTCTCTCTCTCTCTCTCTCTCCCCCCCATTCTCTCTCTCTCTCTCTCTCTCTCTCTCTCTCTCTCTCTCTCTCTCTCTCTCTCTCTCTCTCTCTCTCTCTCCTCTCCCTCTCTCTCTCTCTCTCTCCTCTCTCTCTCTCTCTCTCTCTCTCTCTCTCTCTCTCTCTCTCTCTCTCTCTCTCTCTCTCTCTCTCTCTCTCTCTCTCTCTGTCTCTCTCTCTCTCTCCCCCCCTCTAGTTAATGTCACATTAGATAACATTAGATTCTAATGTATTGTCATTGCAGCACAAGTACAGTACAGCGAAAAGAGTGTAATGTGTAATGGTAATATATAATGAACAGTGGTTAAATTGGATTTAAAAACAGTCTACTGGGTATACAAACGTATACAATAACTTAAAGAGTAGGTATGAGATATGTGCAGAATTATAGGTATATATGTATATATATATACACACAGGTATACGACGACCTGAACTATACAAATACACACTTTACACTTTATATTTATACTGCTATACCGTCATCTTCATATTTATTTACACTGTAAATGTGTACATATGTGTCGTTCTATTTTGAACACTAACTAATAAAGCACATCTATAGTATAGTATACATACAAGATATAATATAATAACATTTCACTGTACCTTATTATACATGTAAATCTATACTTCCCAATGAAACATGGTGACCAGATGAGCACTAAACCGAAGCATCAGAGTGTTTGTTCAGTGAAGAAGTCTCTCTCCTACCTGGTGGAGCAGCAGCTTCTTCAGTTGAGACGGGCGGGAGGATGGGAGGATGGGAGGATGTGAGCTCCCTGCCTGCTCTCTGCCTCCTCTTATGGCCTCCAGGGGGGGGGGAGGGAGGAGGGAGGGAGGGAGGGAGGGAGGGGGGGGAGGAGGGAGGAAGGGGTTATGATTTCACACCGTTTCTAAGAGATGCTCCTGTCTCCTCCCCCCTCCCCAATGTTCAGATGGGGTACATGAGGAAATGGGTTAATAAAGTATATCTTCTACTTCTTAATAATGTTCAACAGTATACAACATCCACCTTTATGAACCTAGAACTCTTGTAACTCTTGTAAACCTATAATACTTGTACAACAAGTTATACAAGTTACAAGATATGTGTTGGCCAATTGCAAGGTACATTGGAATGTTTCCCCATTCCCTCCCAGCAGAAAGAATTACCAACAATGTGTGTGTGTGTGTGTGTGTGTGTGTGTGTGTGTGTGTGTGTGTGTGTGTGTGTGTGTGTGTGTGTGTGTGTGTGTGTGTGTGTGTTCGCTTTGTCTCTCTCCCCCTCCCTCTCTCTCTTTGGCTTTGTCTCTCTCCCCCTCCCTCTCTCTCTTTCACTTTGTCTCTCTCCCCCTCCCTCTCTCTCTTTCTCTTTGTCTCTCTCCCCCTCCCTCTCTCTCTTTCGCTTTGTCTCTCTCGCCCTCCCTCTCTCTCTTTGGCTTTGTCTCTCTCCCCCTCCCTCTCTCTCTTTCACTTTGTCTCTCTCCCCCTCCCTCTCTCTCTTTCACTTTGTCTCTCTCGCCCTCCCTCTCTCTCTTTGGCTTTGTCTCTCTCCCCCTCCCTCTCTCTCTTTCACTTTGTCTCTCTCCCCCTCTCTCTCTCTCTTTCACTTTGTCTCTCTCCCCCTCCCTCTCTCTCTTTGGCTTTGTCTCTCTCCCCCTCCCTCTCTCTCTTTCACTTTGTCTCTCTCCCCCTCCCTCTCTCTTTCACTTTGTCTCTCTCCCCCTCCCTCTCTCTCTTTCGCTTTGTCTCTCTCCCCCTCCCTCTCTCTCTTTGCTTGTCTCTCTCCCCTCCCTCTCTCTCTTTCACTTGTCTCTCTCCCCCTCCCTCTCTCTCTTTCACTTTGTCTCTCTCCCCCTCCCTCTCTCTCTTTCACTTTGTCTCTCTCCCCCTCCCTCTCTCTCTTTGCTTGTCTCTCTCCCCCTCCCTCTCTCTCTTTCACTTGTCTCTCTCCCCCTCCCTCTCTCTCTTTGCTTTGTCTCTCTCCCCCTCCCTCTCTCTCTTTCACTTTGTCTCTCTCCCCCTCCCTCTCTCTCTTCACTTTGTCTCTCTCCCCCTCCCTCTCTCTCTTTGCTTTGTCTCTCTCCCCTCCCTCTCTCTCTTTCACTTGTCTCTCTCCCCCTCCCTCTCTCTCTTTCACTTGTCTCTCTCCCCCTCCCTCTCTCTCTTTGGCTTTCTCTCTCTCCCCCTCCCTCTCTCTCTTCGCTTGTCTCTCTCCCCCTCCCTCTCTCTCTTCACTTTGTCTCTCTCCCCCTCCCTCTCTCTCTTCACTTTGTCTCTCTCCCCCTCCCTCTCTCTCTTTGCTTGTCTCTCTCCCCCTCCCTCTCTCTCTCTGGCTTTGTCTCTCTCCCCTCCCTCTCTCTCTTCGCTTTGTCTCTCTCCCCTCCCTCTCTCTCTTTGGCTTTCTCTCTCTCCCCCTCCCTCTCTCTCTTTCACTTTGTCTCTCTCCCCCTCCCTCTCTCTCTTTCGCTTTGTCTCTCTCCCCCTCCCTCTCTCTCTTTCACTTTGTCTCTCTCCCCCTCTCCCCCTCTCTCTCTCTCTTTCACTTTGTCTCTCTCGCCCTCCCTCTCTCTCTTGGCTTGTCTCTCTCCCCCTCCCTCTCTCTCTTCACTTTGTCTCTCTCCCCTCCCTCTCTCTTTCACTTGTCTCTCTCCCCCTCCCTCTCTCTCTTCGCTTTGTCTCTCTCCCCCTCCCTCTCTCTCTTTGGCTTTGTCTCTCTCCCCCTCCCTCTCTCTCTTTCACTTTGTCTCTCTCCCCCTCCCTCTCTCTCTTTCACTTTGTCTCTCTCCCCCTCCCTCTCTCTCTTTCACTTTGTCTCTCTCCCCCTCCCTCTCTCTCTTTGGCTTTGTCTCTCTCCCCCTCCCTCTCTCTCTTTCACTTTGTCTCTCTCCCCCTCCCTCTCTCTCTTTGGCTTTGTCTCTCTCCCCCTCCCTCTCTCTCTTTCACTTTGTCTCTCTCCCCCTCCCTCTCTCTCTTTCACTTTGTCTCTCTCCCCCTCCCTCCCTCTCTTTGGCTTTGTCTCTCTCCCCCTCCCTCTCTCTCTTTGGCTTTGTCTCTCTCCCCCTCCCTCTCTCTCTTTCACTTTGTCTCTCTCCCCCTCCCTCTCTCTCTTTCACTTTGTCTCTCTCCCCCTCCCTCTCTCTCTTTGGCTTTCTCTCTCTCCCCCTCCCTCTCTCTCTTTCGCTTTGTCTCTCTCCCCCTCCCTCTCTCTCTTTCACTTTGTCTCTCTCCCCCTCCCTCTCTCTCTTTCACTTTGTCTCTCTCCCCCTCCCTCTCTCTCTTTGGCTTTGTCTCTCTCCCCCTCCCTCTCTCTCTTTGGCTTTGTCTCTCTCCCCCTCCCTCTCTCTCTTTCGCTTTGTCTCTCTCCCCCTCCCTCTCTCTCTTTCACTTTGTCTCTCTCCCCCTCCCTCTCTCTCTTTGGCTTTCTCTCTCTCCCCCTCCCTCTCTCTCTTTCGCTTTGTCTCTCTCCCCCTCCCTCTCTCTCTTTCACTTTGTCTCTCTCCCCCTCCCTCTCTCTCTTTCGCTTTGTCTCTCTCCCCCTCCCTCTCTCTCTTTCACTTTGTCTCTCTCCCCCTCCCTCCCTCTCTCTCTTTGGTTTAGTCTCTCTCTCTCTCTCTCTCTCTCTCTCTCTCTCTCTCTCTCTCTCTCTCTCTCTCTCTCTCTCTCTCTCTCTCTCTCTCTCTCTCTCTCTCTCTCTCTCTAGGAGGAGGGGTTACCGAGGAAAGTATAAAGTTAAGTCGGCACACTTTGTGGAAACCAGACAGCTGTGACATCTCTCCGGTGAGGTCATTTACCTGTTATGATTATGATTATGATTATGATTATATTATTATTATTATAATTAGCCTAATGTTGAGCCTAGTAGGCCTAGTATTAGTGTCTAGTGTAACTGTTGACGTATCCATTCTCAAGTGTAAAGATGGAATTGATGTGTTGTAACATCTAATCTTTAACGTTATTAATCTTTAATGTTACCAACTTATTGTTCTCCCGCGCTATTCTCCCGCCAAGGACTGAGAAACGAATTCAACACACTGCTAATTAATTGTGCATGCGTGCGTGTGTCTGTTTGAGTGTGTGTGCGTGCGTACGTGTGTGTGTGTGTGTGTGTGTGTGTGTGTGTGTGTGTGTGTGTGTGTGTGTGTGTGTGTGTGTGTGTGTGTGTGTGTGTGTGTGTGTGTGTGTGTGTGTGTGTGTGTGTGTGTGTGTGTGTGTGTGTGTGTGTGCGTGTGTGTGTGTGTGTGTGTGTGTTTTCAGATGGCCGGGCAGAGCGAGAGGACCTTAGTGCTGGCGGCACTGGGCCGGCCCTTCAGTCTGGGAATGCTTTACGACTGTCGTAACGACTCGCTGATCCCCGGTAAATACAATATCATCGAGTCTGATGTAATATAATGATATATAATGTAATATAATGATATATAATGTAATATAATGATATATAATGTAATATAATGATATATAATGTAACATAATGATATATAATGATATATAATGATATATAATGTAATATAATGATATATAATGTAATATAATGACATATAATGTAATATAATGATATATAATGTACTATAATGATATATAATGTAATATAATGATATATAATGTGGTATAACGTCATATAATACAATGATCTAATACAATGTAGTAAAATGTAATCTAATGTAGTCTAATGTAATATAATGTAATATAATGTAAGACAATACAATAAATAAAATAAATACAATATTCAAGAAACAATATACAATATACTACAATAATAATAACAATAAGAAGTAGAAGAATAAGAATAAGAATAATAATCTCATATATTTACTGTGTATGTATATGAGATATATATATAGATATATTTTTAATATATATATAGATATTTTTTATATATATTTACACATACTATTGTTAATCAAGCAGCACTTCAACACATTCTGAGACCATTTAACTTAAATTATAATTCTATATGCTACATAAATAATTCATATTATAATGTAAATATCAGTTGATATTTGAGGTTTTAGTTTTCACAGTTGATGTTTTATATTTTCCATGTTTACATTTCTATATGTTTTACAATATAGTTGACTGTAGATTAGTTTGTTAAATGCTCATTTGAAGGCCATCACCTTTTCAGCCAAATCATGCAGTGAAGATCAACATTTACCCATGAGGCTAGTGTTAGTTAGCTAACGAGCTAATGTCAGCTAACTAACACGTAATAACAGTTACTAACACACACAGTACACATACACACATACACACATACACACATACACACATACACACATACACACATACACACATACACACAGTACACACATACACACATACACACAGTACACATACACACAGTACACATACACACATACACACATACACACATACACACATACACACATACACACATACACACATACACACAGTACACACATACACACAGTACACATACACACATACACACATACACACATACACACATACACACATACACACATACACACATACACACATACACACATACACACAGTACACATACACACAGTACACACATACACACAGTACACATACACACATACACACATACACACATACACACATACACACATACACACAGTACACACATACACACAGTACACATACACACAGTACACACAGTACACATACACACAGTACACACAGTACACACAGTACACATACACACATACACACAGTACACATACACACAGTACACACAGTACACACAGTACACATACACACAGTACACACAGTACACACAGTACACACAGTACACATACACACAGTACACACAGTACACATACACACAGTACACACAGTACACATACACACAGTACACACACTACACATACACACAGTACACACAGTACACACAGTACACACAGTACACACAGTACACATACACACAGTACACACAGTACACATACACACAGTACACACAGTACACACAGTACACATACACACAGTACACACAGTACACATACACACAGTACACACAGTACACACAGTACACATACACACAGTACACACAGTACACACAGTACACATACACACAGTACACACAGTACACATACACACAGTACACACAGTACACATACACACAGTACACACAGTACACATACACACAGTACACACAGTACACATACACACAGTACACACAGTACACACAGTACACATACACACAGTACACATATACACAGTACACATCCACACAGTACACATCCACACATTACACTACACATACACACAGTACACATACAAACAGTATGCATAGTACACAGTACACATAGTACACATACAAACAGTACACATAGTACACATACACACAGTACACATACAGTGTACTACACATACACACAGTACACATATAAAGTGTACTACAAATTCACACAGTAAACATACACACAGTACACATACACACAGTACACATAGTACACATAGTACACATACACACAGTACAAATACACACTGTTCCCATACACATAGTACACATACATACACAGTACACATACAAAGTGTACTACACATACACATAGTACACATACACACTGTACACTACACATACACACAGTCAATATAACACACAGTACACATTTACATTTACATTTACATTTAGGGCATTTGGCAGACGCTTTTATCCAAAGCGACTTACAAGGTGTACATTAGTTGAAGCAGACAATAGCATAACACTGAGGTACGCAAACATAAAAATACAGCAGTTCACAAGCATTCATATTAACAAGATGAATAACACTATTTCGTCCTGACATGAGACGGGAGTTCATTCCACCACTGTGGAACCAGAGCCGTGAAGAGCTGGGTCTTGGAAGAGCGATGCTTGGTTGTCATCAGTGAAGGTCGAACAAGTCGCCTGGCAGAAGTTGAGCGGAGTGCTCTGGCTGGGATGTAGGGCTTGACCAACGCCTGGAGGTAGGCCGGGGCAGTTCCATTGACTGCCCTAAAGGTCAGCACCAGAGTCTTGAACTTGATGCGAGCATTTACCGGAAGCCAGTGGAGATCGCGGAAGAGAGGGGTCACGTGGGAGAATTTTGGTAGGTTGAATACCAGGCGTGCTGCTGCGTTCTGGATGCGTTGGAGGGGCTTGGTTGCAGAGGCGGGGAGTCCCGCCAGGAGAGAGTTGCAGTAGTCGAGGCGGGTGATGACGAGCGCTTGGACCAGGATCTGCGCCGCTTCACGTGTGAGGAAGGGCCGGATCCTGCGGATGTTGTAGAGGGCAATTCTGCAAGATCGGGCCACCGCGGTGACGTTGGCATTGCAGGACAGCTGGTCATCTACCACCACACCAAGGTCTCTTGTTGTGGTTGAGGGGGAGACTTGGGTGTTCTCGATGGTGACCAGTAGGTCCATCTGAGGGCAGTCTTTCCCCGGTATGAAGAGGAGCTCAGTCTTGTCAAGGTTGAGCTTCAGGTGGTTGGCGGCTGTCCATCTGCTGATGTCGGCCAGGCATTTAGAGATGCGTGTTGCGATTTGGGTTTCTGAGGGAGGAAAGGAGAGAAACAGTTGAGTGTCATCTGCATAGCAGTGATAGGAGAAGCCATGAGATGTGATTACAGAGCCTAGCGATTTAGTGTAAAGAGAAAACAGAAGGGGTCCCAATGCTGAGCCTTGGGGGACTCCGGTGTCCAGGGTGCAGGGTCTGGACAGGGAACCGTTCCATGTGACCTGATAAGTGCGATCTCCAAGGTAGGAGGTGAACCAGGATAACGCAGTTCCAGCGATTCCAAGCTCGGTGAGAGTGGAGAGAAGGATCTGGTGGTTCACTGTGTCGAACGCCGCAGACAGGTTGAGAAGGATCAGTACTGATGAGAGGGACGAGCTTCTGGCATCACGAAGAGACTCTGTCACTGCGAGCAGTGCCGTCTCCGTGGAGTGCGCAGCCTTGAAGCCTGACTGTTGAGGGTCGAGTAGGTTGTTCTGGGAGAGATAGGATGAAAGTTGTGAGGAGACAGCACGTTCAAGGGTTTTGGACAGGAATGATAGGAGAGATACCGGTCTGTAGTTTTGGACATCAGTGGTGTCCAGGGATGGTTTCTTGAGGATTCTGGCAGTCTTGAAGGCTGCCGTAAACAGACCTGCATCAAGGGAGGTGTTAATTAGGGAGGTAAGGAAGGGAAGGATATCGCTCGAGATGTCCTGGAGAAGAGAGGAAGGGATTGGGTCGAGGGGGCAGGTGGTAGGGTGGTTAGATGTCACCAGTTTGTTAACTTCATCGGGGGAGAGGGGGTTGAAACAGGTAAGGTTAGCGGGGGTGGGAGAAGAGGGAGGGAGGAAAGCGGTGGGGGTGAAGGAGGATGTGATGTCGTTCACCTTCTTCGTAAAGAAGGTGACAAAGTCATCAGCTGAGAGGGAGGAGGGAGGGGGAGGGGAGGGGGGTTGAGGAGGGAAGAGAACATGGAGAAAAGTTTCCTGGGGTTAGAGGCAGAAGAGTTGATTTTTGTACGGTAGAAGGCAGATTTAGCAGCCGATACCGTGGAGGTGAAGCCAGAGAGTACGTGTATGTGTATGTGTATGTGTATGTGTACACATAGTACACATAGTACACATACACACAGTACAAATACACACTGTACCTATACACATAGTACACATACACACACAGTACACATACAAACAGTACAAATACACACAGTACACTTACACACAGTACACATAGTACACATACACATAGCACAAATACACACAGTACCCATACACACAGTACACATACTCCAGTACACAAAGTAGACATATGCACATACACAGTATACATAAACATATTACACATAATACGCATAGCACATATACAAAGTACACATACACATATTTCACAAAGGTAACATAAAAGTAAAAATACACACAGTACACATACACATATTACACATCGTACACATACATAGTACACAGTACACATACACACAGTACACATACAGAGTACACACAGTACACATAGTAAACAGTACACATACTACACACAGTACACATAGTACACAGTAGTATACAGTAATACACAGTAGACATAGTATACTCAGTACACAATTGTCCAAAATATGCAATTCATTTTTCCATGATATCTACTACACTACCCATGAGCCTCAATGATTCTTCACCATAAAAAAATATGTATTATTGTAATAATGTATGTATTATGGCTATATTATATGTTGTGTCTATTACATTTACATTTTACATTTACATTCACATTTACATTTAGGACATTTGGCAGACGCTTTTATCCAAAGCGACTTACAAGGAGTACATATTATGGGATATCATGTCATTATAATAATCCACAATGTTGGTTTTGTCCTTAAGGGTTAGTAACAATTTATGAGAAGATAAAACTATTGGTTCAAATATATTCTCATGTTCAGAAATGTATGCAACTTATGGTATTTTAAGACACTTTGGACAAAATGTCAACCACCAAATATGTATAATATTATACTTTTGAAACACTGTAAAGTATTCCTTGAATTACAATGGTATTTAAGGGGAACACATTCTTACATAAATGTGTATTATCAGATAAAGCACCCTGCGTAGAAACAAACTGCTGGTTGGCTGTCCTCAACAGTTCAAGTGAAGGACAACAGAAGAAGTTGTGAAAGACCAGCTGTCATCAACATCAACACCATTCCGTCATACTTGATTTTCATTTGACCTTTATTTATCAAGGTATACAACACCTTGAGATTAACAATATATTTTTCAAGGGTAACCTGAAATCTTTCTTAGGACAGCATTGGCCTTCAGTACGAAACTACGCTGATATTTGTCATCAAAATGTAGAACTGAAGGTTTTTGATGTATTCAGAGGTTTGAGGTTTCTGGTTTTTCCTTCCTCTGCAGCCTTCACGCTTTGGGACCGGGAGGACCTGGAGAAAGATGCAGTTGAAACATCCCAACCCAACAGCTCCTTTGACATAGTTGCGTCTGACTCTATTGAAGACAAATCTAATGCATTGAATGTTGAAGCTTCACTGAAAGCCAGTTTTTATGTGGACTGATTGAGGTAGAAGGCGCTGCCAAATATCTCTCAGATTGTAAGACTTCCAGAAACCAGGCGAGAGTGACACTTCAGTACAAGAACACCACCAAGTTCCAACAGCTGTCAATGAACCACATTGGCAGAGGTAATGTGAAGCATCCCGATGTCTTTGAATCAGGAAAAGCAACACACGTAGTGACAGGGATCCTATATGGGTCACACGCCTTCTTTGTGTTGGACCGCGAGGTGTCAGAAATGGAAGACCGGCAAGAGATCGAAGAAAACCTTCAGGTGCTGATCAGGAAGATTCCCACGTTGGATATTAAAGGTGAAGGTGCTCTGAAGATGGGAGACGCAGACTTTGCAAAGGTCGACAAGTTCTCCTGTAAGTTCCATGGGGACTTTCACCTCGAGAGACACCCTGTGTCTTTTCAGGAGGCAATAGAAGTCTATCAAAGCCTACCGACGCTGTTAGGATCCAATAGAAAGAACACAGTGCCTCAGAAGGTCTGGTTAATGCCACTGAAGAATCTAGATTCTGCTGCTGCTCAACTGGTTCGACAAATAAGCTGTAGATTAATCAGGGACGCTCAGAATACCTTGGAGGACCTCGGTGAGCTGGAAAGCAGATGCAATGATGCAGAAAAATGGCCCATACACCAGCAATTTCCACAGATCAAGAAAAAGGTGAAGACTTTCAAAGGACTGGTTTCTCAGTTTAAACTGGAGTTCCAGAAGGCCATGGCAAGGAAGCTCCCCTTGATCAGAGGAGGAGGAGAGGAGGAAGGTATGCTTGCAAAGATCCTGAAAAGTGTACAATCTTCTCCCTTCAACAGTATTGACCTGAATGAGTGGATGGATTGCAAAGAGACAGAAAACAAAATCATCAGGTCTCTGGTGGACACCATGCTCCACACGACGATGGTCACCAGTCATCTGCAACATAAGATTCACAGCGGAGATGCCACACATACTGTAAGCTTCGTTTTCACCTCGCTGGAAACCCCAGAGCCTTATCTCTCAGCTCTGTCAAACTACTTGGATGAAGTAAACAAGCAAGACTATGTGCCATGTAAATATGATGTGGAAAAAGAACAATGGTTCTTTTCAGATGAAGAAATGGACAAAGTGCAACAGAAGATAAAGCTCTTCAAAGATTTTGCAGAGGCCAATAGGGAGAACAGAAGCATCAGGTTTCTCACAGCTGCTGTAAGAGATGATGAGAAGAAAGGCGCAATTGTCAGGCTCTACACGGATGGCTCCTCAGTCAATGACAACTTTGAACCACCTTCCAAGCCAACAATGATCACATGTGGCATAACCCATAACAGTGTAACACTGAATATTTCCCCACCTCGATTTGGGTTGGCAGCTGTCATCAACTACGCTGTGGAGGTCTGCGTCCACATAGACGATGTTTGGCTTCAACACATGGAGTGCCAGGCTGGTGATGTCACAGTGTCTGGCTTAAAGAGTGATGAAGAGTATCGGTTCAGGTGTAGAGCTATGTGCGCAGTTGGCCGCGGTCCGGCTTGTGAAGCTAGTGCATTAATTAAAACCTTGTCACCCCCACAACAAGGAGAATTCGATGGACTGGCAGAATTCATCAAATCATCAAGCAAACTCATCAAATCTGGTTCTCCTTCAGTTTTCAAGTTGTCTCTGGACAATGACATTGGTATAGACGGATGCAAGAGCTACACATTTGGCAAACACAGCGTGAGGCGAAATCGCACTATCATGTTGCTGGGGGCGACGGGTTCAGGAAAGACAACCTTGATCAACGGAATGATCAACTACATTCTGGGCATAGATTGGAAAGACTCTTTCCGCTTCAAACTAATAGATGAGAGCCAGTCAAAGTCACAAGCACAAAGTCAGACATCTCACGTTATTGCCTACAAAGTCAACTACCAGGACGGATTCCGAGTCCCTTATTCTCTGACCCTAGTGGACACGCCGGGCTTCGGCGACACAGGGGGATTAGACAGAGACAGGGAGATCACAGAGCAGATCAGAAGGCTCTTCACCTCGGCCAATGGAGTCTGTGAGATCGACGCCATTTGTTTTGTCATCCAGGCCTCTCTAGCAAGACTAACGGCAACACAGATGTATGTCTTTGACTCAGTGCTGTCCATCTTCGGTAAAGACGTGGCAGAGAACATCTGCATGCTGGTGACGTTTGCAGATGGTCAGCAGCCCCCTGTCCTCCAGGCCATCAACGCTTCCAGGGTTCCCTGTCCTAAAACCGACGTCGGACTTCCGGTGTACCACCAATTCAACAACTCTGCACTGTTTGCCGATAATAGATCCGTCCGTGACAGAGCGGACGAAGACTCTGATGAAGATATGGAGGATGATAACTTTGATACAATGTTTTGGGCAATGGGGGCCAAAAGCATGAGAACATTCTTCACTGCCTTAGACAAGTGACGACCCAAAGCCTGCAGTTAACCCAAGAGGTTCTCAACGAGCGACGACAGTTGGAAGCGGCCATGGAAGGACTCCAGCCCCAGGTCATGGAGGGGTTGGCCAAACTGGATGAGCTCCGATTAACCCAACAACAGATCCAAATGCACAACGCCGACCTCACTTCCAATGAAAACTTCCAAATTGAAGTGGAAGTCATCAAGCCAAGTCAAATATTCCTCACTCAAAAAGGAGAATACATCACTAACTGTCAGCAGTGTTCAGTGACCTGTCATTATCCCTGTGCCATAGAGGAGGACAGTGAAAAGCATGGCTGCGCTGCCATGAAAAATGGGAATTGTGAGGTTTGTCCTGGAAAATGTGTCTGGAACATACACTTCAACCAGAAATACAGGTGGGACTACGTCAAAGAGAAGCAGATGAAGAC